>JAHRBU010000027.1:0-329014 GCA_019677095.1 Aureobasidium sp. SLJ-2021a
CCCCCCCCCCCCCCCCCCCCCCCCCCCCCCCCCCCCCCCCCCCCCCCCCCCCCCCCCCCCCCCCCCCCCCCCCCCCCCCCCCCCCCCCCCCGTTTTTGTTCTCTCTTTTTTGGTGAAGGAGTATAGGGGATGACGGTTGCACGATTTGGGAGCCTTTTTTCTTTTCTTTTTTTCCTTTTCTTTTCTTTCTGATTCGGGGTTTGGGGGGCGGGAGAGTCTTGTTCTTTCTCTCCTCGTTCTTCTCCTCTACTTTTTCTTCTTCTTTTTTCGTGCCTTTTTTTTCCCCCGATGTTCGAGTAGGTGGTTACCTGGAGGGTTATGGGAAGCAGGGGTTTGAAGGATGAGACTGAGGAAATGAAAGTAGCATTCTCTTGTTCTTCTCTTCTCTTGCAACCGCTATTTGGTATCAACCCCCCTTTTTGGCGATGAATATCATTCAAGTTCCGTCACTCGCGTTCTGATGGAAGGTGAGAGTACTCATCACAGGTCTCATGTATAGATCCTCACTCGTTGCAGGATTCCTAAAAGAAAAAGAAAAGAAAAGAAAAACACAGGGAATGCTTGTCGTCGCTGCCAAAATAGCCCAGGGCCTCCCAAAGCGTTTTACACGATAAGAGGCACGTTGACGTTTGGCTTTTTCAAAGATGGAGATGGGTACGTGGAGTAGACCTCTGGATGTAAGGGGGCTTGTTAGAGAGATAGTCTGTAGGCTTGCATGATTGCAAAAGAGCGAGGTGCTTGTAAAGAAAACAGAGACGATGACATGTCGAGTGGAGTTGGGAGATGTGGATAAGAGAGTTTGCGGCAGAGGGCCGACCCTCGTTTTAGCCCTTCAGGCACGTGCGCGCCTGGACGTACAACAAGCCATCAACAATGACATGCTTGACCTCGATCCTCTGCACCCACACCCACCCTCTCACACAACAATGGCGCCATCTCTGCAAATCTCGATCCCGACAACCTCGACAGCCGAACAAGACGGCAAGACGTACACACTCTACCACGTCCAACTCGCCCTCCCCATCCGCACCCACGAAACCCGCAAACGCTACTCTGACTTTGGCTCTTTACACGATACCCTCGTCTCTGCAACCGGCGCCGCACCCCCCTGCCCCTTACCCCCGAAATCGTGGATTAGACGCACAGTGGGGAATCCCACACTTACCGAGCAACGACGCCGCGGTCTGGAGGCTTACGTGCGCGCAATCCTCGACGCACAGGATGCGCGTTGGCGGTCCTCCGTCGCATGGCGCCATTTCCTGGGTTTGCCCAACGATTCTGCACAACAGCAAAAGATCAAGCAGCAAAATGATGGTGTTGTGGTGGATCCAGCAGCGTGGTTGGACTTGCACAGAGAAGTCAAGAGCCAGTTACACGACGCGCGCCAATTGCTCAAGAAACGCGACACGGCACCCACAGCCCAAGAACAACACGCCATTTCCGCAACCGCAAAGGCCGCTCTGGTGCGAGCAGCCACCGGCCTCGCGCGCCTGGACACCGCCCTCGGCAAAACGGCCACAAAGCCCAAAGACACCGACGACGACGGCGACTGGAGCTCCTCCTCCCGCCTCGGCGACGGCGAACTCCGCCGCAGAAAAGATATGCTGGGCCTCGCGCGCGCCGAAACAGAAGCTCTGGAAACAAACCTCAAATCGCTCGTCGTAAAGCCCCAGGGCAGCATGTTGAGTGCCTCGTCCGCCGCAGCCGCCGCCTCCGAAACCGACAAACGCGCCCTCTGGGGCGATGCCCCCACAGCCGCAACAAGGAGTTCTCGCCGCGTGCTTGGCGGGCCAGCACAGGAAACGGACAAAACGCGCGAATTGGATAATGGAGGTGTGTTGCAGTTGCAACAACGCATCATGGGTGAGCAGGAGCAGGATGTTCTCGAAATCGGCAGGGCGGTGACGAGGATGAAGGAGATGGGTATCATGATTAACGAGGAGTTGGTTGTTCAAAACGAAATGTTGGGCTTGTTGGACACGGATGTGGATCGCGTGCAGGGCAAGATTGATGTTGCCAAGAAGAGGATTAGGAAGATTAATTAGATGGAAACTTTTGGGTTTGTGGTTTGGGTTTTTGGGGAGGATCGGGTTTCATTTCGGCTTGGGGAGTCTTTTTTTTTTTTTTTTTTTTTGGTTGCGTTTTTTTTGGATCAGTACATGGATACCCTTTCTTGCTTTTGCTAGGTAGAACTCGTTCCTTTTTGGTTGTATATAAACATGACGTTTTCAACACTCCCTCTTCACATACAGTTACACGTGCGATAGAACATTGTACGTGGGAAGCACACACGTCCACAACATCAACAACATGTCCAAAACACCTTATCACACAAGTGCAGGATCGACAAGACGAATGGTAAGAGATGAGTAACCATGTGATTCAATTGATCCACAGTCCGAAACAATAGCCTTCCTGAAGAGTACAGTACTCAATATCCCTCCCGCTCAATTCCCATCAAATCCGGGTGCCCGCCCGATAAAATGTCTTGCAAAACAAAAAAAAAAGAATAAACAAAATGCCAACAACAATCAATCTAAATGTATACAAAGAAGAAGATGACGGCAAACAGAAAGAAAGAAAAAAAAATGCCATGATGAGAAATAGCGAATGATATTCTCCGGCCCTTGACGTGCTAGGGCGGAGAGAGTAAGGTGGGTAATAATACAGGGGTATCAAATCGATATTCATGGGAGAGAGACGCCACCAGGGAGTGCTCCTGTGGTTGACTGCGAAATGGGATGAATGGAGAAACACTCAATCAGGAAAAAGGAAAGAGAAGGGGGGGGGAAAAAAAAACGGCGATGATGTGCAAAAACCGCTGTGTCGGGGGGGTATTCGGGAATGGATCCAGGAAACGCCAAAGGAAAGAAAACAACCACTCTTGATGCCCGAAAGGAAAAAAACTCCTTGACAGTGGAATGCAATTGTTGTATAACAGAGGAGATACGAGAGAACCCGAAGACGTAAAAACAGGTCTTGGGGGGTTGCGAGGTGGGTTTGTGCAAGGGCGTGAATCGTTAACATCGTTCGGTACTGGAGGTTCGGCTGAGAGGTCCTTGCCATTCAGGCCATTGCGGTCTCCGTCTCCTTTCGCTCGAAGCCCGCTTGAAGATCTTTCTGGACCACGACCTTGACCCTTGTCTGATGGATTCCGCCCGCGGACCAGAGACTATAGGGCAAGGCTCATTTTTTGCTTCTGCTTCGGCTGACGACAAGGCAATCGGTGAATCTTTCTTGATGCGGACAAACAGCTTGGCGTCACGGTAGCGTTCGCCGTAGGAGTTGAAGAGGGGAAGGTGGCGGTAGCCTTGTTGCAGGCTTGTGAGTTTTGCGGTGAAGGTGGCAAGGAGCGTGCTGTTAGACGAGGCGTTGCGTCCGTCAGGTGAGTTCCAGACTGTGCATCGGACGAACAATAGACTGGGGTATTTGGTCTCGAGGGAAACCCTGAAGCAATCACCAAAGTTTGGATCGAAACCATTGCCTTCGATCAGTCTAGTTCTTCTCTTGACAGAAGGTCCCATGCCAGAAGGCTGAATGTCGATACCTCCGTCAACCTTGGCATAACCACGAGACTTGTTGTCTTCAGCGGCGTACACCTCGAACTCGACATACGGGTTCATGCCTAGTTCAGGGTTGTGGTTACGGGGTCGAGGGAGACGTTGGGCTGAAATAATGTCGACACTGAACTGTACCAAATGCTTTCCTCTCTTGTGAAATCTCAGGCTGTCCAGCAAGGAACCACTACTTTGAGATTGTTTGTTATAACGCATCTCCTCTGGCTTGAGGACATATCCAGTTCGGTCTGTGCCAGCGGCGAACATGGCCTCATTCATCTGCATGTGAATGTCGTAAGTTTGCCAATTCAAGGCTGCCATCTGTACTCCGCGTTTCCAAGATTGAAGCGGATTGAAGTTTGAAGAGTCGATACGGATAGCAGCAGGATAAACTCTCATAAGGTATCGAGAATTGTGTTTTTCAAGCTGGCTCTTGACTTCGGGATCTCTAGAGATGCGTTCAAACGTGTTTTCGGCAAAGGAATAGATGTGGTTGTACGTTCGTGCTTCCTGGGCAGAAAAGTCAGAGTACTTGATGCCGCAAGCGTAGACACCAAGAGCACCCAGAGCAGGCACGATATTGCTTGTCTTCTTGTTATTGTTGCTTTTCTTCTTGGAGTCAACAGACGCAGGGGTACTGTCGCTGTCCTCCGAGGAGCTCGATGTTGAGGGTACTGTGCTTTGATTGGACGAAGAACCACGGAGCACAGGCCAAGTGTTTGATGACCTGTTAACAAGTCCATCCCCAATCACGGCATTCTGAAGAGGTGATGGAGGAACACTGTTGTCCGCAGCTCGGCTGAACGGTGAGCTGAAACTCCTTTGACGACGGGTGTTGACATTGTCTGCAAGATCTTGCGCCCCGTACTGCTGTGACGCTGCTTTGACCTTGATCAATATCTTGTTCTTGAGCTCTTCCGGAGAGGGAAGTACGGATGCATTATCGACCAGAGGTGTGGTAAGCAAAGCATCTCCAAAATAGAGCTTCATGATATTGACCATGTGCAGCTGTTGATCTGGATTACAGTGGACCTCCAGTGAGATGATCAATGGATAGACCGAAGATGCAAATGCATAACGCGAGATGACAGCAATACAATCTTCGAACATGACTTCAGTGGTCAAGGTCCGACCATGATTGACGATGGGCAAACCGTTCTTGCCATCCCAACAGTCAATCTCAATGCATCTGCAACCCTTGACAAGAGCTGAGATGTAGCCCTCCACACTAGACAGACCTGCGACTTGACGGCCCATGAGGTATGTGTTGTGAGAACTTGAGATGAAGTATTCGTTGAGTGGACGATCAAGGGTAGGATCAGACTTGATTGAAGCAGTGGCCCCGTTCGACCCGGAGGAGAGGAAGGTCTGGAAGGCTTGCAGATTCATGGTGGGGGGTACCTGCCGATCAGTGGCTTTGCCAGAAGCGCTTCGGCAATAAAGCTCGAACTTGCTTTCCCATGAAGCACGATCCTTTTCGACATCGATACGTTGTTCCTTGCGCAAGAACTCGAGGAAAGCCTCTTGGCTCAGTTCTGGTTCATCGGAGCGCTTGATGCCGTAGAAAAGCGACTGGACGTCCTTGCGAATCTTGAACAAATTGACAAAGTACTGGTATTGCGAGTAGTTGAGCTCACCAACCAGATCATGGTCCGCGTGATTGAAGTGTGTACGAACGGTATTGATGGAGCAGTTGATTTCGAGTTTGCGACAGATCCACTTTGCATCCTCGAAATCGATTTTTGGCTCAGCGTCAGGATTCTTGCGTGACGTGGCCTGTTTCCACGCCATCCTCATGCTGCGCTCGCTCTTTTCAGGATTTGCTGATAGCGCGTTCATAATCTCGATGCGCTCGCGTGATACGACGTTCAGCGCATCAGTCCAGAGCTTGACGATGTAGTCGTTTGGGGCAATCAGGTGCATGGTCTTGATGGAACTGCCCTTGGATCGCTCATAGGCGTCGTAGACGATGGTAATCCAGCATCGCTCTTGGTCGGGGGGAATCTGAATATCCTGACGCGATGTTTTCGCCTCGGCACCAACTCGAATGTCGCGGACATCGTCTATGTAGAATTGTTTGGAGGGATTTGAAGGGTTCCAACACACTTTGGCAGCCAGGGGGTCCAAGCGAAATTTGAGGACTTTGCGCTTCTTCTTGGTGACCTTGGTGAGCCAGGTGCCTTGCTCCAGAACTGATGAGATGGTCGGAGCAACACCACCTTCGGCCATTGATGCTGATGTCTTACGACTGACAAGGAGACCGAGGGATATTGACGATTCTGGCGGTGGGTAGGAGGTAATGTTGTCCTCGTTACCATCCTCTGAAGTGCGTCCTAGATCAAGGTCCGACATATCGCCAGCTAGGTCGGATTGTCCAGTGCTGTCGCTCCTTCTCCGCACCAAGACAGGGCCGGCGCTTTGATCACGGATGCGGTTGGTCTGGGTGGTGGAAGGACGTCGCCTGAGTCTGTTGTGAGCACCACGAGATAAGCGGCGTATGAGACCAGTGCCCTTGGACATGCCAAAAGCTTCGGTCATGGAGCTGTACGACGAGGATACAGCAGGCGAGGGAGAGGGATAATCTGACACGGCAGGAGGTGGCAGAGAGATGGGAACGGCCCGGTCAACGGAGCGTTGGTAGTGTGACATGGAAAAGGCATCGTTGGGGCTGTTGGCGGCCGTCGAGGCTTTGGAGAGCGAAGCAGCGGATGCCGGGGTGTAGGCCATGGTGAGAGACGAGTTGAGGTATGAAGGGGCGCTGGTAGGGATCATAAGGGGCTGTGTTGCGGTATGGATGCCATTGTGGTGATTGGTTGGCGGCGGGTCTTGCGAAGCGGCGGCGGCGAAGTAGGACTGGGTCAGGCTCATGTCGAGAGAATGGCGAGGCGGTGATGCATCTTCCAAGGACCAGCCTATCCGGGTCGTGTGCGTGTTGGCAATGCGACGGGGCGTGCGCAGCTGCAGGACGATCTCGCAAGATGACGCGCCGGTGGTATAATTGGGAGCTTGAGGCTGATGAGGCTCGACGAAAATAGTTTGCTCCAGGAGGCTCTGGCTGGCGGGCAATCCAAGGGTCTAAGGAACGTACGCAGGTCGGGAGGCGGTCGCAACACTCGTGAACAAGAGCAGCAGCAGCAGCAGCAACAACAGGGCAGTTGCGGAGAGAGAAGGAGAGCTGAGACACAGGCCGGGAGGTGCTGGGTAAAGAGGAAAAGGAACGACCGCGGTGGATCTGCTCGAATGGTTATTTGGCGTTCGCGCAAAAAGTGTCCCGGCTAGTCCTTCCGCCAACCGATCCACCCGAACCAAGTCCATGTCATGATCTGAGAGCCCGACCAACCGTCACCCCTCGACATGGGCAAGCCCGCGCGAGATACCACGCCAGCCTGGCTGCTTCCTTCGAGAACGATTCGCATCATCTCCTGATACGGCCACCATCAGCTTGGCGCCCTCTAAAACTGCAACCAAACATCTGAGCTCGCTCTCGCCAAGCTCATGGTATTCCCGTCGCTAGCTAACTTTAGTCTGACAGGTCCACTAAAACACCAACGAACGACCTGATCCCACCGCCGAGGAACCTCATCCTCTAGGCGTCTGCTTCCCGTTCATGCACAAAAGACACTGAAACCTGCTTGCGGTGCCTTTTTGCCAGACTGTCAAGCCCTTGGTAATCGCCTTCTGCTCACACCAGCATTGACTTGCGACTTGCGACTAGCAACTCTCAATTCCCGCGACCAGGGCCTACGTAACGTGACGGTAAGACGAAACGTGTATCTTTTCTTCGAGCGCCGGCCGCATCCGCTCCGAGCCCTCAATGCTGAAACACGCTCCGTCGAATGTTCATCGCAATCTGCCGCCACCTTTTTTTTGATTCGAAACTCCCCCGCGTTCATGTCTGTACATTAAATGCCCCATCGGCTAGATAGCCGGACTCTTATGCTTGTCATCATTCCAAGCCCACTAAGGTTGTGAACATCACCGTGCAGTCGGTCCGCAGCTGGGCAAATTCCTCTATTATCAGAACTCAGGATGGTGTTGGTTGACTTGTTGCAACCTTCAAGGAGGGGGTTACACCTCGCGGCCGTTAGATACGAATCCATGTAGCTAAGCCCACCGCTCTCAAATCCTTCAGGTGAGTGAACCGAGATTGAGAGACCTTGGGAGTATCCATTTCCAACCCCTGCTGGCTCTGAAGTTTGAACAGGGTGACTACAAGGGACGGGACAATTCTGATCGCAATTCGAAACAGTTCTGCCGCTTGCGCCAACCTGCGCAAAAGACGTCAGGCAACAACATTCTTTTGTGGGGTGAGTATCCGAGTATCAAAAGTAGGGGATATCAAACAGTTCTTTGATCCGACTTGACCGCTCTCAGGTTAGACTCGTTGTCGCATTAGCGTTACAGTACAGTGCTTTGCACTTCCACGCCACAGCCGTGCCCATGTCGACAAGGGGCTGGGCAGTCAACACGTGCGTGAACAAGCAACTCGCCGTGATTGTTCGTCAAGTCCACGATTGTGAATATGTATACGGACCTTGGCTTATCATGTTTTGTACCACTTCTATAGTGATATACACGCCTGGTAAGCATTGAAGGAGCCATGTATGTCTGACCCCGTGGAGCTTTTACGACATGTCAAAAACTATTCCCGGTCGTTGGAGAATTGAACAACACATACCCCCACATGTCTTTCTCCGCATGTGGCGTACTTTCGACCGTTCACCTTGCAGAAGCAAGCAAGAAACCGCTGTATGTCTCGAAGAGGTCAAGTTTCAGCTGGAGTAGTCAAAACCGTTTGCTGTAGCACTCTCCACCACTTTCGGCGACCCCTGAAGGCGTGAATCTTCATGTTGGACCTCCGTTCGCTTCATGTCTGATCATGATGTACACTCATGAAGCATCTTTCGGATCATGTCCCAGGACGAATCTTCTCCATACTTGATCGTCGTTGCTAAGTCTTGGTCCTTTCTCGCTTGTCTCACCGCCTAGCCGCTTCGATGTTCCTGTTTCGAGCAGGCATGCGCGTGCTGTTGGACAGGATGAATGCGGGGTACTGCCACGAACACTGACCGGATAGAGCGGCTCGTCTTGAATCACTGTCAAAGTAGATAGAGCGTTCGGCGAGGCTTGCGTCTTATATTGAAGTGCAGCATACCGATCACTTTTTGCCTGACCAACTTCTACTTTCTCCTCTTCGATGAACCTCGGCCAAGTATCGTCGTTATCTCCAAGGTCCTCGTGACTGTAACTCGTAACACAATCTAGTGCATGAATTCCAGAAATGTTCGAGTGCTTAGGGTGCAGTTTGACCGGTGAGCCTTTCAATCGCTCAGCCGCATCTGGACTGCTCTGCATATCCTCGGCTGATGTGTTGTTCAGAGCATTACCATGACTTGCGACAGCACCAACGAATGAGGTAGCATGTGCTGCAAAGTTTGAGGGATACTGGGCATCATCCAGGCTCTGCAAGATATCCTCTAGCGAGTCACTCGATGCGAACCGCGTTTGCTCCGGCACGCGTGACGATGTTAAGCTGTTGCCATGGTCTGATCGGTAAGATTCACCATTGTCGGAGGCTCTAGACTGAGAGCCGTGCTGATCAAACCCGTCAAGGAGCATGGAGTTGGAGAAGTAATCCGAGTGAGGTGTGGAGTGTGATCGAATCCTGGTCGAGGGACTAGCCACTGTTGTGTCGAGCTGACTTGCAAACGCTCGCTTGCCTACTGTGACGTGCACGTCGCTGTTCCTTGATGGCAACACAAAATCTCCTACAAGGCGATGCTCGTCTCTCTGGCCAGATATGGACCGTTGTTGTGCCCGTGGGGAGTGCCTGTGCTGTGTTCGAGCTTCCTTGAATGGCGGAGGAGACGGAGGTCGAGTTGGAGAGGTGTCGTTCCAGCCTTTAGTCAAAGAACCGGTCCTGTTCGGGACTTTGTTGCGAGCTTTGGCAAAGTGTGACCTCTGGCGTTCAACCACAGCATTGCCCTTGCTCTTCGAATTTCGTTGCAACTTGCCTCCTGTCCAGTTCATTTTGCTTGGAACGGGGCGAGTGACTGAGACAAGGCAATCCTTCCAGCGCTGAAGAGATCATTCTCATCTTTGAACATCAGAGGAAGTTGCGTGGGAAGTCACTTCCAAATCTGGTCACACATCAACTGCGTGTTCCTCCTACCTGCCTGACGTTTCGTCTACTAAGAAGTCATTTCAAGCGAGGGCAGAGTGGAGCAAGAGTACTAAACATATGCCGAGCAAGGGCTTCTTATTGACTATCCCAAACCAACGATCTTGCGTGGAGCCGATATCTGTTTCGATCAATGCCTCAACCATCTTGTACGTGCGTGAGATCTCAACAATGATTCCACTCGAGTCCAATCTTCTATACAAGAACGACTTGGGATGGGAGATCTGGTCTTCTCGATGATTCTAACATTAGGTACTCCCATCCGTCTTGATGCAAATTTGTACGGCACCAACATCGACAATCGGTTGAGACAGCAAAACACGGGCGGTCGGGGGAGGAACGCTGTCCGGCGACGTGGGAAAGCGCCACAATGTCGTCACAGAGATGGGGTTCGCGCTTGACAACTCAAGCTCAAGTCAAACATCATCTGTACGCAATGTAAAGTGCCAACGAAACTCTGTGAGATCTAACGAACATAAACAGGGTCTAGACGCGCGAATTGAGATATGGTATACCACAGCGTCGAGGAGATGAAGTTCAGTAACTTATTCAGTTGAGCCACAGACATTTTTGGTGAGCGTTGACCAAATGGTAGGCCGCGCTAACTCGTCAGAGGCTTTTACGTTTAATCGCGCGGAGTCGGGCTGGGTTCAACCAGAAGCACCAGGAACCCAAGGTGCTTTCTCGGTTTATATAGGCTGCAATGACGCTCGTTCTCTCCCAAGGTTGCTGGTACTCTCCTTCTTTTCCCCGCACGCGGTTTCCACATATTTATCTCTCCCGTCTTCCTCTGTGTTGTCCTTCATAGCAAGTCACAAACACATCCAGAGCCACCATGAGCACTACCACAAAATCCAACCCTCCCAGACCGCGCACCCTGCGTAGGTTGTCCAGCGAGGATGCCACTGCAGACCTTCTTTCGCGCGGTCCTGCCATTGTCGTACCTCCCCACCTCGTTGACCAGGAAGCCAACGATATTGCGGCTTCCATGGAATTGGCCAGACAAGAAATCGAAGCAATCACTCCTCTCGAGGATTCTGACACACCGAAAGAGTCGACTGTCACTGACAGATATGCATACGCCTTCGATATCGATGGCGTTCTGATCCGTGGTGGACGTCCTATTCCCGAGGCTGTTGAGGCCATGAAGGTGCTCAACGGTCAAAACCAATACGGAATCAAGATGTGAGCTCCTTTCTCTCGAGATGACAGATTCTCAATTCTGACCTCTGCAGTCCCTACATTTTCCTCACAAACGGTGGTGGCAAGACTGAGCAGGAGAGATGCATTCAGCTCAGCAAGCAGCTCGACATTGAAGTCTCGCCTGGTCAGTTCATTTGCGGCCACACACCCATGAAGGAGATGGCCGACAAGTACAACACCGTCCTTGTCATTGGTGGTGAGGGCGACAAGTGCCGTCAGGTCGCCGAGGGCTACGGCTTCAAGGACGTCGTCACTCCTGGAGACATCATCAAGTACAACCCTGACACGACACCTTTCCGTACCATGACCGAGGATGACTTGAAGCACTCCCGTGAGCGCGACTTCACCAACGTCAAGATCGAGGCCATCTTCGTCTTCGCCGACAGCCGTGACTGGGCTGGTGACCAGCAGATCATTCTTGATCTTCTCATGTCCAAGGGTGGTGTCGTCGGCACTCGCTCCGAGACTCTGGACGAGGGTCCTCCGGTCTTCTTCTCCCACAACGATGTCATCTGGTCCGCTTCCCACGAACACACCCGTCTCGGTATGGGCGCTCTCCGCGTCTCCCTCGAGGCCATGTACAAGGCTGTTACTGGTAAAGAGTTGGAGACGGTTGCCTTTGGCAAGCCTCAGATCGGCACCTTCCAGTTCGCCACTCGTCTTCTGCAACACTGGCGCAAGTCCACGCACGGTATTAACGCTCCTCCGGAGACCATCTACTTTGTTGGCGACACCCCCGAGTCCGACATTCGCGGTACCAACGAGTTCAACAAGGTCACGGAACAGAACTGGTACTCTATCCTGGTCGAGACTGGTGTCTACCAACACGGCACTACCCCTCGCTTCGAGCCCAAGGCTACCGTTCCCAACGTCTTGGATGCCGTCATGCACGGTATCGAGCGTGAGCGCCAGAAGCAGCTCCGCGAGATCATTGGCGTCACCAAGAGCCTCGAGGGATCTGCCATCTCAGATACCCCCAACCCCTCTCGCCCCTCGTCTCCTCCCGGTTCAAAGAAATAAGAAGCTCGACTCGAGAACATGCCGCGAACCTCTTTCCCCAATACCCTCATGACAGTTTTATCGACTCGGCGTTTTTCACATGGCATAGACTCGGCATAATGGTTTTGATCAGGCGCTGGCGCTCGTCTTTTTCCCCTGCCACCGGACTTCCTTCTCGGTACATGTTCCTTGGGGGATATGGTTTTCTGAAGAAAGAAAAGTACAAAATAATACAAAAGAATCACGAAGTCTGGGTATACCAGATATATATATAAAGCTACCCAGATAAAGCAATGAATCCATGTCAATGTCCTTTTTGAAGCAGTCTCTCCTTGGACCCGTTGACTGCATCTGCGCCTTGCTGCTAATCACATTCATACACCGGAGCACGAGTGTCAAAAGCGAAGGCCGAGAGGGATGGTATCACATGTGGGTGACAGAATGTCAAGGAGGAAAGAGCTTTGGGTCATGGGCCTGGGCGCGACCGCCTTTTGACGTCACCAACGTCGACATTTCATGTGCATGCCAGATCAACTCGACACTTTCTCCCATCCACAAACGAAACACGACCTTCGACATCGTCTATCCTCCAACTAGTATTCTAGCACCGTAATCAGTCACGGCATTTATATCCTCTAGACGACATGTCGACCTCACACCTAAGCCCAGAGCAGAGCAGCGCTCTGTTCGACCTGTTGACGCACCATGCAACCTACAACGAGATCTGCCGGTTCAAGTCACCAACCGCCATGAAACAATACGGCCCGCCCTTCCAAGACACAAAGACCACATCCTCTCCCATTCTGCAATCGCTACTCTCCAAATTCATCCTCCCGCTACCAGGACTCCGCGACGTCTCGCCCGACTTCTGGAAGGTCCGAATCGAAAACATCATAGAAGAGTTGGCAGCCGCAAACCTGAGTGAGAGCTACGACAAAGGTCTCTTGGGCATCCGAAAGACGTTGGCTACTGCCATCTCGGCCTTGATAGAATACCCGGCCAGAGGATGTTACGGTGGCATCAAGAAGGACGAGTCGGCTCTCAAAGATCAACACTTCGACCCCACCAAGCCTGATGATGTGCTGCGTGCGTGGTACGTCTTCATGCAGCAGCTGGTCTACGGTGATTTGTTCGACAAGCTGTTCGCCAAGGCTGCAGAGACGGACGACCTACGCAAGCATGACAGTCTGGTCCAAGCTGCTCATGAGTTTGTTGTTGTGAAGTACGCCTTGAGTCTCGATCCTTGCCTTGGAGTCTCACCCACTGACGTGCTACAGTCTTGCGTCCTTCATGCATTACACTCTTGTCATTAGTCCTGAGGGTCCATCATTACTTCGCATGGTCGAGAACGTACACAAGCTGTAAGGAGATTGCTGCCTTCATGCTGGAACCTTACTGATCATCCAATCCCAGTGCACCATACACCCTCATGAGACAGACTCTGCGCGTTGGCAACGTTGCTACCATGATTAACGGCATGGTCAAAGTGTTTCTTGCCAAGGTCAGTGTTGGTACTTTGACCAACTGGATGGGCATCAGCAGCGGAGCAGACGAAGGCATGAACTTGATGCAACAGATAATATCCACCACCCTTGGCTGGGACAAGAAGGAGCTTAAGAAGCGACTTGAAAAGATTGAAAAGGACAAGGACGCACCATCCAAGGAGCAGCGTGAAGCACTAAAAGCCTGGATGGACCAAAGCCGACCAGAGCAAGAGGAATGCCGCAGACGAAGCCAGGAGCAGTCTATGTCGATCGTCTCGACCATTCTGTCCTTGTCGTCGGCAAGCCCGGACCTCAACGACAAGCAACACAAACTGGCTCTCGAGTTTCTGTCTCTGAGCCTGGCCGTCCGAGACAGAAACAAGATCATCGATGTTCTCTGTCACCACAGCCCTGACCACCTCACGCAAGCCGTACGGGACGGTGTATCTGCTTACGAGCCCATGATTAGACAAGTCCACCAAGCTGTCGACCTCAGCGCCACTGTTGCAGACTTCCAAGCCTTCATGGACGACATGATCAAGGTAGCCAAGCCCAAAAAAGACGGCAAGCCTCCCAGCGTCGAAGACTTTGTGCAGCTCTTGCATAGCCATATGGGCGCCTCGCACCGCTTCATCCACCAAGTAGCCAAGAATGGCAAGGAGGTCACACAATGGTTCAAGGACTACGTCCACAAGGTAACCGCCAACTTCAAGCAAGAACACGCCTCACCCTCAATCTTCGACTCCCTCTCCACAGCCTTTGACGGACTCAAACCCGACGAGCAAGACAAGGTCCGCAAAGAAGTTGACGCATCAGCAAAATACCTCGACGAATTGTACGCATCATCCGCGGCTAGAATCAGCGACGTGATCAGCAACAAGGCCTCGACACCATACGGACCCGGAGCCTATCTGGCTAGATGGCAGGAGTTGCTCGACTCGACCCTGGTGACCCCCGAGACGGCCAAAGGGCCTGTTCGCACAGGCGCCAGTGCCAGTGTCAAGCAAGAGGCCAGAAGGGATGTCGATGGTGAAACCAAAGGGACTGGAGTTGACGTCGAGCAGGCGGACAAGATTGTTGGTGACAAGACTCCTGAAGTGCCGTCGGCGGAGACGACGATCAAACTTTTGGGACCAAAGTTCAGGGAGCTTTTGTTGGCTGCAAAGTAGATGTGACTGACCCTTTTTGTGAAGATCCTGTGGAAGTCGATGGTGGTCTGCGATGGCGATGGAACAACTTTGTTCCTCTTTATTCCTACCTACTAGAATAGATACCCCCCTTTTTTTTACTCGTACCTATGATACTGTACCAGTCTGATCCTTGGCTCGTCATTTACAGCATCGCAACTTCTCGGTGATTCGAGTCCAACTTTTACAAGCACATGACACCCATACTTGTATGCACTAACAATGTTCCAGAGTAGTGCCTTGTAGCCCTGACCTTCTGTTTGTGTTTTTCCCTCTTAGAATCTACCCAAGTCCTCGGGAAGTCGGGGTGACCCTGACGCCATGTATAGTATACCTTGTCCTTCTACCACTCTTAAGCGTTCTTAAGACAAGCGTTTTAAGCGTAAGCGCTTCTCTCTAGTTATGTGTTTACTTATTAGCTCTATATTTATCTACTAGCTACATGTTTGTTTACTAGCTAGTAGCTAGTAACTTAATAGAAGAAGTATAATTTGAATCCAGTACTAGGATAGTAAGAGACCCGGCCTCGATACTTACTTATCCTACAACTATACAATGTTAAAAGCACACATATTTGATAAAAAGGCAAACACATATACCATTGACTCAACCATGAAAAGTTCTCGATGCTAGCAAGGCAAACAACGAGAAGAAGATGAAAAGATTTACCATTCTATTTCCCCGGGTAAAAGAAAGAAGAAGACCAGTTACTCTACTCGTAACAAATCACCCTAAAAGAACAGGCTCTCGAAACTTTCCCATGTTCAGAGCGAAAAAGGGACATGGAAAAGGCATGAGTGATGGAAAAAACAATGCCATCATCGGCATATTCTGAAATTTGCAACGGTAGAAAACAAAAAGGAGAGAGCGAAAATCCAAACAAAACATCAAAAAGAACGCCCCTAGTTCTTAACCACCGATGGAAGGGAGGTATGGTGGAATCCAGAAAAAGACAAAACGCCCGATATGCCTTTGCTCGCCACCCCAGTGAAATCTCCAAAGAAAAAAAAGAAAAGGAAAGTGGTCTAGTGAAAGGAAAAAAGAAACATGAAAGATCCCGCTTCCCAAATACCCCTTTTGAATGTCAGAGGTATCACGCTTGTTCCCAGAATTGTTCAGAAATATCCCATGCTCCTTGTTGTTCATCCCATATACGTGCTGCTTCATATTCCTCCACTTCATAGCGAGAGCGGTTGTACGCCCTTGAGGAGCTCAACACCGGGCATGACTTGGCCAGAAGCATCGCGGCCAAAGTCGATCATGAGGATGCGACCATCTTGACTGGTCGAGACGATGCGACGGTAGTCACACTTGGCTGCCAACATCCATGAGGTGGTCCATTCGTTGAAACGGCCAAGGAGAGCGCCAGTGTCGTAGTCATACACGCGCAAGTCCAGGTCGTAAGAACCGCTGACGACACGACGGTTTTGTGTGTCGAGGAACAGCGAACGTACCAATTGAGTGTGACCAGTAAATGTCTTGACCTCTTCACCAGAAGCGACGTCGAACTTGTAGGTGACGTGGTCGTTGCCGCCAGCAAGGACGAACTTTGCGTCGTCGCTGAACTCGACGGCAGCGAGACCACGCTCCTTTTGGGGGAACTCACGAACACACTGCATCTTGTTCAGATCCCACAGGCGAGCAACACCGTCACCCGAAGCAGAAACGAGAAGGTTGCCACGGAGCTGAACAGCGTTGACGGGACCTCGGTGACCAGTAAGAGTGCGAATGGGCTCGAGAGTCTTGCGGTCCCAGACAATGATAGTGCAGTCCTTGGAGCAGGAGACGATGTGCTTCTCGTCGAAAGCAACGTCGAGGACACCGCCAGTATGCTGCTTCAGACGACGAATAGGTTCGTAAGTGTTGACGTTCCAAACCAGGAGATCGTTGTCACTTGAACCAGTGACGAGAATTTCATGGTCGTACTGCAAGCAAAGAATACTGGCGCTGTGGAAGTCTGAAGGAACGTGGTAGATACTGTTGCCGTAGGCAGTGCCATTAACAGATGACTCGGCATGGTGGAATTTGGGGTATTCCACAGTACGCAGGACCTTGGGACCAGGAGAAGGACGGACGCTGGGACCGCCAATGACCTTGAGGCACTTGTAGGTGTTGATGTCCCAGACACGGATGGTGCGGTCGCGGGATCCGGTAATGATCTTTTGCTCGTCGAATTGAACGCAGTAGACGGAATCGGTGTGGCCGGCCAAGTAGATGCCCTTGCCGCCCTGGTCGCCGCGAGTCCAGTTCTTGTCGATACGTCTTCTTGCGTCGTGCATCAACTCCCAATGTTGCATGGGCTGGTTGGGGATGCCTGTTCCAACACCACCGATCTGGATAGGGGCAGGAGACACGTAAGTGTGTTTCTCGTATTGTTGCAGGTATTGAGCGCGCCAGATAAGAGGGTCCTTGGCGATGCGAGACCAGCTCTTAGCGACACGTTGGGAGGCCTTCAGACTTTCGGGGTCAAGATGGGAGAGGATGAGAGCGACGATCTCGGTGGGGAGAGCTTCGACAGGGTCAGAGCACTTGTTGGAGGGGGCTACAATCTCTGCAATATCAGCCATCTCGACGTCCAAGTCAGCGTTGGACGCAAGATCAGCGCCACTGTCGCTGGCTCCAGGGATGCTGCCAATACGGCTACGGTGGAGGTCTCTTGTCGCTTGGTAATGAGGAACGAATGCACGGGTGTTTGAAGCATAGCTAGCAGCGTTGGTGGCTGAGGCAGCACGGCGAGCGGCGTCGCCAGCGTTCGAGTCGGAAACGTAGCGATGCATGAACTGTTGGTCGGGGTTGTAGTGGAGGGCGGGCATGGTCGAGGATGACTGGAGAGTGGGCGAGGGAGCGTTGGCGGGTTGCGGTGTGTCGTGTCTGGGAGCCTTCAAGGACTGAAGTAAACGATTGGTAGGGTTAAGGCAACGCTGGATGCCTTTGTGGTAAGGACCAGAAGATGCGGAGTGTTCGGGGATGGTTGCAGAGACGGAACCTTCGACTCCTTCCATGAGGTCGCCAGAGTTGCGTCGGGTCCTTCCATGCAAGTGTGCACGGAGACCTCTGTATTTCTGCGACGTCTTTCTAAAGATACCGTTCTCCTTCTGTTGCTTGGTCTTTGTATTTGTGCCTTGGCTGGGTTCTGCCGAGGAAGCGCGCTTCAAAGACAATTCTCTCTCACTCTGATCCAGCTTGGGCGACCTCCACTCGACTTCGCGGAACATCTCGGCTTCCCGCCTTTGATCGGCCTCGAGGCTCTGATCGTATAATTGATATTGTTGAGGGATGGGCATGGGCTGTGTTGACGGACGAGAAATGTGGTGGCCTTGAATGGATGAAACAAGAGTGGTGGTGGAAGATACCTGAGAGGTGTGCGGTCGGGTCGATGATGAGGAGAGGGTCGAGGAAGAAGAGGACTCGGCACCACTCGAAGCCTGCGAGGAAGAGTAGTACTTGAGGTGCGTGTCGTAGACGTGATTTAGGTCATAGTTCGACATGGTGGCTTGAGGGAAAAGCCCCTTGGCGGGAGTAAACAGAGTTTTTGGGGATTCGATCGAGTCGGAGGGAGTGAGAGTGGATCCGTGTTACGGCTGAGACAGTGGACTAGAGCAATGCGGCCGAGTGGAAACTCTTGGTTTCAGAGCGATGGATACTGTGGTGATAGAAAAAAGGAGTGGAGCAGGTTGGACAGCGGATGTGGTGGTGTTGTTGTTGAAGATTCGAAGATGGAAAAAGAAGAGGGCGAGGCGGAAAGGAGAGTTAAAGGAAAGGGAAGGAAGGAAGCGAAACGGTTATGAATCAAGTGTCTGGGCGGGGGACCCCAGTCGCGGCGGCCGAAGTGTTCTTATGGTATGAAACTGGTAGCGGACAGGCGATAAAGCGACAGCGAAATGGGGGCGATTGGTTTGGAACCAAGGAGCAAGGGAAGCAGCAGCAGCAGCAGGAAACAGCGCGCCTTCTCGTTTCTTGCCGTTGAATCGAAAAGAGTCTTGGTGTCAAACAGTAGCAAAGTCAAATCCCGCGGTCGACTCCTGCGATCTCCCAGCGACCAACGGAAACCTCCCTGTTTTTTCACGCTCTTCTGGCCCGGCGGATTGGCCCTACGCGGTACTAGTCATCATCAGGCCGTCTTGGTCGCCCGGCGCTTTGCCTTGTTTTGCATAGCGAGACACTCTATCTACTTCTGAGACATCCCGATCGCGTTATTGGACGTCGACTTCCGTCATCATTTCCAATTCATACCCTCGACAAATCTTACTTTGCTTGTCTCGCACTCTGTCCATACACTTCTGAGCAGACCGCCGTCCCCCAGGCCTCCCGCCTGACCTCCGTCACGCTCTACACCGTCGCGAGCTTGTGCTGCTTCACGAATCACTCTTGTTGCGGTTGTCGTCGCTGTTGTTTCTTGCTGTTCGGTTTCCATCATTCATCGTCCCCGTTCATCGTCCGCTTGTGCGCTTGTTCCCGCCGTGCCCGCGCTGCCTGCTTCCGAGGGAGTCGCATCCTGCGCTGGCGGCTGCACCAATCCAGTCGTCATTTCTCCTCTTGGCTTACCGCCATCCGAAACCCTGCATCCTGATTTTTTTCTGCTCTTCCGCAGTCCATCTTGCATGCACGTACATCATTATTTCCTGCTGCACCCACCGCAATCATAAACAATGCCTTCTGCCAATGCTGCCACCATCGCCTTGTGGTACCGCCTGTTCTTCCTCTACATTGAACCTGTTGCTACCGCCGTCGGTGCCTACTACGCTTGGTTTCAGCAACATGACTACCTCGACATGACCTACACCTCGGCTTCGGCCGTTTCCCTCGGCCCATCCGCCCGTGAAAGCATCGTTCTGAGTCAACTCGCAAATATGTACGCTGTATTTGCACTAAACGAAGCCCTTGTCTTACGCTCTACCACCAACCTTCGCGTCTGGAGAGTGTTTCTCTTCGGCCTCTTGCTTGCCGACTTTGGTCACATCTACAGCGTCAAGGACGTAGGACTTGACGTCTATTGGCAATTCTGGGATTGGAATTCAATGTACTGGGGTAATTTGGGTTTCGTCTATGTGGGAGCTGCTACCAGGATTCTGTTCCTCACTGGGTTCGGCGTTTGAGTTGCGCCCTGCTCCAACGACCTCCTTCTCTCTTTTGATATGGAGAACGTAAGATCGAGTTCCCGGAATGCCACAACGGTGTGTCTGGCTCTGCGACCTCGAACTGTGTGAGAGTGACTGCTCTTGCAAGTTCCATAATTCAAACACCTTCTCCGTTGTACATTGTTCGGCAACAACGTTCAAACCAGCTACCTGGATACGGCTCGCGTCTCAGATGTCTCAGCCAGGCGCCGTACTCCATGGCATCATTCAATTCTCCGAGACTCAGGGGGTGCTCGGTTTATGGCCCGCGTCAATCATTCTCCGCTATAAAGCTTATGTACATGGTATGCCATGTCACCACAGCTTTCGGCTTCCATATTGATGGGCATACACTATGTGGAGACTGGCTCAGGTCCGATTGATAGTCTGTGATGGAAGCTTTGGTCCAACTGAGCACTTTTCAGGATCATGTGAACATCATGAGGCTTGCGAGCTGCTGATACGTGCGTAGAAAAAAGCTCACACAGCCTTGAACTCAAGACACAAGGTGGTGTGACTCCGCGTCGGAGTTCTGGGTTTACCATGTTCATCATCAGCTCTTCGCGTCAAGCAGAGAGTAGTGGTCTTTGACTGGGTTCTGGTCTGTTTGCTCTGGCCAAAATCGAGGCTGGCCGTCGAACCTGCAGATCATGCTAACGATCCTTCGCCAACGCACGCATCCGTGGACCTGGAGAACGAGTGGTTTGCAGCAACACGAATGGACGTCCAGAAGTTCGTGCTTGCTGCCATGTGTCTTTTCTTGATGTCTAGCACCTTCTATCTCATATCATGTAGTTCTTCCAAACTGTGATAAGACCTGATCTTAAACAGCCGTTGCTGGTGTCCATGGACCGAGGGTGTTCCATCGCAACGGTCGCGACAACGTCTACTCAACGGCCATGTGCATAGCAGACGTGGTGACACTAGTAGTGCAGGGTAACGGAGAGCACAGGGTCTCGCAGCGAGATCTGGATAATTTTGTACACCACGCTGCATAAAATGGTAGGCGACGGTTGTACTTGTATTGGAGCACATGTGCATCAATAACAACAACCGCCAGAAAAACGAGCACTAATTCTTGATTAGTGAGACCTTCTCACAAATTCCTTCCACCAGTTCAATTGAACAAAGCAATGATCCGTACTTTGAAGCGTCGGCTTGACCGTGTCACAAGAGATCTATTTTGGCGCGTCCGAACAAAGTCATCGTCCTGCTAGCAAACAACAGGGGTTCACGTAAATGCTGATGGCACATGCATGGAGCCGGTCTCGAATGATGACCTGCAAACAAGCGCCTCGGAATACGAGTAAGGAGACCTGCTTCCTCGAACATGGAGCCAGAACCAGTGCAAGGAGATTCGTGCTACAACCAAATCGACCAGCTGAGAAATGAGCCAAAGATAGCACTTATCTCAGGATGCAAACTATTGATATGAGCCTCTCAGCCTCCATCCACGCAACCAAGGTCGACAGAAATTTGGTTGAACTGAGGGGGAAAAGCACCTTCCCTGCAGGTCTATGGAAGATCTCCAAATGGCCGGTTCTAGCGCCTGTCTCCGAAGCTTGTCCGAAGGCGTAGCCAATCACAATCAGGGAACCGGTGAATTGATGACCGGGCCGCGATTGAGCTCCCCCACCAACGAACCCCGAATACCGAGGGAGAGCAAGCACGGAGAAACAGTTGACCCTTTGATCTTTGTTCGACTCATTAGTCACAATCTCTCTGCCGTCTCTGTTGAACAGTGTATCTGTCGTTGTGTTGGTTTTTTTTTCAATTGTTCTCTGTCCTTTCATTCGTTCTCACATTCAAGATGTCTACCCGACAAGCAGTACGGTCGTTGAGACAAATCACAAATGGCCGACCTTTCAGCACAGTCGTCGACGACCGCATGGCTATGGCAGCAGCTTCAAGCCCTCTGCCTAGAACCGGAAACGTGCTCCAAGAGGCCATGAGACAGACTGGACCCAGACATGATTGGTCCAAGGATGAGATTCGCGAAATCTACAAGACTCCTCTGATGGAGTTGGCACATCAATCGGTGGGTACACGTGCCGCATCGATGTGAGAGGCATGTGCAATTGACACAAGCTCACAGGGCGTCCTCCACCGTCGTTTCCACTCTCCGTCATCAATCCAGATGTGTACCCTCATGAACATCAAGACTGGTGGCTGCTCGGAAGACTGCTCGTACTGCGCCCAGTCTTCCCGCTACAACACTGGTATGCTATCTGCGATGCACCCAGGTTTCAAGAGAACACGGCTAATCGCAAAACGCAGGTCTCAAAGCAACCAAGATGTCTCCAGTCGACGACGTACTCGAGAAAGCTCGCATCGCAAAGCAGAACGGAAGCACTCGCTTCTGCATGGGCGCCGCTTGGCGTGACATGAGAGGAAGAAAGACTAGCTTGAAGAACGTCAAGGCCATGGTCGAGGGTGTACGCGCTATGGACATGGAGGTCTGCGTGACACTCGGCATGATTGACCAGAACCAGGCCGAGGAGCTCAAGTCGGCTGGCTTGACCGCATACAACCACAACGTCGACACCTCGCGCGAGCACTACCCCACAGTCATCACCACCAGATCCTATGACGAGCGGTTGGAGACTCTGTCCAATGTACGCAAGGCAGGTATCAACGTCTGCTCTGGTGGTATTCTTGGTTTGGGCGAGAAGCCCGAGGACCATGTTGGTCTGCTTTACACCGTTTCCAACATGCCTGCTCACCCTGAGTCCTTCCCTGTCAACGCTCTGGTCCCTATCAAGGGCACGCCACTTGGTGACGACCCTAGCCGCAAACGTATCAGCTTCGACGCCATTCTCCGTACCATCGCCACTGCAAGAATCGTCATGCCTGCCACTATCATCAGAATCGCCGCTGGCCGCACCACCATGAGCGAGGCAGAGCAAATCCTGTGCTTCAACGCTGGTGCCAATGCCATCTTCACTGGTGAGAAGATGTTGACCACCGAGTGCAATGGCTGGGACGAGGATAAGGCCATGTTTGCAAAGTACGGTCTCACTCCCATGAAGAGCTTCACCAGAGGTGGATACCGCGAACAGGAGATGGTTCCCAACTACTTTGACGAGGCAAAGCAGGAGCAGGAACAGACCGCTGCTTAAACCAAGCGTAGAAAAGAAAAGACCAGATTCACGACATGAGACGTTCTGTATATACGAGCATACAAATACAAGTTCCGAAGAAACATATTTCGCATTTGGGGTTTTTGTTTTTGGTCGATGTGAATTATACTAGGGTCACGTGCATGATATTGAAATTTTCGGACCATCAAGGCGAAAAATAGTCGACCACCAACAACAGCACAACATCACAAAAAGTTGACTACAGAGACACAAAGGACTTTTCTACCGGATCTACCGAGGCAGCATAACTGGACAATAATACAAAATGGCAGCCTCCGTCGCCAGCTCGGATTCTGGGAACTCCAGCGACTCGGGCGCTAGCAGCAAGCACAGCGAGCGCAAAGAAGTAAACCAAAGTGGATCCAGGAAGCGCCGTAGACTCTCACCCACCGGATCTGAAGACTCGGACTCTGAAATTGAGACAAAACAGCAGAGAGCTGCTCCCATGATGACCACCGCATCTCGCATCCAACCATCCATGTCCCGCATCAAGGCCAAACCAACAGCATCTGCCACCACCACTGCATCCGCAACAGCAGAAAGCATTCCTTCAACCATCGTAGCAGCGCAAACAGGCAACGAAAAGTCCACTTTTGCAGATCTGAACGTTTCGCCCTGGCTGGTATCCTCACTCGCCAACATGGCCATCAAAAACCCCACTCGCATCCAGAGCGCCGCCATCCCTGAAATCCTCGCCGGCCGCGACTGCATCGGCGGCAGCAGAACCGGCTCGGGAAAAACCGTCGCGTTCGCCGTGCCCATCTTGCAACAGTGGGCCAGAGATCCCTTTGGCATTTTCGGCCTGGTGCTCACGCCGACCCGCGAACTCGCGCTGCAGATTTTCGAACAGTTCAAGGCGATTGGCGCGGTGCAGAATTTGAAGGTTTGCTTGGTGACTGGGGGGAGTGATATGAGGGCTCAGGCTATCGAGTTGGCGAAACGACCTCATGTTGTTATTGCGACGCCGGGTAGACTTGCGGATCATATTAATAGTAGTGGAGAGGAGAGTATTGCTGGGTTGAGAAGGGTCAAGTTTGTCGTGCTTGATGAGGCGGATAGATTGTTGGCTGCGGGCAAGGGGAGCATGTTGCCTGACTTGGGGGTTTGTATGGAGGTGTTGCCCGAGTCGAGCAAGAGGCAGACTTGTCTGTTCACTGCCACTGTCACGGCGGAGGTTAGAGCCTTGCAGGATAAACCTAGGGCCAAGGGGAATCCTCCTGTCGCTGTGTGTGAGGTATGTTTTTGCTTTGACTCCCATATTTTCAAACCACGAGTATGGGATACTAACAGCAGAGCACAGGTTGATCTGGACACCCTCGCCATACCAGATACCTTGCACCAAACCTACTGCCTCGTCAACGTCGTACACAAGGAAAAAGTAAGCCACCTCCTTCTTCCCCGCTGTCCCCTTCCCTTCTTACTAACCTTCTTCCAACAGTACCTCCACGTCCTCCTCCTCACCGACCAAAACCTCAAAAAACCAACAATCATCTTCGTCAACCGCACCTCGACCGCAAACCTCCTCGAACACCTCCTGCGCTCCCTCGACCACCGCGTCACCTCGCTGCACTCGGGCCTCCAACAAGCAGACCGCACAAACAACCTCGCCCGCTTCCGCGCAAACGCCGCCCGCATCCTTGTGTGCACCGACATTGCCGCCCGCGGTTTGGACATCCCCTCGGTCGCCCTGGTCGTCAATTACGATTTACCGCGCGACCCGGATGACTACGTGCACAGGGTGGGTAGGACGGCGAGAGCGGGGCGCAAGGGTGTCAGTGTTAGTTTGGTGGGGCAGAGGGATGTGGGGTTGGTGCAGGCGATTGAGGCGCGTGTGGGCAGGCAGATGGACGAGTATGTGGAAGAGGGCGTCAATGTGGAGAGTAGGGTTGTTAGGGATGCGTTGAATGTGGTGGGCGATAAGAAGAGGGAGGCCCTGTTGGCCATCGAGGAAGGCAGGGATGTCAAGGGTAAGAGGAGGAAGGGTGTCAGGGGTGTTGGCAAGGGTGTGTAGATTGGGAAGCGAGTGTAAGACTACGAACCTTGCCAGAACCATGGCATCTTCGCCAATATGCCAAACTCTTTCTTCAAACCATCCGTGTCGAAAGCTGCGGCTAGCGTAAACAAATGCCACCCACCAATCGCAAACCCTACTCAAAGTACAGCACAGGCCCAATCAAAACCAAATGTCCATGTTCCTAAGCCTGTCCTAAAATGTATAGTTCTGCAAAATCAATTGGTTTGGGAGGACATCTTTTTTCCCTTCGCCGAGTCTCCCTGTAAACGCCATGCAACAACTGCCATCTTTTGTAGACGTGGAGTTCGCAAAAAAACAAGAAAAGAAAAAGGAGAAAAACAAGAAGAATGAAAAGGCATAAAAAACCCCTTTCATGCCTGAACAATCGTGAAAAAAAAGCGGACAAAAGTGCAAAGACACCCATCCACCACCCATGCAAAACCACATACTGTCCTCAACTCCCCCATCTCAAAAGAAAGAAAATACTCCTCCTCACCCTCAACTCCTCACTCCCACGAAACAGAAAACTCTTCATCGCAAAGACGCAAAATATCAACCAAGACCACCCCAAGCGCCTCTAATCCTCCTCGCCAATTGGATATCCTTTTGCATAATGGTGACTCGTTTGGCGTGGATGGCACACAGATTCGTATCCTCAAAAAGGTGCACCAGAAAGGCTTCAGCTGCTTCTTGCAGTGCCATGATGGCTTGTGACTGCCAGCGGTAGATTCCCGAACCGGCGGGTGCCATGGATATACAGACTTCTCTGACCTAATCACCAACACTCTCATCATCAGCAAAATTATCCTCTTTGTTTGTCTCTATTCTTTCCCTCAGCCACATAGCACAGCCAGGGACCAAGGAAAAAGGAGCCAGGAATGGAAATAGAAAACCCACCAATCTGGCAAACGGCAGTTTTAGAATCAACAGATCGGTGCTGCGCTGGTACTTTCTGATCTCCCTCAGAGCGACGGTGCCGGGTTTGTAGCGACGGGATTGCTTGACTGTGCCGGTGGAGGAGCGGCGCGGTGCTTTTGTTTTGATGCCTTTGCTTGCTGTGACGGTTTTGCCGGCGGGACGGGAGGCCATCGATGTGCGGGGGGCCATGTTTTGTGTGTGTGTGTTGATGCGACTGGTGGGCGAGGTGAGGTGGGAGAGATCGGGGGTGGTGGGGTGGCCGCGTCAAAGTGGTGTCGCGTTGAGGGATGGAAGGGCGTCGCAATGTGCGGAGATAGATCAAGGTGTTGGGTAGTCCAGAGATGGGAGTATTGTTTATTGTTCGCGATGCGTCAATGTTGTTGTCGGAGGGCAGCAGCAGCAGAACAGCAGTCGCGTTGTGCTGAATCCGGACAAGTCTGGATGCACCTGCCCATCTTATCTTATCTCCCCCATAACTCCGTCCGCCTCGGCTCGGCTTTCTATTGCAGCTTACGTTTGTCTGGCGCTCTCTCCAAAGGGTCTCTCTTTTGATGTTAACAACTTGTCCGTTGTTGTTTTATTCCTCCTCTCCCAAACTCCTCATCGACTCTCTCCTCCAACGCAAAAAACCATGGCAGCCATGCTAGGAGCAGCCGGTGGAGGCGACCTAGGCGCCCTCCCACTCGAACAATGGTTCTTCGAGATGCCCGTGTGCACGCGCTGGTGGACCACCGCAACCGTCGTCACCGGTTTGCTCGTGCAATGCCAGATCCTGACGCCCTTTCAACTATTCTATTCCTTCCGCGCTGTGTTTGTTCGAAGCCAGGTATGTTCTTCCCTCCTCCCCCCAAGCAACATACTCACCACAGGCGAAACAAAAACAGTACTGGCGCCTGGCCACCACATTCATATACTTTGGCCCCCTGAGTCTAAACCTCCTCTTCCACATCTTCTTCATCCAACGCTACGCACGCATGCTAGAGGAAAGCGCCGTCTCGCAAGCTCACTTTACGTGGATGCTTTGCTATGCCATTACTACCCTGCTGTGTCTGGCCCCTCTGGTGTCGGTGGTGTTTCTGGGCAGTATTCTTAGCAGCACGCTGGTGTACATCTGGAGCCGCAAGCACCCGGACGTGCAGTTGAGTTTCTTGGGCTTGTTTGTGTTTAGGGCGCCTTGGTTGCCGTGGGTCATGATTGGGTTGAGTGTGGTTATGCATGGCAATTGGCCAAAGGATGAGTTGTGTGGGATTGCTGTGGGGCATGGTATGCACTTCTTCTTTTCCCTTCTTGCTTTTCTGTTTTCTTCGAGAAATGGTTGTGCTAATGCTGCATGCACAGTCTATTACTTCTTCAACGACATTTACCCGGCAAACCACAATGGCCAACGACCCCTGGATCCTCCTCTGTGGTGGCAGAGACTGGTGCGAGGAAATGCTGTCGTGGATGCAGAGTTGCGTCAACAAGCAAGACCTGCTGATACCGCTGCTCCTGCAGTCCAACTCCAATGATACCCTTTGCTTCTCTGGTACTAAAGCGATGAAAGAGACAATAGAAATGCATTCATTACTTTCATTTTACTTGTCCAAGTGCAGGTCGTGCATTGTGAGTGAAATGTTTCAGGTACTGGGTGCAAGACTTGTAGAGATCATCTTCAATCTCCCAAGATCTTATGAGTATAACCCTTTTGACCTATAATGTTTATCCTCAAACCCTCCCCTTGCCCTTCCTCTCCCTCTCCCTATCCCACTCCTTTCCTTGCGCAGCCTTCTTCCCTTTGTCCCCAACAATCTCCCTAGTCTTTTCTCTCGGGTCTATGACCTCAAACTCTTCCATCTTCCTCTTCCACTCCAGATCCTTGCCCAACGTATCCTTTGCAAAACTCAACGCATGAGACATCCAAGTAACATCGTTGTCATCGTCTTCTTGCTCATTCGCGTCTTCATCATGCCAGGTACTGCAACTCTGGCAGTTTGCGATGAAATGTAGATCACAGAGTTTCTCTTCCGTGTCCATTGCTGATTCTGTTTGCGCCGTCTTGTCTTCTGGTATTGGTGCCGTAGTGGAAGTGGTGGGTGGCGTCTTCTCGGCGGGAAGTTTCTCGAGACGCTTTTTGAAGGCGTTGAAGGTCGAGAGGGAAGAGGCGTCGTCTTTTGCTTTTCCACGTTTGCGCCCTCGGGTCGCCGAGGCAGGGATCATGGATTCGAGAGCGGAGAGTTTCTTTTCTGGTGCCGAGGTGGTTGTCGTTGTGCGTTTCATCGAGGCTTTTAATTGGGCGATTTCGGCGTTTGTGCGTTCGAGGGCGGTGGGTTTGCGGCGTTCTGGTGATGGTGTAGGAGAGGGCGAAGGAGATTGTGCGGGTACGGGCTTCTTCGAGGGAACAGATACACGGCTTGTTGCTGATGCTGGTGCTGGTGGAGGCGGTGACGGCGATTTGGTGGGAGATTCTTTGCGGACAGGCTTCTCTCGTCTCGACTGCTCGGGAGCTTTTGGAGCGGCGGAATTGGTTTGGACTTCTGGTTGTTGTGGTTCTGCGGCGGTAAAGTTTGGATTGACCTTTACTTTCTTGACGACTGGTGCAGCGGGCTCTTCTCCTTCTTCTCCTCCAAAACTCAAAAGAGTCTTTGTGGCCTTACGCTTCTTCTTGGGAGCCTTTGTTTCTTGGACTGTGGATATAGCAATGGAGGCTTGCTTGACCATGTCGCTGAAAGGATTGAGCAGAATCTCAGTAGACACAATGCTCGTCGGGTATAGCGGTCTGTCCGAATCTTCTCCAGCCAGATCGGCCTCGGCCATCTTCATCAGGTTGTAGATGGTGTCTCCCTCGATACGACCAAACATGGTATTCTTATCTTGCAGCTCGGGGGTCTTGTCCAGGGTAAAGAAGAATTGCGAGGTATTGTCATTCTTGTCTCCAGAGTTTGCCATTCCCAGCAGACCACGGCGGTTGAACTTGAGTCGCGAGTGGAACTCATCAGCGAAAGGAGCACCATGATTGATAGCGCTCACACCGCCGGAACCGGTCCCAGTAGGGTCGCCACCCTGGATGATGAAGCCCGGGACCAAGCGGTGAAAGATTGTGCCATCGTAGTAGCCGTTCAGACAGTGTTGGAGAAAGTTGCGAGACGCGAGAGGGACCTGTTTGGCGAAGACTTCGACGACGAGATCACCAGAAGTGGTGTTGAGCAGGACCTTGGCCGTCGGCGGCGGTTCGAGATTGTACAGTGTCGACATGATGAAAGTGTTTGGGAGGATTCAAGATGGAAAAGTCGCAAAGAGGAAAGAGCATTCAGTTGTCGAAGCTCGGGCCACTGACGTTCCTTCCCTGCTCGAGCGTGAAGTGCGGGGTGAGACGAGACTCCCGACGTGGTCGTGTTTCACGCTCGCACTCTTGCATACCACATCCTTCAAGCTCGCACACTCGCATACCACATCACACAGCACAACCATGTCGGAATCAATGTTTGCACAGGCGCTCATGTCGG
Source organism: Aureobasidium sp. SLJ-2021a (assembly GCA_019677095.1). NCBI lineage: Eukaryota > Fungi > Ascomycota > Dothideomycetes > Dothideales > Saccotheciaceae > Aureobasidium > Aureobasidium sp. SLJ-2021a. The sequence continues at coordinate 29,283 of JAHRBU010000027.1, forward strand.
GCCTGGAGAAGCGCCCCTCCAGACTCAGCAGCGACCACGTCTCGGACGCCAGGAAATACCCTGCCCAAGCTCCTGTATGCACCCTTGTCAACCGAATCTCCACCCTGCAGTCACTGACCTACCGAATCCAGTACACCCTGCCCAAGCCAGTTCATCCCTTCCCTCGCCGTCAGAGACCCTCCGCCGGTCAACAGTCGCAATCCATCATCGTCACCCTCAAGCCACTCAAGGGCTCCGACCAACTCGACCTCCAGGCCCAATCTCCCAACACCACCGTCCTCGACCTCAAGACCCAATATGCCCAAAAGTTCAGCCTCGACAAGACCAAGATCAAGCTCCTCTTGAACAAGAGACCGTGCTCCGACCTCAAGACCCTCAAAGATGTCCTTCCTGATCCTCTTCCTACCAAGGCAGACTTTAGCGTCATGCTGCTGGCTGGTGCTTCAACCCCAAGTCAAGCCTCTACTCCCGCTCCCGCTTCACCCCTAGTCCAAGCCGATGACTCACAGAAGCTCCCGCCTGATTCTGCTCCTTTGTCCGAACACGCTCAAGCAGAAGCCGAAGCTCTTCCTCATGCCCATGATACCGCCACTCAGATGTTGCAGAATGATGACTTCTGGGCTGATCTGAAGGATTTCCTCGTTCAAAGGCTGCGTGATGAGAACCAAGGCGAGAGGCTTGTTCGTCTGTTCCGTCAAGCTTCCACCTGAAACGACCTCCGTTGAGAGACCACAACGTGGCATATCAAAACTTTATTTCCAACTCGCCTTCTCATGCTCATTGTTTGAGTTTGAAAGAGTCATTTCTTCTCAACCCTATATATATCGTGCCTCTCCCTTATACCTCGCTCTGCCTTGCTTGACAATCCTCCCTTCCGAAACGATCATGTTGGCTTACTTGTCACTTGTCTTGCCCATGCTGGTGCAAGCCGCTCCACCGACTCCACGCTTCAATGTGCCCCGTTGGAATCTTACACTCCGTGGGAATGTTTCGACCATCTCTCCCACAGTCTTGCCTACCATCACCGGAACTGCCACGCCTTCAGCTCCATATTCTCCATGCAGGAGTGTGTACTCGTTCGCCGAAGACGTAGTAACCGATATTGCAATTCGGGTACCTGCTAAGCTCGCTTATGATTGTCTGAACTCGATTCCTTTCAATCAAAGTGCTGCTGCTGCTTTGCTCGAGTCGATGAGGCCGTATCTAGACTGGCAATCGACCACATCTTATCTCAAGGACCCACCAAAAGAAGTACGTGCATCGTATTGTACCTCATTCCCACGTGCTGACTATCAGCTTTAGTACGCAGAACACATCCAGTCACCGTATGACTTTTGGAGTACCTTCGATGCTATCGAGGCGAATGTCGCCCAGGGAGCTTACGCCAGCGAGTATGATTTCGGATGGGATCTCTACCAAGCCGTTCAGCAATCACACGACGGTCACTTTACATACATACCAGATGTCGTTGGTAAACTCTTCGGCTTCGGACGCACAACTCCACTCGTTTCCGTGTCTGAGGATGGCAAAAATCTGCCCGTCGTGTATGCATACGCTGACATTCTGGCTTCGCATGCTGGCAATGCGTCCTTCAAGCCTTCTCATATCGTTCAGATCGATGGAAAGGACACGACTGACTTCTTGCTCGACTGGTCACAGTACAGTGGTCACCAAGACAAGGATGCCTTGTGGAACGACCTTTTCTACTCACCCGCTCATGTTTCGCTCGGAGGTGGTGGTTCAGGAACCGGGATATTCACTGGAAATGGTCGTGGTCGCTTCGTTTATCCAGGGCCAACAACTACTCTAACCTTTGCCAATGGATCCAACGTCACCAACGAGAATTTTGCCAGAGTTCTAGCGTGGTTGCCATATATCGAGTCCGGGGCGGACGTGTACAAAAGACACCTCACTCCCCCACCCGAGGCCTATCTCAGTGCTTCAGAGGTGCTGCACCTGGGAGTGGAGCATAATAGCGAGAACAAGAACAATGACGCGCGTGTTCCTTACCGCCAAAGGTCAATCCGTCTTCCTTATCTTGAAGAAGTGGATGATACACACTCTCTGAAACGCCGAACCCAAACGATGCCTGCTCCTGGATATCCATCGCCCATCATGCGACACGGACAAAACATGAATGGAGGTTATTTCCTCGAAGGACCAGGTCTCGAAGATGTAGCTGTCTTGACAGTGGCATCCTTTGTAGGCCAACCCGTAGCCGGATATGGTTTCCAGAAGGTGAACACAGACTTCATCGCCGCTGCTCTGGCTGCAAACAAGACCAAACTGATCATAGACGTCAGCGGGAACGGCGGTGGTTACATTCTACAGGGCTACGATCTCTTCAAGCAACTGTTTCCTTCTATAGATCCATACGGTGCTACCCGTTTCCGTGCTCACGAAACCATTGATTGGATGGGTGAAGTACACTCGAAGCTTGCTGCCTCTTACCAGGCACCATGGAACTACCGCACCGACATCGACTCGGACAGCCGAAAGTTCACCAGCTGGAAGCAAAAGTACGGTCCTCACGCTCAGGGCCCAGGAAATGATACTTTTACCTCCCTTATCCGCTGGGATCTCCAAGACCCGGACATCCGTCATCTGTCTGGTGGGATCGAGATATCAGGCTACGGCGATCGCTCAAACATGACCTCCCAACCCTTCCGTGCAGAGAACATCATCCTGGTTACCGATGGCTACTGCGCCTCCACCTGCGCAATCTTTTCCGAATTCCTGCGTCAAGAAGCAGGCGTCAAGACCATTTCGCTCGGCGGCCGTCCCTCCCTGCACCCCATGCAAAGTGTCGGCGGCGTCAAAGGCACAAACACCTTCCCCTGGCGCTACATCTTCTTCGCCGTGCAAGAGGTCTTCGCCACCTCTGAAAAACTGTTCAACCAAGACATGAACCACACGGTGTTGAAAAATTACACATACCTCCCCATCGCCAGAGCAGCAGCCGCCTCGGTAAACTCGCGCGACGGCATCAGAAATCACGATCCCCAGCAAACACCCTGGCAATTTCTTTACGAGCCCTCGCAGTGCAGGATCCTGTATACCAAGCCCATGGTCGTTGATCAGAGTGCAGTGTGGAAGACTGTAGCGGACACTGTGTGGGGTAGAGGAAATGCGTGTATAGCCGGCGACAACAGTTTCTCCAATCCTGGTGCAGAGGCGCAAAAAGGAAATGTTAGTGTTGGAGAGGAGGGTGAGCAAGAGGAACGCAAGGTGTGGAGTATCCGCGACGACTTTGATATCGAAGAGGCGTGGAAGGGGTTGGAGGTTGAGACGGACGAACAGTGGGAACAAGAGGGTGATTGTGTCATGTATCCTTGAGCACGATGAGAAGGAAGGGATATACAGTGTATGCAAACAAACCCCCAATAAACTCGGGAAATATACTGTCCACTCTGTTCTACTCTGTTATCCATTGATACCCTATTTCCATTCCTACAACCATAATCCCACACTGTTTCATCAATTCACGTGCACCGTTCTATCTTTTGGTCTTTTTGTCTTTTTGTTTGTTGATCGCCAAATATGAAAATCACTGTAAGGATTTCTTGTTTTCTGGTGTGATCAGAGGCTCGACGAAGGTGCGATAGCGGTATCGGGAAGGAAGAAAGATGGATATTTGCGTGGTTAGGAGGTTGAGGGGTGTTGCTTTTAGCTTGGGGGTTTCTTTCTTTCTTGCTTGGAGGTTTTCGTTCTTGATTGGGCTTCTTCTTTTTTTTTTCTTCGACTAGCTATGTTTTTTCTCTTTTTATATGGTAAATGCATTCGTTTAGTTCTTTGCTTTGCTTGCTCTTCTTTCTCCATGATCTCTTCTTCTTCATGACCCCTTTTCTCTATGACCCCTTTCTTCATGGCCTTTTCTTTCTCCATGATCTTCCTCTCCATGATCTCTTCTTCTCCTCCATGATCTCTTCTTCTCCATATCCCCTTCTTCCGTGTGTGGGTTTTTCGCTGCTGATTGTCGTACAGAGTTTGGGTTTTGATGCTATCGTACAAGACTTCGGATTCCTCTTGCTGCTGACCTTGCCCTCTTGCCCTCCTTCCTCCCCTCACTCACTCGCTTTGTGTTTTTCTTTTTCTCACTTTCTCGAGTTTTGTTGATGGATATGGTTGTGCTTTGCTCTGCTCTGGGGTTTCTCTTGTTCCTTTTGTGGGGGCTGTGTGTTGGGTATGTGTTTTGGGTGTGTGGGTGTGTGTGGGTGTGTTGGGGGCTCCTTTTCTCTTTTTCCTCGTTCGTTTGTTTTTTTTCTTTCTCTTTTCTGCTTTTTTTTTTCCTTTGTTTTTTCCGCCTTTTTTTTTTCTTTCTTTTGTCGTTTTGGTTGTGTCGTTCTCGTTTGGGGATGGGGTTTTTGCTTGACATGGCTTTGAGGCGGTCTTGTCGAGATGAGTTGAGTGTGTTCTTTTGCTTGAGGTTGCTTGTCATCCTCTTTCGACTTTTCTTCTCCTTTGAAGCATTGAGATGGGAGAATGGCGAAGGGAGGATTGGAGAGGTTAAAGTGAGGAATGGGGAGCTTAGATGACCATGTCATCATCCCCATCACCCATACACTCGATACCCATGACTTCCTTCTTGACCGTGACTTTAGGCTTGGGGATCCCTCCGCCTTCTCCCATCTCCTTGGCTTTTCCCTTACCCTTGCCATCCTCGATCTCATCAGTCAAGTCCGCAACATCATCTCTGATCTCAGGCTTGATGTATTGGATGCTAAAGTCAATAGCATCACCATCATCCTCTTCGCCATCATAATCCACAGCATCTTCAATCTTTGGCGCCACCCAAAGTTTCCTCTTCTTCACATGGCTAGGGGTGGAAAACTCCTCTTCGTCGTCATCGGCGTTGTTGTCATACATCATTGTTGTGCGTGTTTGGGTTGCCGAGAGTCCTCCCATACCCTTGCCCTTGCCACTCTTGGAGCTGGGGGTGGGCTTGGGCTTTGTAGTGGGGGTCGAGGGTTTGCGGGTAGAGGCTGGGGAGTGGGAGAAGGAGTTTGCTTGAGCTTTGATCTTGCTGAGACGGTGGGTTATGGCTTTGGGAGTGACGTCTGTGGTGTCCTTGCGTATCAGTGTCTTGTCCAACTGTTATGGTAAGGTGGAATCGAGGAATCGAAAAGGTGGAAAGGAGAAAGTCGGCAACAGCAACAAAAACACGAAAAGCAAAAAGGCGTAAACCAAAGCAAGAAAAGAGCATAAAGGGAAAGAGAAAAAACACAAAAGAGCCAAACAAAAGAGCCAAACCCCCAATGCTCTTTTGAAGAAACACAGAAAAGAAAGCAACGACAACTCACCCTCTCCCATCAATTTAGCAATCTTCTCGTTCTGAGCCCCGGAAATTTTGATGTCGTAGACTGCCATGACGACCGTGAACAGCTGTTTTTCTCATTAGTTATGCCTTCCACCAAAAACCCCTATACCCAAACTCCCTCCTTCCCTCTGCTTATTCCAAGAGAAGGCAGAGGATAAGAGGAGGAATGAGGATGGAAGGGGGGAAGAGGGGAAAAAACTCACCTTGGCATCGGCAGCGGCATCCCAACTCATAGGCATTGTTGCGGTGTTTGCTGTGTTGTGCGTGGGGAAGAGTATATCTGTTTACGTTGCGTGGAAGAAGCTGAGGTGAAGTGACCCTGGTAGTGTCGATAGTGGAGTGGGTTGGAAACAAAGAACTCAGCAGTTATGAGAAGTGTTAGTGGGTAGTGAGATAGGTTGTTGAGGTGGTAGAGGAAGCAAAGGTGAAGTGATAATGTGGTAAGAAAGGTGAAGTAATCGATCCTCGCGTTGTGTGATGCAAAGGCGCGAAGGTGAAGGTTTATCCCTGTTTTATCCTGAGTTGGCAAAGACGACACTTCCAAGTCCTTGAGAAGAGAAGAATTGGATCAATAAAAAAGAGGACTCGTGATGCTGGACAGTAGAGAAGGGTGATGTTGGAGCGGAGATGTTGTGAAGAGTTGGAGAAAGGAGGAGAAGTTATAGAAGAAGGAAGGGTCGAGACTCATGGTGGAGAAAAAAGTGAAGTAGTGTTGTGGTCTCGAACGAGGACCGTCGAGACGTGTTGTTGTCGAGGCGATGCTCGATGGAATCTGGTGGAGGCTGAAGTTGTTTCTGGCAGGATGAGCTGATGTCGAGAATGTACACCAGACTTGAAGACTCACAATGAGATGTCCTCCCAGACGTCGAGGTCAAACGACACGGCACTTCCGAGGATACCTAGTGATGACCTTCGAAGACGATGTAAACAATGCGAACAACTGAATTTCAATGGTATCTCTTACTCAACAAACAAATGTACTTGCAGCAGTCCCCATGCAAACAATTCTTTCCTTCCCGGGCGCGCTATCTCAAGAATTGAGAAATGACAGAAACAAGAAATCTACATCACCTTTCATCTCCTGTGCGGACCAGGCGGTGCGAAACTTCCTCCTCCTCCATATCCACCTCCTGAAGATCTACTCATCATACCATTCGGGTTTCGGTAATCATATCTCATCCTCTCCTCATCTTCCTGTATACGTCTGATGTGCATCTCTTGTTCATATTGTTCTCTGTTCCTAGCATCACGGTAGCTTTGGTCAGCCTCGATACGTGCTTGCTCGCGCAGAGACAGCATCTGAGGAGGTCCTGAAAGAGATTGTTGCTGGAACGGTTGTGGTGTGCGGTGTTGGGCGTAGCGTTGCTGCTCTTGCTGCTGGTGGTGTTGATGGAACTGAGCTTCCCGCTCTTTGTACTGTCGGTCCACTTCCATGCGATGCTCGCGTTCACGACTCATGTGGAACTCTCTTTCTTGTTGCTGCTGCTGCTGTTGTTGTCTCAGCATGGTCATCTCTTCGCCACGACTAGGTTGTCTCTGGTGCAGTCCGCTGTGAGATGAACCACCGGAACTGTTGTGACGGTGACTGAATTGGTTCTGCTGGTGAGCTTGAACTTGCTGCATATGCGATGGTGCACCGTGCGGCTGCGAGTATGGGTTGACCTGCATAATCTGGGATTGTGCCTGAGATGTTTGAGCCTGGGCCATGTGTGACAAGCCGGATGGGCCCTGAGGTTGCAGCTGACTGGGTGTCATCGGTCGACCGCCGATCGATGGAGTCCGAGAGTGGTTCATGTAAGGATGGGTGTTTGGTGGAGGCGATGGGTTTGCTCTCGACTGTGAGTTGAGACTACCCAGATTGGCACGATGCGAGAAGTATGGTCTAACGTCACGCTCTAGAGGTGCTGGTGGATGAGGCGAGCTAGAAGCCAAGTTCTGACTCATAGGTGGGCGTGACTGCCACTCAGGCTGTCTTGAGCCGACCGGCGTGCCTGACCTACCAGTCATGAGTTCATGCTGAGCTGCGGGAGCTGGTGCATGGCTAGTAGGTTGAGGGTAAGATGAACGTCCATCAAATTCCTGTCGCGATACAGGTGTCTGGTTGAATACTTCCCTTCTGGATTGGAATATGTTCGGACTCGGTCCAGAAGGCGCGACACTCAGCGTCGATGGTGTTGGCGACTGAGTGAATGGTGTTGCCTGATCGGCAATCCTCTTCTTCTGCCGAGGCTCTTCTGGCTCAGAGTTGAGAAGAGATGCCAAGTTCGACGTCTTACGAGGCTCGGCTGGAGGTCCTGTAGTCAGCGACATGGCAGGCTTGACCACCGAGGGAGCTGGTGATGGTGCTGGCACTGAACCAGGTCGGTACATGGGCTGCTCTTCTCTCTTTGGTGGAGATGGCACATGGGCTGATCTGAAGGGCGGGTGCATAGTAACAGCCGGAGATGGCATCGGTCCGGGAGAGCCCAATATGTTTCGGAACATTGCCGGTCCAGCACGAGAATGTGCAAGAGATGACATTGCAGGAGTACCAGAACGCTCATCCCTCTCCAAAGGCCTATCCAACATTGACAGTTGGGGAGATCCGGTAGGTGCGGATGTCTGAGCAGCAAGAGGCTGGAACAACGGGTGTTGGACCACTTGCGGTACATGCTCTTGAGAAGCTCGCTTCTGAATCGACAAGGCACGTTCTTGCTCTTCCTTGAGGTTCTTGACAAATTCCGACGTGAGATGCGACAGGTTCTGATGCATGAGGCCAGGTGGTGTTGGTTGCTGTTGATGCATCAAAGAGGGCGATGGTTGTTGAGCCGGACGCTCTGAGCCTGGCAAAGTTGGACGTCTCTCCATCCTGGACTCCGAGAAGAAACCCATCTTCGGACCAGTAGACGATATGCTCGCACGTGGTTGTGAAGGAGGACCAGATTTGCTGAGAGCAGGAGATCCGTGTGGTTGGAGTGGAGTAGGAGCGGCTCTTTGTGGAGGTGCGGACGTTGGCTGCGAGGCCATGGAGAATCTGTATTGATGCTGGAATTGCGACGAAGGCTGGGAGAGAGTCGACGGCTGAGTTGGTGGAACAGGGTCTATATCCATGACCTCGCCCTGTGACCCAGAAGCTGTTCTGGGTAGAGTCGGTCCAGGATTGTCGTATCGTCTCTTATTGATAGGAGTGGGTGTTGGTGGAACACCCATATCCTCTCCTCGATCACGACGAGCATTCGCGATGTTGGCAGCATCAACAACATCAGGACGGTTTCCACTTTCGACAAGTCTCTGATAGTAATTCTTGACCTATTGACAGATTAGCAGGTGAAATTTGCGCACAGTTGAAAAATTCACAGACCATTGTCTGAGTTTTGGTACCCATGTGATTGGCAATGGCACCAAAGTCAGTACCGAAATGAGCGATGAACTTGACAAAATCTGTCTGCTCAGGCACGGACCAGTAGCTTGATGCACTAGATCTTTGCATGGATGTCTGCGCAGGAGCACGAGTTCTTTCTGCGGTGTCGTTCGTGACTTGGGCTGTCAGCGGATCATGCGCGTACTCCACATGTTGAGGTCCGCCCAGGGCTCTGGTACCAGTATATATTCCAGTAAGAAGAGCAGCTTCCTCCAACTGCTTTGCGCGAGCAAAATCTTCCTGGCTAAGAACAACTTCCTTGTCAGTCCCAGCCGGAGATGTGACAGAAGTGGCGGTCGAGACCAGTGTTTGTCTGCCTCGTTTCTGTGGTTTATCACCAGCAGCTGTCGTCTTGCGACGCTTAGCTGGTTTCTCGGATCCGAGCTCACCAGTTGCAGGCAATTTCTTGTTGGTAGTCGCCACAACAGCCGCGGGCTTGATTTCGGGGTCCTTCTCAGCTGTGTAAGCAGTGCGAGTTGCTGCGCGTCTCGGTCTTCCAGTCTCGGTAAGCAATGGTCCTGAAGAACTATCTTCATCTCCATTTCCACGCAAGTCGCTCATAAGTGTAGCAGGTTTCGCACGACTAGTCTTGCCGCCGCGACGCCCACCACCTTTGGTTTTACGTTTTTGCTTTTCCTTGAAACGGCCATCCCACTTGTACTTGTAGTAATGGTGAATGCAATCAGCGTACGACCGACCAGGTAGTTGAGCAGCGATTTCGCCCCATTGTTTGGGCCTTTCCTTGAACAGCTCGACGAAGCGTTTGTGCTCGGCTTCGGTAAAGGTGTCGAACTCTGGCTCATATCCGTAAATCTCCGTGAGGCAGATAGGATCTCTATACCGATTCATGTTTTTGAAGATTCTTTTTTCTCTTGAAGCCTCGTCCCACATGTCTGGAGGGATGGCTTCCTTCTCAAGATCGATCTGGGCTCGTCTAGACTCGCGTTCAACCTTTTCCTGCTCGAGTCTGGCTGTCTCTTCTGATTGTTTCAGGACTTGTTGAATGTCATATTCGCTGCTGAACTTGTGCAATCTAGAGCGAGACGACTCAGAGATAGCATTCTCCATGATGGGGCTCGACTCGATATCGAGACCGAGCTCGACAGACATCTGTCTCTCTTCAGATTCTTTGCTTGCTCTTTCACGATCGAGTAGTTGGGTTTCGAGTTTCCAGGCGCGATACTTTTCGAGGTACTGCTCCTGCAAATCTTTCTGCACAATCTTCTCTTCCTCTGCTTGCGCTTGGTAGTGCATGATCAATGCTGGCTTTGCAGCATTTAGGCGTGCTATGTTCTCATGGAAAGCACCCAAATCCGAGAGAGGAGTAAGAGGCGTCTTTGCCAGGTAAGGGAGAGTGATTGTCTCGATGCTTCGCTTAGGCTCGGGAATGATATAGTCCAAGTCTTCGCTGCCATCCATATCGATGTCTTCAGCTTGATCGATTTCGGCAGACTCAAGAACTCGGTCAGGTTCAGGCTGCGTGTACGTCGTCTGCACGGGTGGAACGGCCACCGTTTCTCCTTCTTCGATTTGCTCCATTTTGGGTGTAATAAGATCGGCTGAAACGTCTTCTTGAGTTGTCGGAGATGGTGGATGCACTGGCGAAATAGCTGGTGCCGGCGCTTCTGAAGTCTCCATGCCTTCCATAACATCATCCTTGGCTTCCATCGAGATCGAAACTGGAGCAGGAAGGAGATCGTGTACGGTGATGTTGGCAAGTCTGGCAATCTGCGCCAGAGGAGTAGTCGCTCTGTACTGTCTCGCATTCAGGTCGATCATCTGGGCTTCCAGATGTGCTTTTTGCCTTTCAAATTTGGCCTTGCTCTGTGCGAAATCTTCCTCGTCAAGATCCATGCCTTCTTCATCACTGATGAAGTCTTCAGACGACTCAGCCGTCGCTATGTCGGCATCTGCTGCAGGATCGGATTCGAGATTTTCCACAGGGCTGGGTACGCTGTACTCCTTCTGGAATGGGGGATTGTTGACTGCATTAGCATCAGACAATCCCCGTTCGGGAGATACGGGTGCAGTTTTCAAGGCACGATCGTCTTTGACTTCGTCCGCTCTCATAGATGAGGGATCCGAAATTTGGCGGTGTATATTTTGAGGAGAGGTTCTTGGCATGAACTGCTGAGACTTCTCATCGCCGTTAGAGTCCCTTTTAGCAGGTACTGTGGGCTCTCTGTACTGGGGAGCACCAGGTCTTATCCATTGATTCCATGCAGGTGCTCTTGGCGCTCCGGAAGGGACACGCGACGGAGCAAGGCCGTTCCTGTCCATGGGTCTGTGAAGAGGCTGACCACGATCTACTGATGCTCTCGGGGCCATGGGAGGTCCGCGGATGGCCTTGGGAGCAGTCGGGATGTTAGGGTTCTGCATGACAGGCGATGTGCTGAATGTATGTGCATTGCGTGGACCGCTAGGAGCTGCTGGAGGCGGTGTACCAAGTCTGGGTGGTGCCATATCAACACGTGGTGCTCTTCCATCCTGAGTATTGCCAGAGCCAGGCTGCGTTTGAGGAGTTGGCGCCTGGCTCGACAAAGATTCCAAGGACTTCACAGGAGTCATTTGCGCCATTTGAGCCACAGGAGGTCCCGAAGTACGAGGCGACGTTGGTGCATTGTTCATCTCTGGCTGGAAAGAACCCGAGAGACTACGTCCTTCGCGTACTACTGCTGGAGCAAACTGCCCACCTGCTCTGTCATCTGTTCGCAAAGCCCATGGTCCGGTAGGAGCTGGAGCTTGCGGCGCAGACGGGATTCTAGCTTTCGGGGCAGAAGGCGCCCTATCAAGGAGGGACTCTCTAGGAGCAGTCGGAGGTGCGTTTTCGAGTGCTCTGGGTGCTCTAGGAGCAGCGGGTGGCGGTGCCGAAAGCTGTGCTTTAGGGGCCGTCGGAATCGGTTTGACCGCAGGAGGAGATGGAACTGGCGGCTTCGCAGGTGTTGCTGGAGCACGATTTTCGGGTGAAGCTTTCCACACGTTTGAAGTAGGGCCACTATACGGCTGAGATTTGAATGATAAAGATCCGAAAGCAGGCACTTGCGGTGCGGACGGTGGTGGTGAAGAGGCACGAGATCCATAACGAGCAGCCGACGACTCGACACGGCCGGCCAGAAGATCGTTTGACGGTAGTGGCATGGATGGTGGTGCGTTCTGAGGCGGCAGATCACGTCGAAGTGGCTCTTTGGCTCCAGACAAGGATGTGGTCGAGGGCCTTCGCATTGCCAAGTCATCTCTCGAAGACTCGAAAGGTGGCACGCGCTCGGCCGGAGGTTGTGCTAATGGGGCTTGCTGATGAGGAGTCGGCGGGCGTGAGTCGAATCGGCTAGCTGCAGGGTCTCGTCTGAAACGATCAGGCTCACGCTCACGGTCGTCACGATCGAGCCAGCGGTCATCTTCGCGTCTGTCTGGGCGCCAGTCATCCCTGTCAGTCCGCGATACGCTTCCCCACCTTGTGGGTGGTGTTCTATCTCGAGGTCTGAAGGTGTTACGGTCGTCTGCAGGTCCGCGGCGCTCACGGAAGCCAAAATCACCTCTACCCCTTCCTCGTCCTCTGCCATTGAATCCACCTCTGGCGAACGGGGGCTGTCCGAATGGTGGTGCATCCGAGTAAATAGGTCCAGCGTTGATGGGTCCGTCTCTGGAGTCGCGTCGGCCTCTACCCAAGTCAAGATCACGAGGCGGAATAGGTCCATCTCTAAATCCTCTCACAGGTGAACGAACCCTTGGAGACGTAGGTCTTGGTCTACGATCAAACTCGCGCTCCCTGAATGAGCGATCAGTTCCGAGGGGTGGTGCATCTCTCAATTCTCTGAATTCCGGTCTTGGTGGTGCGCCTCGACCACGAGGTCCAAGTGGTGCTGATGGGCCGGTTCCTGGGCCTGGTGGTGGACCCCTAGGGCTGTCGTTGAAGGTTCTGGGGCCTCTCGGAGGATCCAGTCCTCGACCAAAGTCACCCTGTCTGTTGTTGTTGGTGTTGTTGTTGAATCCAGGATTTGGTGGGCCATTTGGTCTCCATCCCTCATACCTCGGCGGCGATCGTGACCGAGCACGAGGTGGATACCGGGACTCGTGGACCGGAGGAAAACGTGACGACATACTACCAATGTACAGCACAAAACATTATCATGAAAGAGAATAGATCGTGGGGCACGTGCTGCGTCGACGTGTGGTGCGCCTTCGGATGCTGGAAACGAATTGGTGATGAGCCAAAGTCGCCGAAAAATTAACTTGCACGATTGATCGTGTTTGCGCGAGCTGCCAAAGGAATGAGTTGATTAGTGGTATGCGCGATGAAACCTGCAATCGAGGCGTGGCAAGATTTGGCAAGTCAGATCTGAATGCCAAGACTCCGCGAACTAATGAAGTAGGGCTTTGCGGATCCGCGCTTGTGGGCCTTTGAAGACAAGGCACTCTCGAATCACCCGTGTCTGTGTAACGATTTCACCCTCAGCTTTCAACACCACGGTGGGATGACCTTGGGAGCCCAGACAGCGGCTTTCAAGCTCTCTCTGGAGTCAGAAGGTGGTGGAAATCTGTAAGGGTTGCTGACGGGAAGTGACTTGACGAAAAGAGTCCAGGAAATGGCCGAATCTCGAACGATCACGACGAAAGAGGCTGGCGGGGTGGTCACTTGGGTATCAAAAACAAGCGAAAACGATGCCGAGTTCGAACTTGGATGTCCCGATGGGTCCTGAGGTCGTCCGAGCGAGATGGAGGTGTATGTCTGGAGGATGTCGAAAGACAGGAGAAAGAAACAGAACGTGTAGAGTAGGCGTGCGGAGCGACGAAAGCCTAAACTCTATGTCATGCTGATTGGCCGGTGCTTTTAGTTTCACGCATCTCGTGGATAGTACACTAACCCGTGGGAACCGTACGCTCGGGCGGAATGTCAGGAACTAGGCAGAGCGAAAACCCAGTCATCAGGGGATTGGCATTTTGGAGAACAAAGAACAGATTGCACAAACAGACCAAACACTCATCAAGTACCTACTTCACATTCGAGGACGCAGTAGCAGGACGGGTGCTGGAACGAGGACCGATCAATCGCATATGTCATTTGAGGTACCTTAACGGGGATGAAGCTCGAAAGTCTCGGCTGCAACATCTGCAAGCCAGGATGCCACACCGCAGGGATTTGCGAATCGAGAAGGTCACGATCTTCAACTTGATGGTTGTTTTTCCCGACCGAAAAACACACACTCTTCCAACAATATTCTCGGCGTATCTCTGTTGGCGCCATCGACAGACTTTGCATAGATAACAATTCGAATCGCGTTCGAGTCTGGAAGTGAATCGTTCTCGTCGAACCGTCATCAAAACTTAGCTGTACTGCACGAATAACCGTGCCGAGCCGCTTGCATTTAGAGTGAGCTGTCTGTCGCGTTAGTAAGCCTCAAAAATTTCAGGGTTCATCGAAAATCTCCTAATCACGCCAGGACAAGAGGATAGTCACCGCCAACTTGCGCAACATCTTTGACCTCGCCTTCGACACCCGCACCTGTTGTCTTACACCCATCCTCGCAACCATGACGGCACCGACCGGAGCTCAAGATGCTGTCCTCAAGCCCTCCGACCCTGTACCCGAGGGAGCCGTTCCTGTAGTTGGACTCGATTTCGACAAGTTCGCCGACCGCAACATCACCGTGGCTGAGATGGTGGAAAGCATGACGAACATGGGTTTCCAGGCAACATCGGTCGGACAAGCAACACAAATCATCAATGGAATGGTAATCTGATCTCGAGTCCTCAACATCGGCAAGTCGACTGACTCGGACAGCGTGAATGGCGTGATGAAGAGACGGGACAAGGCACAACCATCTTTTTGGGATACACATCAAACCTCATTTCTTCAGGTCTTCGAGAGACATTGCGATGGTTGGTACAACACAAGCATGTTTCGGCCATTGTCACAACTGCTGGAGGTGTCGAAGAAGACTTCATCAAGTGTTTGGCCCCGACATATCTCGGTGCTTTCTCCACGGCCGGAGCATCCTTGAGGGCAAAGGGTATGAACAGAATTGGCAACCTGGTCGTGCCCAACAGCAACTACTGCGCGTTCGAGGACTGGGTAGTACCAATTTTTGACAAGATGCTGGAAGAACAAGAGGCGTCGAAGGATACAGAGGAGCCCATCAACTGGACTCCTAGTAAAATGATCAACAGACTGGGCAAGGAGATCAACGACGAGCGCTCAGTATACTACTGGGCATGGAAGAACGACATTCCCGTTTTCTGTCCTGCTCTGACAGATGGAAGCTTGGGTGACATGCTGTACTTCCACACATTCAAGGCTTCACCACTGCAGCTGCGTGTCGACATTGTGGAAGACATTCGCAAGATCAACACAATCGCAGTCAGAGCCAAGCGTGCAGGCATGATCATTCTGGGAGGAGGCATAGTCAAGCACCACATCGCCAATGCTTGTCTCATGCGCAACGGAGCAGAGAGCGCCGTTATTATCAACACAGCCAACGAGTTCGACGGAAGCGACGCTGGTGCACGACCAGACGAAGCTGTCAGCTGGGGCAAGATCAAGATAGACGGCGAAAGCGTCAAGGTGAGTAAATTGCGGCGGCTGGATGTAATGGATGATTGGTCGACTGACACGAGACAATCTGCAGGTTTACGCCGAGGCGACGGTTGTGTTCCCCATGATTGTTGCATCAACATTTGCCAAGGTGGCTTGAACGTTCTCACGAATACGGGAAAGCAAATTGGAATAAGGAGCACAAACTTGAGCCAGCCCGAGGCAAACTGCAGGCCGGATTGCATGAGGACCAGCAGACAGGTGCATCCACACCACACAATGCGAGTATGCGCTCAAGGATGAAACACTTTTGAGCGGATGGATGCAGTGCAGGCAAGGCGTATGGGTCTGTCTTCCCATGCATCCCAAGGTTCGAATTTAGCCATCGAAAAAGGCGCCTGGGCTGATGAAGGATTAGGCGCGAGCCGAGCCGCAGACTTTAGCTCCCGCGCGGCAATAACAGGACATTTGGCACGCACGTGCCACTCGGAAGCCGAGGTCAGCAGGCAGCACCTTGATGAGCATCCGCCTTTCAGACCACGATAAGAGCTGCTGATGCTACCTTGTCTCGTCGATTTTGACAATCGAGTTTCGAGTTACTAGAAGTAGACAGAGTGTTCAAATGACATATCGGTCTTTATGTTAGAAGCAACGCGGTCTTTCAAGGTCCCTCTCTGAAACCGGCATTGGAGCTTCAAACGTTGGACGTGTTATGGCAGGTGGCATGTTTGTATTGCTCAGTAGCTTGGAACCCGGTGCTGGGATGCTTTGGCGGATATGGATGGCTGGAGAGATGCTGATTGCACTTTAGCATTGTCGCAGGTGCAGATGCAGGTGCAGGTAGTTGGCTCTCTGGCGTGTGGCTGCAGAAGCGGGGATGTCCTGATTGCGCATGCATGCATGTGAAACCAAAAGGTTGGTTGGACCAGGGCTCTTCTTGGCTGCGAGGTGAACAGTCATCAACAGACACCGCACGGCGAGCTTTAGTCGGCCTCGTCTGCTTCGCTGTCGATTTTCGTTTGTCGTTTGGTGCCTGGCTTCCTTCCGCTTGGCCAACGCCTTCAGTATGGCTGCCACTCTCACTCACCCACCGCACGCGTTACATGCGCAAACGACGACTCCCATCCACAACGTTCCTGCCTACGAACAGAGCGACTTGGAACTTCACTCAACAACCTCACAGCCTCGATCACACGACTCTGCCAACCACCATCCATCTTCTACATACGCTGTCATGGATCAAGATGTCGATACCACCCATCATCTCACTCCAGCGCCTGTGGTTTCTCAGAACAATCTCAACATCAACCCAGGTCATGTCTCTCCTCTCGACACCACCAACGACGGTGACTCAAACATGGAGGGCGCCGAAGATACCGCTGGCGATACACCACTTTCCCACCCTCACTTACCGCTGCCACCACTCCAACAGGCCTTTGACGGCCGAGTAAGTCTCTCCTCCTCACCACCTTCCCACTTCCCATGTTTGTGGCAACACACAGCGTCTTCGCATGTCAACTTCCGTCCACGGAGATGCAGAACCACTGGCTAACAACATCTTACAGAACTCACCCCTCCACAATACGCCCACCACCTCTGTCAACGTCGTCGATGTTCCAAACATTGTCGAAGCGCCCTCACCCGTGTCCGAACCGCTTTCGCCTGCACCTTTACCACCATTCGGACACTTTCCGGACACCCCACCTCCTCCACCAGCCCTAGCGCCCGTTCCACGTATGGCTGAAGAAAGCGAAGAGGACGACGACGAGGATGACGACAGGAGCCACATCAGCGACGAGCGAGCAAGAAGCTTCTATCCCTTCAAGGAAGACACCACAGTTCCAGACGCCGAAGAAACTAGAATCATGCGAGCATACGTCGAAAACAGTGCTCTGGATGACAAGCACTGGCAATCAAGGACGTTCTTCGACCTGCAAGACCCCGAACTCGTACCCAAAGAACATGGCAAAATCGAGTGGACTCTCAAAGACTTCAATGGCACAAAAGAGAACCCCAGAAAGAATCTTCTGCTCACATCGCATACCGTTCACATCGGCGGCTACGACTGGAGGATCAAGTTGCTACCACATGGCAACATGCATACCGATAGACTAAGTCTGTACGTCGAGAACGTCTCTGTCCAGTCCTCGACACCGGAGGAATGGCCTGCGGAAAAGCTGCCTCTGCCTTTGTTAGGCGACGCCAAGATCATGAGACGTACGTCGGTTGCTGCACAGGTATCAATCGTTATCTACAACCCAGAAGAGCCTCGCGTGAACGAGTTCAAGGCAGACGCCTCTCAGTTCTCTCAAGATTCACCTGACCACGGTTGGACTCGCTTCACGAGTATGCCATGGTACGAAATTCACCGTCGCTCTTATGCTCAGAGACAACCCCTCCTTCGCAATGACACTCTAGCCATCAAAGCGTTCATCCGTGTGATCGATGACCCTACTGGCTGTCTGTGGGGCCCCAAAGACTCACAAAGACTTGCCTTGACCGGCCTGCAGCCCTTCTTTGGCGACTGTGAGGACTCCGCATTGTGTCCTGTGTTGGCCTTGTGGCTGCATCTGCATCCGTTCCGTCAGATGCTCTACCAGCTCGGGGCTGTTGATCCATTCAAAAATCAGGACTATAGCACAGTCACTACACTCCAGTCCATCTTATGGCGCATGCGTTCTAGAGTTGGCTGGTTGAACGAACTTCGTGACGTGCTTGAAATCGGAGACTCTGTCATGTTATCCTTTCCTAGGAAAGGCCCTCTGGACCCCCTGGGTGCCACACATACTATGGATGCTATGCAGACCATGCATATTATCCTCAACGACATGACAGCTAGATTCAACGACAACAAAGGTGCCCTCAAGGAACTATCCAACCTGTTCGGAACAGATCAGTTCTCTGGTCATCGACTGAGTAAGCGGTCGATCATCGGCAAGACATCCATGCAGGAGATCGTAGACGAAGGCTTGCCGGAGGTGCTACTTCAGAGTGAGGTCCTGACCCTTGAGCTCGAGCGTCAAGTCTTTGATCCAAAAGAGCGGGTGTGGAAGAAGCTTCTCAACAAAGTGCGTCTGGACGACCAGATCACGGTTGGCGACGGCCTTACGTACACGCTGTACGGTTTCGTCACCCATGAAGGCAACCTGCGCAACGGCAACTACTCAAGCCACTTTCGTCCTGCTGGTCTTGGAGGCCTATGGTATACTTACATGCACAACAAGGAGCCTGCATGTCAGACCAGAGCACAGGCTGTTGCGGCAAAGGAAGGCGTGTTCCCCCCTCAAGCCATCGAAGAGCCGTCCACACCTGCCGATCGCCACGTAAACAACGACTGTCTTCCAGGTCGAAACGATGCAGTGGTATATGTGGTCATCTATGTTCGCAGCCCCGACGCTTTTGACCCAGATGCGAAGGAACCATGGAATGTACCTCAGTGGATCCCCAAGATGCTCGATCTTCGACCAGGTGGCATCACCGGCGCCATCAACAGCGTTAATGACCCTCTGCGTTACGAGGACACCGGATCAGACGATGAGGACGAGGAAATGAACGACCTTCCCGAAACCTCCGCACGGGCAGAGGAACCTCTGAAACAAGTCACCATAGACTACCTCTCTCGGCCCTTCTACCAGGGACACGTCAATGATCTCTCCCAATACCACGGCTACGGCCATTTGATCTACCTCAACGGCAACGAATACTTTGGCACCTTCAGCGAATCTCATCGCTCTGGGTACGGCAAGATGTCTTATGCGAATTGCGACACCTACGACGGCCAATGGCTCAATGATCAACCTCATGGCCATGGCACCTACACACACGCCCGTACCGGCAACGTCTACATTGGCAACTGGCAGGACGGCAAGAAATCCGGCACGGGAACCACATACCACAAGGTCAGCGAAGAGGACGCCAAGCTATGCAGAATTTGCTACACTAAGGAGGTGAATGCTGCATTCTACGAGTGCGGACATGTGCTTGCATGTGTCGAGTGCGCGAGAAGGGTGGAGGAGTGCCCCATCTGCAAACGCAGAGTCAGGGATGTGCTCAAGTTGTATCCTTTGGTTGATTGTGAGCAAGATTAGGGAAGGAGCAGCGCGGGCATTAGACATTGGTAGTTTTTTTTTTTTTTTTTTTTTTGCTTTTTCCTTTTTTTTCCAATCCTTTTGTATGGCGAGAGGCGTTAGAGTAGCTTATCGAAACGCACGACAGTCTCCAGCGATAAGGCACGTCCATTGAGATGAGACGCTTTCCCGGCTCCCTTTGGCTGCACTTGTTCTCATAAAGTGAGTATGGGAATTCCACAGTAGGTGTTTGTTCTAGGTAGTAGTGGTTAGGGCTCCTTTATCTAGATGTTTGCACGACTGGCTTTATTGAAAGACGAGAAGAAGTCTTGCAAACATGAACAGTTTACCCGCAAGAGGGGTAGATATCAAGTACTTGGTAAAGAGGTTTTTGTTTCCAATCAGACAATGTGGAGAACGTGTGAGGATATCAGAAAGGGATGTTAAATGATGCTTGAATGTGGGATTTGTGACTGGTGTTGGGAACACAGAGGAAGTGAGGAGTGTAGAGGCGTTGATTGTGAAAACTGATTGTGATTGTAGGTCATCGATAGAGCATAGAGCCAACGATGCTGGTGCAGTCCATGTTTCCTAACTTGTTCACGTCCAAAGGAACCGGGACAGAGTGAGGATATCGAGCTTTCGACTTGTGTCTAGTCTTTACACAAAACGCAAACATTGCCGGTAGTTTCAAGAAGACTATACATCAATCCTTTCACTCACCTTCACGCAGTCTTTGAGTGAGTCAACCTCGAGCTTACCAGAACTTTCACATTCGAAAAGCCCGTCGGTATTCGTGTTGTCACATCAACCACCACAACTTCTTCACCTCCATCCACACACCTCTATTTCACAATCTTCCTCTCGCTTCGCCTCTTTTATCCCTTAAACCATCGAACCACGCAAAACTACCTGGCAACAAGATTCGCTCCCGGAACATGGACTCGATCATCGACGAGGCTTACCGCGCCGGTAACCACGAGGTCCGCGACCTCGCCGTGGAGATCCAGAAACTCGACCGAGAGCATCAGACACATCGCCAAGGTTTGCTCTGGAGCCTGGCCGCGGCAACCGACAAGATACGGCACCCACCTCTGGACTTCTCTACTATCGTCACTATTGTCGACGCTGCGCCTGATGAAGAGGCCCAACTTGAAGCCATCATGGTCAGACTGGCAAAGAGAGGCGATTACGACTCTCTGGTTGCTGAGCTGGCGATCGCCACAGTCGGTCCTCACGATACGGATGCCATAGTCAGCTTTCTGGACTCCTTGACCATCGAGAAGAAGATTCAACCTACCGAAACTGCTTGTAGAAAGAACTTATTCGAATGCGTGGCCTGCGAAGAGCAACTGCCGGCCAAGGAGCTCATTCTTGCATCTTGCGGACACTGTTACTGTGGGTCATGCCTGAGCATCGTGTTCAACGCAGCGATGTCGGACGAATCCCTTTACCCTCCCAGCTGTTGCGCCAATACCCCAATCCCCATTGAGCACGCAAAGAGATTCCTTGACGCCGAATTTGAGACGACATTCGAAGAGAAGGGTGTGGAGTTTGATACTGTCGACAGAACTTACTGCTCCAACCCAAAATGCTCGGCATTCATACCGCCTGATACCATCGACAGTGATACAGCAATTTGCTCAAAGTGCTGGCAGCAGACTTGTGTTGTCTGTAAAGCGCCTGCTCATAGGGGTGACTGTCCTGCGGATCTCGAGTTGGCCGCATTGCTCAAGTACGCCGAAGAGTCGCGCTGGCAGCGTTGCTATAGCTGCCTGAGTATTGTACAAAGACTAGACGGTTGCAATCACATGGAGTAAGTTCTTGATCATCAAACATCCGATAAGAGATCATAGGCTGACCAGTACCAGATGCCGATGTGGTGAGAGCTTCTGCTACATCTGTGGCAGGCCTATGAACGATGATGATGGCCCTTGTCCTTGCTTCGAAACCGACCCTCCGACTTACAGATTCTTTGGGCCGCCTGAGCCTCCGAATAGGAATGAAGTGCCTCGAGTGGAAGGTCTCGAAGGCTGGGAAACAGGTATCCCAGAGGAGCCCCCGAGAAGGACACTGCAGGATGATGAGCTGCCTCCGTCGCCTCCAGACGATTTCGATGATGACTTAGGTCCTGACGCGACTGATGTCTTTTTCTGGCGGGCCTTGGAGGAGGAAGACTTGGCAAGACAGCAAGACCAGGACAGGTCACAGGCAGGAACACCAGATATAGACTGGGGACTCCCGCTGCCTATCGACGCTCCTGGACATATTGAGACCCCCGAAACAACCCCGCTAGACGAGGTGCGCCGCTCCCTTGATCGCACTCCGGGAATCGACGGTACTCGAGATTTCCGCCTCGCGGAAGCAGACGCGACATCGCCATCAATCACACCCAACGATGTCCTCGTCGAAGCGTTGAGACAACTTTTGGCCTCCCTCTCTCTACTTTTGCCTGCACAAGACCATGAGAACGAGACTCCGAATGCCACAGATCCAGCGGTTTTGCAAGTTGCCTATGATCCAGAATATCCAGGTGTTGCTCCGGACACAGATCTCCAACTCACACCAGGTCGGAGTCCCATTGCAGACGTTCCAAGACAGGAATCTGCTGCTCTCAATGAGCACACGTCGACGGCATCTGGAGAAGGAGTAAGAGATATCACTCCTGATCCCGAACCCCGCAGATGCATTCTTGAGTCCGTTCCTGCACAACTCGTCAGCCATGACGGGCAGATTGCCCCAAATCTTGAGCCCCACGAAGACACCGATTCTGGAGATGGACCAGCACAATCCGGTCAGGATACTGAGAACGACTCGAAGGAGAAACATCCAGGGCTCTCTTCGCCCATACCATTAAAACCATCAAGGCACGGCTGTCTGCGAACAAAGTTCTCACCGCGTCGTCTCCTGCGTGTCCTACGAGACAGAGGTATGTCTGCACTGCGTGGATAAGGACATATCCCTCCGTGCAGTGATCCTGCTACTCTCGTATGAGGATGAGGTTGTATACAGAGACAACAGGAACAGATCGAGAGAGTGAGAAGTTTCTAGTGGCAGTGGTAGATGACAAACAACCACCATTGAAGGCTCTATGATTGGGGGCGACAGTCGACCGAGGACCATGAAGAGGGAAGACCCGTGTGCTTTCTCAAGCGTTTGGCCTGATTTTGACTCCAAGAACAAGAGTCCTAGAAGAATCGTTGGCGTAGGAAGCAGTCCAGGGGGAAAGGGACTTCTAGATGACCAGGGCGGAGAGGCCAAGAAAATGAAAATGGACTTGCTACTATACCAGCAACGTTGCTGTAGATAACGAACCTTTCCACACCCGTACAATGAGTGTGCATGGCTCAAGTGTTCTTAGCTCTGACCCCAATGTGAAGTTATTAAACATGTGATGTCGCCATAAAACCTTGCGTAGTCTCGGATCGATGTTCCCAGGACAGGCTTATCACGAGCTGTATGCTCACTGTATCACAGCATCGATAGATGCAGGACCAACAATCTTTGAAAAAGCCTGAGCAAGTTTACTGATAAGTGTTGAGACAGATGCAAGTTGCAAGAGGTGAAGTCGACCTGCGAGACAGGGTGGGAAGCACAGCTATGGAAGAGACCCCTTGCCAAGACGTGATTACAGCAAGGTTTTGGCTGAGAAGCTCTGACCTTTCTGGAAGTTTTTTGTTGTCTACGAATAGCAGTTGAGGAGTGCTAGCGTCCCAATGGTCTAGAAAAGATGGCAAGGTCTTATCATCTTATTTACTCATCGAACCGCCTTCGAAAAGCATCTCATATTTCTGCAACTTGAGAGAGCGAGAATCCACACGCCGCCGATGTCATAGCAGAATCCTGTAGACTTGCAGAGATAATCAGCCTCGCGACTACTACTGGAACCAGGAGACCTGGAACAGGGGCAAATTCCAGAATCAATATCCAAGAGACTGTAGTTGTCGTAAATGGATCCTCACAGCAGCGCAAAGTCTTTGAGCGATGCTTATTCACTCACCGACCTTTTCGCCGATTGCGTCGAATCTATCAACCTAATCCACGGAAACCACGAGGAGTCTCATAGCGAAGAGATTCTCACATCACAACTCGGTATCGAACAAGCTCGTCTGTTGATTTGGGGAGACGCAGTCGGCATCTGTTCGCCACCGGCTTCTACAGGAATCACTTCTGCTATCCCTAGGCATCCTGGCGCGTTGAACCCGGAACCTGATAAGGCCTTGTACTTTGGAACTCGAGATGCGAGACTTGACGACCCTCGTTTCAGACAACGCGTGGAGGACTCTTTGCATGCGATTGCAAGTCCAATGACGCATCTGACCAAAGCCAAAATATTGCAAACCTATGGACTGGACCAATTCAAGGGCTCGCCGAAAGTGCGCGAGAACCATATGCTGGCTCCCAACCCCTTTAGATTACAAGCCTTTCGCGAGAAGTTGGAACTCTTGCAAGAAGTCGTGACCGCGTACCCTCACGCAAAGGCTCACAAACACCTTGGTGTGAACAAGAAAATGGCATGGCAGATTATGGATGTGGCCAAGGCGAGCGAGCTATGCACTTTGATCCGCGAGAAAGTGGACTATCTGGTTCAGCTTATGGATGTCCAAACAAGAGTCGACAAGGCAATGCGCTACGACGTGCGTGCCATGGGCTGGCATCCTAGCGAGGACATGAATGCAACAATCCGCGACACATTGAAGCTTTCACTCCTGGTCGAAGCTTCTGAAACACTGTATCCTGAATACAGTACTGCGGCTCAGGAAGCGATGGACAACGTCACCAACCAATGGAAAGGCAGTCGCGGATATGATGCCATGATGTCCGAGCATCATAACCCAACAATCCACAAGACGGCCTCACACACTATGCTCTCACAACCTATTCGTCCTTCTCAAGAAGCGCCTAGGCCGACCATCTCGCCGCCGAAGACTCCGAAAAAGGGCAAATTACTCGGTGCTCTGCGACCTAAACTTACTCGCTTGTTCTCAGGCAAGAGCATGGAAAAATTATCTCCCGCTGTCGCCGATCCTTCACGATCCAAGTCTGAAAGCGGACCCAGCGGTGGTGCAGACGGTGAGGCGTTGGAACCCATGCGCAGCAAGTCTTTGGCGAACGATGACTTGACACATGTGCTTACGCATACTGCTACGTTGGAGAGTATGATAAGTCGACACGACCAATATCCCGGCCTCGACAGGGTGACTACGCTGGAAATGAGGAAGAAGTGAGGTTGGGCCGTCACGTTGATCGCGTTTTTTGCTTTCTTGTCTGATCGTTGAAGGGAGGTGATGACTTGTAGGAGATCTGTCTGTTTTGTACCCAATACCCTCTCCAGTCTTTTGTACCAGCTTTCTTTGTACCAGTAATGTCTTACATTATCTATAGTTCTAATCTCTTTCTGGATTATTGATCGTTATCTCCATCCTCACGCTTATATGAGTGATTGTCCAGTTGGGTTCCAACAGATTAGACATCGTCCAACACATACACAACCAAAAGAACAGCATCAAGTGTATACAAAATGTCAAAAGAACAAAGGATATAATTTGAGCCACGAAACATGGATGCAATGGCACCTGTTGGCTGACACGACCAAGGATAGACAGAAGTCACAAAGAAGGAGGCTGAAAGATCGACAGCGGGGAAAAGAGGACCCTGACGACCTTTCCCAAAGGGTCTCCCTCGGCTTGAGCCTCACATTGCACCAAGAAACCTTTTTAGCTCTTTCACCACAAATCATACACTTGTCCACCAGAACCACACTCCGCCCTCAACCTCCATAAAAAGCTATCTCCTCAACTACAAAACACCCACCAAACCTCTGGACCCCAAACCTCAAGAACTCAAATCGCATACCAGCCACACAACCCTCAACCCCCTAACCCAAAGGAACCTCAAGGAACCAAACAAAACCCAACAATGGCACCCCCATCCTCCCCCTCTCCCTCCCACGCCTTCTTCACCACCATCCCCTGGACATCCCACCTCCTCTCCCACCCCCACCTCCACCTCCAAACCCCCTCCTCCCTCACCCCAAAACCCTCCTCTGAAGACTCCCTCATATCCCTGAC
Source organism: Aureobasidium sp. SLJ-2021a (assembly GCA_019677095.1). NCBI lineage: Eukaryota > Fungi > Ascomycota > Dothideomycetes > Dothideales > Saccotheciaceae > Aureobasidium > Aureobasidium sp. SLJ-2021a. Next base: position 54,667 of record JAHRBU010000027.1, read on the forward strand.
CCTCCACACCACAACCACAATCCCTCACTGCTTACTCTTCTACCCACTTACCCCGGCCTCCTCAGCCTCGACTAAAATAAACATACTCTATAAACTCGGGGGTGGGATGAATGGATATCCGCATGTGCTGCACGGGGGCATGACGGCAACGTTGCTGGATGAGAGTATGGGGATGCTCTTGGAGTGTGCGGCGCAGAGGCAACGAGCTGTACAGGTTGCAGAGGGAGAAGTGGCGGTGGGGATGGGGGCGTATACAAAGACTTTGAGTGTCGAGTTTTTGGCGCCGATACAGACGCCGAGGGTGGTGTTGGTGGAAGTGGAGGTGGTGGAGAGGAGAGGCAGAGGGGTTAGGTTGGTGGCGAGGGTGTTGCAGAAGGAGGGTTTGGAGGAGGAGGCGGAGGGGGAATTGGTCGTGTGTGCGAGGGGGGAGGGTGTGTTTGTCACGCCTAGGGATGCTAAGTTGTAGAGGACGTGTGACACGGCGGACGGGAAAGATCGATGTTATACTCTTAGAGAGACATGGACAACGCAAGATGAGGGCTTGGAAGAGCAAGGCAAGAGAGAGGCTTGAGAAGCAGAAATGGGTATCATGGTATAAGCTAAAATGAAGACAAGCATCAATCATCGCCTTGTATTTTTGCATGCTTGAAGTATTTCATGCCAACCCAAGCAATGACAACCCATACCCAGGCCATGACGGCAGTCATGATGATCAAGGCAGGATAGTAGCCAACGATGGGCAGTGTGGGATCATCCTCAAGCTCAGGTGGCGCATATGGCTTTTGATCAACATCCCAGGCCCAGCTCCACACACCTAGACAGCTTCCCATGCCAACAGCAAAGACGACCCAAGTGACGACCAGCACAACCCAGCCCCATCGCTCCGTTTCAGCATAGTCGTATGTATCGTCTGCATTGTGTACCAGGACTGGCAAGGCGGAGAGCGGGGATGGCGCATGTTTCTGTAAAGAGCGGCGTCGCACGACATCGAGGACAGGATGAGAGTCAAAGTATGAAGGCGGACGTGTCACGGTGGCGGCCATGCTAAGGTCGTCGTCGTCGGTAGTCGAGGCATAGCTCTGACTCGTGGGACTGATGATGGGCGATCCCAAGTCTGGCTGCACGGGTGGAGGAGGCACCGAGGGCGGCGACGAGCTGGGCGAGTGCTCGTCGACTAGAGACAAGCGACGAGGTTGGTGCAAGTCTTGTTTGGCCAGGGCGTGGTGCAAAGCATCGTCAATGGATCGGACGGCATGGTCAGACTGGGCGTCCTTGTCGGGTCTGGATATGTGGGTGGCAGGAGGGTCTTGCTTGACGCGACCGGGACCCAGCAAGGCCGTTTTCCTCAGCGAACCTTTGCGTTTACGCGTCTTGAATGAGCGGGATGCAAGAGTCGATTCATCTTCTGCTTGCATTGGGAGGCCAACGGCAGCAGGAGCTGATGTCGACAGTTCGACGAATGCCGGACGTGACAGAAAGTTGAATCGCTGTAGGAGACCGGCAGAGAGGCTCCGTTGCTTGTGCTTGGGAGCGGGCGGAAGGACGGTGCTTGCCAAGTGGTCGTCTTCAACGGCGTCTGTCTCAGTTGCGCCGTTTGTGTTTCTGCCATGCGTTGTCATGGCGGTCCCAGAATGGAATCATTGAAGAAATGCATTTTTGGGTTTGCTTTCTCTAAGCTCTGCAAAGTAGAAGGGGAGTCTTCTGAGGGAAGGCGCGTCTCACGAGACAGGGTCAAGCAAGTTGATAGAAAACAGGGTGCAAGCAGTGACGGACGGGCCGAGGGCGGGGAACAGGGCTCGACTCAGTCGCGCGCTTTCCAACGGCGTCAGCGCCCACCGACGTCAAAAGTGTCGCGCAGAGAGACAGCGACTCCCCCTGAAGCGCGTATTGCCTGGTCCCATGGATCTGCACAAGTCTGAGATAGCCAACGTCCCGCTCCCCTAACCTCGACTTTTGCTGTGGACTCTGTCTCTGCACTTTACATTCAGTTCGCGTCGCTCCTTTGACCGCTTCCCACAAACATCCGCTCCCAGCTGGACAAAGAAGTCGACAATCCAACGCCGACGCTCTTTATCTGCCCACCCTCTTTGTTTGCCCACCCTGGCCATGGCTGCGAACCAATTCCCTGTGATGGACCCTCCGAGGACTCCTACCACGTCCGACGACGAGATGGATCCTCAATTGGCAGAGTCTGGCCTACGCATCAAACATGCATACAACGAGTCTCCGGTCAGATCGCGTCTCTCGGGCTCCTTTGACCGACTATCAGCCTCACCTCCTGACACTGCGAGCACGAGCATGAACACTGGCCGTACAGATCTGATTTCACCCACCTTTTCGCTGTCCACACCTGCCGATGCTTACAGCCCGGCCACTGTCATCAGCGAGGCAGACGAGTCGTCCGAGAAGGAGGACGAACCCGCCCCTACTGCTGCCAACCCTTTCAACTTTACAACCCAGCAATACTCTGCCACGCTGTCTCCCGCCAAGCCTGTAAGCACACTTTACACATGGTCAAGTACATGACACTGACACCATCCAGGACATCAATGTTGGCAAACGTCGTGGTCACAAGTACAAGCACTCGAGTGTTTCCCACCAGATCTTTATCGAGCCCGCTCCTCGCGCCCCTCTTCAACTACCTGCCTCCCTTCCCGTCCCCACTCGCAACGAGGTCCAGCACAGCATGACATCAAACCAGAAAGCCCGTCTCGCATGGTGCTTCTGCCACTTCCTGATTGCCACATACGTTCAATGGAGTGCCTCGGGTTCTCTCGCCATGACAGCTCTTTCGCGACTACTCTTCTTTGATGCTGCTGGGGCCATTGCTTGCGTCCTGGTCGAGACGATGGGAAATTTCGAAGTCTGGAAGCGCTCCAGTGTCAAGCATCCCTTCGGTCTGGAACGACTCGATGTTCTTGTAGGCTTCGGACTTGCTGTATTCATTGGATTCATGGGCCTCGACGTCTTGTCTCATGGTATCCAGCACTCTCTCGAAAATTTGGGATCTCACGTTGCCCACTCGCCTCATGCTCACCGTCGCATCTCGGCCGGATCTGTCGACATTGCAGCCCTTCTCGCCATTGTCGTCACTTTGATCTCGGCTCTTGTCCTCAAGAATCACGCTCGTATCGGCAGGGCTATGCGCTTCGACTTCATGTCATGCTGGGGCACCGTCTTGAGCAACCCCAGCCACCTCATCACTCTGTCGTGCTCTACACTACTGCTCTTGCTGCCGCTGCTCAGCATTCAAGCATATCACTGGTTCGACGCTGCCATGTCCTTCTTCATTGCAATTGCTATGATCGGTCTGGGTGTTCGCCTAGGCACATCGCTTTCATCCATCCTTCTCATGTCTTACTCGGCGCCTACTGGCAGTGCATCGATCAAGGACGTTATCTCCGAAATCGAAACCGATAAATCCGTTTCAGCCGTTCAAGACGCCAAGTTTTGGCAAGTCCACTATGGTCTCTGCATGGCCAACTTGACTCTGAGATACAGAGCAGCTGACTATGGTCTTGACTTGGCCAAGACGAGGGAAAGAATCACAAGTCTTGTGCGAAACAGACTTGGTGGTGGTTATGGATCTGGCGGCCTCAAGTGGGAGGTTTCGGTGCAGTTGGTCTCCGAGAGCGATTAAGTGACCTTCTTTTACGACTCACTGAATAACGAAACGACCTTATGTACATTCTTATATCTTATATCGCATGCAACGAAAAATGCTGGAAACACTCAAAACTCACTTCGCTCGCTTATTGATGTTTGATCACTCACGTGACGTGCATCTTGTTTGCCCGCGTTTGCCTCTTGTGCCACCTTCACTCTGTTACAGCACCACACGTTTTGATTCAACTGACTCTCAAACATCCGATAATCATCTGTAATCGTGTTCTGACTGGACTCCCTCTCTGCGTATCGGTTTTTAGCATGGCGGCTTCTCAAGATCTACTCGGACGTCTCCAAGACCATCTTGGCCAGCTGGAAGAGGATCCAATCAACACAGATATCGATGAACGCCTTTTCGAATCATGCTCACTAGCTTTAGCTCCTGGCATCTCAAAAAAGGAATCCGTCACACTCATCTCACAGCTCTCACGCATTCTGCCGGTGCTACAAAAGGATCCGACACAACCAATTCAATTCTTGGTACTCTTGCTGGAGCCGTTGAGTTTCTCGGACGTGCTCGGTCTCAATGCCGCCGTCGACTTTGTGGGTGGGCTCCATGTCGCTGCCGTACCGTACAATCGACTCATGCTGGCGCTGTTGAACAAAGCTGCTGGAAACACTACTGATGCTGCGACGATTGCTGCACAACCTGAAGTCGTCACTGCTTTGGTAAATCTCTGGCTGTGTACTGGTGATGCCGGCATCGCCAAGCAGGCTGGTGATGTGTTGCTTGCTTTGCTCAAGGTTGACCATGCGGTCCCTCCTGGTGCTGGTGAAGAGCAATCGCTTCCTGGACACAGTCAGGGATTGATGTGGAAGCGTGTGTTTGGCGACCAAGATGTTTACGCATTGATCTTTTCCGTCTGCTCGTTGAAGCATACTGAAGGTGTGGAGTTGTCGGGAAGCCAGAGGACACTTGCTCAAGCTCGGCTGCTTGAATGGCTGCCTGAGGTTGGTGCCGTCAACTGGAATGCCATTACACATGCGCATCATCCAGCGGTTGAAAAGCGCTACACTGATGGCAAGGGAGAGGGTATGCTGTATTTTGCTGCAGCATGCATGGTCGACACGGCGGATGATGTCTTGATGCATCGTTGCTTGGTCGAGTTTTACGCAACCTTGCTCCAGACGATCACGTCGACCGAGTCAGCAGGATCACCACATTCTTCCGCTGCTCTTGACTTCCTCATCCGATACAAGCTTCACGACAAGGCGATGAGTTTTTACCTGGACCCCTCTAACCCTCGTCACGATCCCTTGGATGTGCAATTCCTGTACGCACCTTCGGCAAACTATCTCGCCGCCTACGTGTCATCATATCCCTCACACTTCCTGACCAGCACTTTGAAATCGACTCTCATCAAACGTCTGCAAAGCTCCCTGGACCTATCACCTAGCCGCTGGGCACACGCCGAATCACCGAAACACGACTTGCACATTCTGTCCTCCATGCCTCGCAGCTCTCTACTCCCCACAAACAACAACTGGTCCTCATCTCCACTGTCCCTTTTACCTTCCAAACCCACAAATGCGGACGTGCTGGCAACACTAGCCACAATCTTCCACGGGCCTTCGAAGCAGGAAATAATCAATTATCCACCTTCGTCGCCTTTGATGAACACGACCCACGACACAACTTGGAAGTCCGAAGCGCAGGCTGCTTACGCACTCTACTACCTCTACCTCAATCACAACCCGTCGCTGTTTGCAGACCTCGTGCAGCATGCCAATATCATTGCATTGAGGGAAGTGGCTTTGGCGTCCATAAGTCTCATCCGCAGTATCGTGACTGCAAACTGGTTACCCCTGACCGAAACATCCACACCAAGCACCCACGAGTTCCGCACCGCACTCCCCACCACCGCACTCGCTGAGCAACAGAAAGGTTTCTTGGCTATCCTCTCCCCGCCTTCCCTCGAACACACACTCCCCTACCTCCTCTCCCCGTCCCAAACCTTTTCAAACCTGGTCGGCGGCGTGGGAGATACTGAAAATTCAGCCTACGGGGTTGCGATGAGTAAATTCGAGTGTTTGAAAGAGGTCTACAATCGATTGAATGTGTATAGCGAGGAAGGCAGTGAGGAAGCAGCAGAGTGGGTGGATGTGGTGAGCACTTTGCGAAAAAAGGTTGACGAGGGGCCTTTTGGAGGTAGGCAGGCAGAGGTGGGAGGGAGGATTGCTACTATGGAGTTGTAAGAGTAGTCGTTGTCTTCTCCAATTGTTGACGGGCGAGCATTTGCATAATGGCAAGAAGCAAAAAAAAGGCCAGGAATCTTGCTTCATTTCTCACAACAAAGCCAGCAGAAAAGCAAAGCACAAACAAATACAAAAAAACAATTCTCATTACCCAAATCCGCTAGCAGCAATACCCCCATACCCTTTCAAGTATCAAAAGTCCGCTTTCTTCAATACCGATACCTTTTGCTCTCCTATTACTTTCCAACCCCAACAACACCACCACCCACATAACTCTCCCTCTTCGCCCTCCTCCTCCCCCTCAAACACTCAAACACCCACACAAACACGTTCAAAAAGCACAATCCCGTGGCCACCCAACTCAACGCCATAAACCCGTTTCCCCTGCTCGCTTGCACGCCCACATTCTTTCCATGCTCATTAACCACATTGCTCGCCTTGACCGCCACCGCAGTCGCAATACTCGACGCCAACGCCACAGCTACAAACGCCAGACTCCACAGAAAGATATCGATGAATGCCGATAACCGCCCATGCACTACAAAGGAAACGGCAGAGAAGAGGGTGGCGATGGCGACGAGGCCGGCGGTAATACAATACAGCAAAAACGCCGCTTTTTGCGCGATCCGCAGGGCGTGGATGCCTGTTTCCACCGCGCTCGGCCAGTGCAAATCCTCCAATGTGACGCCCAAACCACTTTTCCTTGACTCGTTTTCCAGAGCAGCGGTGGGGTTGAAGTGGAACAAGGCCCTGCGATCACTACACCCCGTGACGTTTTTCCCAATCTCCGAGGCCGGGAGAGTGGCATTGGGCAAAGGAACAGGTGTATAGAAGCCCTCGCAATAATCGAGCAGGTGCACGGAGTAAAAGTCGTGTAAACCCAGGTCTTTGGCCAAAGAGTTGATGTGGGAGTTTATAGAGGATTCGATGCTGTTGGTCACGTTGTCCCAGATGGAGGCCAAGATGTTCGAGTCAGGGGTGGTGGTAGACGTGGTGTTTAGCACGTTTGTGCCGATGCGGGAGGTGTTTAGGGTCATGATGGGGTAGTCCTGGGATCGAGGGTGTCAGAAAGAAAGAGGACGAGGGACGGGAAGGGGGTTGCCGCTACGTACTTGCATGAAGGAGGGCTTGCTGCCGGCGAATATGCACAGCAGAGTCAATACGAAAGCTGCAAGGCCAAAGATGACCGGTATTAAAGCTGTGGGACGCAGCATCTCGTGAGATCTGGTGTGACACTCTCCGAGTCGAATACTCTCAAGGATGTACGAAAAGGTTTCCAATATCGATGCGAGTGTTGAGATAGAGACAGATGTCAGGGCAGAAAGCAGACGGGAAAAGGAGCGAGAAACAAGAAACAAAGCTCACATGTTTGTGAGACCACATCAAACAACCTACTACGAATTTTCTGGCATGGTTACAAGGAATTTAAACATGACGTCTGGGTTCATTCCAATCAAGTGCTGGCAATGTGGTGCCAGAAAGCAGGGCTGTAACAGACGCCAAGATATGCAGCCGCTGAGGTCTATGGAACGCCAGGTCGATACAAAATACCTGCTGTGTCTTTAACATGGTTGGCGCTTGATTACTGATTGCTGTTTTGTCATGAGAACGATTGAGCGCATGCTTGTAGACACAGAGAAAAATACTTTTTTTTTTTGCTTGACAAATAGTCTCATAATATATATCCGAACACGTAATTCATGTCTTGTAGTTCATGTCTTGTAGCGTAAAACGAGAAGGCCTGTAGAAAAGCAATCACATGGTAGGCTTGCTAGGTTTTCGTCCGGCTTGCTGATCCGAGGCAGAAGAACCACTGTCTTTTCTCGCCGAAGAGGTGGCTTCCGGCACAGGTCGCGGATCTAGCTTGTCCAGAAAAGGGTTGTAAAGAGCGGCAACAACACTATCGCGTTGAGACGAACCAACGTCTCCTGGACGTGCTTGTTGGTCACGGTGAAGCTTGTCCAATGATTCGCCGACAATGTTGTATTTCGCCCATTCGATGGGAGGGCAGCGGACGACATCTTGCGGCAAGGGAACAGCAGGAAAGCCAGGAGTTTGCGATGTGTTTTTCGTTGGTCGTGACTGCAGCATGGAGCCATATGAGGTTGGATATGACTTGGTCGTGACGTCGGACTTTGAATCGACAAGATCTTGTCCGCTCGCACTGGAAGCGCCGAGGACGGCGTCGTCGTCGTCTTCCACGTCCTGATCCGGAGAGTCGTTGACAGCCCATGGTGGAGGTTGAGGTTTAGCCTGAGCAGTTGCGATCACATGTTGACGATATTCTTCCGGGCGCTCGACAGCCTGGCGCTTGATGTCCTCGAGAGTGCGCAAGTCCCGTTGAGCCTGGAGGCGCTGGAACTGGAGAGAAGAGATGGCCGCGCGCAAGGCTATGGCATCGCTTGAGTCATGGCTGGAGAAGGGCAGCGAAGGTGGCTGCTGTATGGACTTTGGCGGCTGTGGTTGCTGTATGGGTGCTACAGGTGGGGTTGTGGTTGCGAGCTTGGCTGGTTGGGCAGGAGGCGTGAGAGGGCTTGCAGGAGGCGGCTGTGGTGATGCCGAACGCACTGCTGACGATGAGAGCGATGTCGACAAGGGAGGAGGCGATGCCGATGTCTTTGGCGATGGCCCGGCTGGAGGCGCGATGCTGAGGGCCATAATATCGACTGTCGATTATTGTGCTCGAGTCTGTGCTGATTTTATGCCGTTTTTGTTCGCCCCGTCAGCCAACACTTTCCCCACAGATCGCGACTTCCTCTGGTAAACCCTTCGAGGGTCTTGGGTTTGGGCAACTTTGAGCCTTGAAACGAAGCTGCTTTCCTTGCATGTGCTTACTCGACGAATCTGGTTCTCTGCCAGTAGCCTGGACATAGTCAAGGCTCTAAGCGGCACGAAATTCTCAGACTTCTATCTGCACTTTGATGGTTTCAACCATGAATCACAGATCACGCAAGCAAGGCTTCAGCCTAGACAGATGCCTTGTGGAACTCGAGCAATGACTCTTTCCTTGAGGCCCACTGCTTGTATGGCAATCGTTACCTCATGGCCAACCGATCAAAGTGTAGAGAGTGTAGTAACATGTACTATCTTTCCTGACTCTACTTCCACAACCAATGATAGGAGGACAAAACATATATGACGGGACTAGTTCTTGAAGAACATGATCAAACCATGCTGCCGGACGCCAACATATTCTCCGCAACATGCCATGGCTATCCTAAACGATGGGGTGGTAAAACATCCTCATTTCTGTAACACATGCTCGTGAGAATGAGTTTGCCGAGGTTGCACGGGCAAGACGAATGAATATGCCCAGCCGCGTGCTGTTCACGGGACCCGGCTCGAAATCAAGGCACTCGGCATGCTGTGTAACCAACCATCCTTACGGCACGCCATCAAGTAATGGCCTTGGTATCAGATACACAAGCAGCAAAGCGATGGCGGGGTCTGGAGGATGGATGCAGATGGACGGGCGAGAAGCACCGGGAAGAAGCCGCACACGTGACCGATGTTCGCCAAAGCAGAAAGTGGAGATTTCAATCTTCGAGAGTTCGAGCAGCCAGTCATCTTCCTCGATTCCCTGCACAGGCCTCTCGTCCAGGGAACTCGTACCATCAACCAATCGCCTTGCCCATCGCCTTTAGCCGCCGTGATTCGACGGTATCTGGAGCTTGCTACCAAGTTGAGTCGCGTCGAAGCCTCGGCGAAGCAGCTTGATAGGTTGTCGTTCAAAGCATACACCTCCTCTGCGCGTGCGTACCTGCAGTGTCACGTTGGAAGGTCCGTTGCCGTTGTTCGCTCAGGCCCAAGGCTTGTCGCATCTTGTTCGCAGAGCGCAATAATGCTAACCGCGCTGTCTAGTAGAAAGCAAGCCGCACGCCCAGCGACCTACATCATCGTTGCACGCGTTTGCGCCAGCGCAAGAGGTCACACTCGTCGCAACATTGCCGTCAAGCGACGTAAGCAATTCAGGTAAGGCAGCAGAAGGAAAGCGACCGGCAGAAAGGCTGCGTTGGGCGTGCATGCGGCTTGCCAGCGCATCGCCTTTGGAACACGGCGCACACCGCAGTCCTCAGCCACGCCGCGCCCGCGACCTCGATGCCCGCTTTCAAGACTCCCATCATCTTTCGGATTTCCCCCCTGCTAACGCCCCGCCCGTGATTAGATCCGCTCCACTCTCGCGTTCTGTTTGGTCGACTTGCTGCGCTTCCTCATCTTACTTCTACCAATCCCATCAGCTTTCCACCACCGCGTCGCAGAAGACGCGTCGAAACAAAGCTTCCCAAGCTTGACCTGTTTGGCAACGACTCTTTGACCCGCCCCGGATTCTGGAAGCTCGCTCGACTCGAGTGCGACCGACCCATCGTCGCCCATACACACCTCACTAGTCAAGCCTTGTATAACAATCGTACTTTGCGACACCCTCGGCACGCCTTTCACTCTTGGTCAAGCCTCGTCTAAACCCTCGCCATCTGTCATATCGAGCAGCAAACCCTCGTCACTACAGCCCAACAGTCCTGTCGGATCATCACGCAACAACATCTCTATCCATACACTCTAGCATCTGAAACAAATATACCGTCGCTATGGACTACACAACCTACCAGCAACCGCATGCGCATACCCACAACACGTATGCGCCCACTCACAACGGTCAACCGGGCCCGCCAGTGACCTCTCCTACTCAGCAAAACCAGGTCTCTCCCATCATGTCACAACAAACTCATGCCTATGGCCAACAACCAGGATCCAATGTTGGTCCTCACCAGGTCATGCCAATGTATCAGCAAGGCTATCCGGTCCAAGGCATGCATTACGGCATGGGCGCAAACCAGATGTCTCCCACACAAGCCGCGGCAATGGCAACAGCAGCTGCCTCGGGCAACTACAACTATATGCCCGAAACTATGCAGCCACTTGCACAAGACCCGAGACAATCACCGCGCATGGGACAATCAGTCAAGAGTGAACAGAGACAAACACCGAGATCACCATCACAGAGCCACATGAACGTCAACACAAGTATGGCTGGTCAAATGGTCATGCCCGCACCTCAACCAATTCCGCAACAGATGGTCGCACGTCGTATGAGTCAGGCAGTTCAGCCGCCTCAACCCGTCATGCAGCAACAACGCCGCGCATCAGTCGCGCCACAGATGGTTCAACAAGTCGTTCAGCAGCACTCATCACCAGAAGCTCCCACTGGCACTACCGAAGAGTCACCACTATACGTCAACGCAAAGCAATTCCACCGAATCCTGAAGAGACGTTTGGCCAGACAGAAACTCGAAGAACAGCTGCGTCTCACGAGTAAAGGCAGAAAGCCTTACTTGCACGAATCTCGTCACAATCATGCCATGCGCAGACCGCGTGGACCAGGTGGGCGCTTCCTTACAGCCGAGGAAGTGGCTGCTCTGGATGCTGAAGCCGCAAAGAGTGGTGGTGCGGACATGCCGCAACCTACCAACGGAACCAAGCGCAAGTCTGGTGACAATCAATCTTCACCCTCGAAAAAGTCACGCACGCAGTCAAATGCCAGAAGCTTGACGTCTGAAGAAGATGGCATCGAAGAAGGGTAGATTCTAGTCTTCAAATACCTGAAGCGAGGCCGGTCTCTCGTCTTGTTATGCACACCCGAAGATGGGAAGCATGTCCGAGAAGAAGAGACCCTAGTCTTCAGATGCAAACAGAAGAAGAACAGACTCTAGTTTTTGAGTTGCACACACGAGTTATGACAAACCCGGCGTCACGGTTTCTTGGAACTGACGAGCCTTCGATTCTCCGATTTTGGCAAAGAAAGAGCCATTGATTTACATTACGAATGAACGACGGGTGTTTATTTGCACAAGCACTTGCACAGGGGAGGTGTTTTCTGCTTTTGTCTTTATACCATATTTCTTTCCTTGATTCCCCTTCACTCATTACAACAACTGAATATACCCCTGGCTGTCACGCCATTCTACTCTTCTAACGTTCTCTTCTGTGTCTGTCTCTGTGTATGTAAGATGAGGAGCGTGTTTCGGTTCCACCAGTGACTCAACAGATCAAGCACATGACTGATTTTTGGTTTGTTTTGCAATATCACGACATGTATTGATGTTCATGAGCCCGCGGCTTGTGAGCATGGTCCTGCTAGATAGAAGGATGAGGCATCCGAAGACTACGTAGGTTTGAAGTGGGAACTGCATGCAGGCTCCGATCAAGGACTCTGGTCGATTTATTCCATTGCTGCCGGTCGATCAGTACGCACTTAAGGACATGGTTCAGCTATCAAAGACGACTGCAAGTTGCACTGGAATGCGTTTGACCCGATGCATCTTCTCAACATGAAATATAGTCTTTCTAGACACATGCGGTTATACCACGATCGTATTACACTGCAGTTCCAGACAGTCCTTTTATTTAGAAGGAATGCATGTCACAAAGAGCATAATGGGAAAGCGCAACCGAACAAAGTCCGCTCACGGAACGATGCCAAAAGTCTTGGCATCTACTTGCCTCGAATCTTTGTTCAATCGCATGCCGCATTGAGCAGCCCTCCGAAATCTAGATCGCTCTCTCACCACAACCACAACCACACACACACAATGATCTGTAACCGCTGCCTACGGACGGCCATCCAGCGCCCCGTCGCCCTCCCCTTCCGCCGCGCCATCACCACAACTTCCCCCCTCCGAGCCACCGCCTCCCCCAATGCCGCTCAATCCGCACCGCGACAGGGCAACCCAAACAGCTCTTCGCACACACCGTCCGCAGCCACATCTACAGGAGCCGCGCAACCCTTCTCCACACCTCTGAGCGCATCGCCATCGGCCGCCGAACTTCAAGCACCGAGTGCGGAAAAGGCAGCTCCCACGGTCAAGAGCTCCGTTGCCGCTGGAACACCACTCAAGGGCTTGAACTTTGTAAAGGGAAAGAACGATCCCGTTGCGCTGGACGATGCAGAGTATCCCTCGTGGCTGTGGGGGATTTTGAAGAAGAAGGGTGGAGAGAGTGCTGCTGATGCTGGATCCGTAGAGGGAGATTTGTTCTGTACGTTTTGCGCCTCTATATTCCTTCTTTTGCCGTTTGGGGCATTGCTGACATCGCATTCAACACACAGCCAAGTCCAAAAAACAACGCCGTGTGGCTGCCAAGGCCCTCCGTAAACAACAGTTGCTCAACCCTGAGGCTCTGGCCCCGAAGATCCCTCTGCACGAGCAAACTATTGATTTGCCTGCTGGAGATGGTAGCTTGCAGGGCGCGATTGAGGCCATGGAGGCTAGAGATGCGTTGACCAAGGCTATGAGGAAGAACAGACGTGCCAAGATCAAGGAGGCTAACTTCCTGAAGGCCATGGGTTAAACATGTGTGTGAGCGAAGAAATAGGGGTTGGACATGTATAAAAAGGAATGAGCAGGTGTGTATAATATCAGAAATGGATCATCCTTCGATACCCAATCTATGGAACTATGTTCCGCGAGGAAGAACTGCGTTTATACGACAAGACATGAAGCAGATAAAGACCTATAAGAAGCATCATCCCCCATACATTTTCACCTCTCCTTGAAAAAAAAAAAAAAAAAAAAAACAAGTCGAACATGAACTACATTCTCCCCACCACCATCCCCACCCCATCAATCCAACCAACTCTCAAACCCCCCCGCCCCTTCCTCCCCAAACCTGCCATACCTTCCCCTATCCCTCTCCCTTGCCCTTTCCTCCCTCCCTCCAGCTTCCAAATCCTCCCCTTGCCCTTGCCCCTGCGCCGCCACACCCTCCTCACCCCCAAACACGCTATCAGCAGCTCTGGCCAGCACCTCGGCCGCGAAATCGAAAACCTGCGACAGACGGTGGGTATGCGCTGTCAAAAGACTCTCGCGACGGGCAGGGGGGGATAAAGTGGGGGGTATGTATGTGTGAGTATTACGACGTATGTGGGTTTGAGTGGTGGAGGCGGCAGATGTGGAGGGCAAGAAGGAAGTAGAGGTTATGGAGGGGCTGCGGGTAGCAGAGGCGGTGGCGAAGAAGGGTGTTGTTGGGGATGTGTTTGTGGAGGTTGGTGTTGAGTGCGAGTGCGTGGGTGGAGGGTTATCGTTGGCGGAGGAGGAGGAGGAGTAGGAGGAGGTGGTGGAAAAGGGGTTTCCGGATGAGATGATCTGGTTCGAAGCGCAGATGAAGATGGGGAGGCCCATTGTCTCTTTTGCCAAGGTGTCGTTCATGATTTTTTTTGGCGTGTCGTTGCTGAGCAGGTTGCCGTGTCTCTTTTTTCTTGGACTCTGCCGGGCAAGTTCGGTGTCAGAGATGGCGATCGTTCTGGCGATGGGAGATTCCGAGTTTCGTAACAGCAATGAATGCTTTGGAGATCAAGGGTTCCTCTGTCTGCTGTTGCTGTTTCTGGTGGGAGGGATTGAGCACAACAGGCAATTTGGGTACACCGGTGTCTCTCGTTGTTCTTGTTTTTCGAGAAAAGAAACTCTGAAAGTTCCAAGGTGTCGAGATATGCGAGTCTTGAGAAAGCAAGGCTTCCTAGTAGTATATGCGACAAAGACGGCGATATACCATGACCTCGACTTCGACTCTGGCAGAACGTAACCGTACACAGACTATCGAGAGCAAAAGCGAATGTATACGAAACAGACTAGAAACAAGCGTAGATAAGAAAGAAGGAATCCGTGAAATACACTCCAGCTCTTGATCAATGTAGACCTTTTCCGGCCTGGAATGCCATACCGCTCTGGCCTTGGCCACACGTTACAAAGAAACAACACAAATCCCATGGCGGCAGGAGAACTCTGGGAGACAAAGGAAAAAAAAGCAGTGTCTGGATCTAGAAAGGACCGCTTCGAGCTGCCGAGTTGCGTGAGGGACAAAGAAATGTTCGAATGAGTTTAGTGTGTGGATAGGGGAGGCGTGGAACAGGATCTAGGGGAGAAAGCACGTATGGATTTTTTAATAATGTGGCTGCGAGTATCTCTTGTGGTATTGGCATAGAGTATGCGTTGGTTGTGGATATTGCTTGTAGAGTACTCTCAATCTCCTTCTTAGGCATGTCGCTCAAACCTTTTTTCTGATATTTACATACAGACTTTGTAGTATGGGTTAGATATCTGTATCTGGGCCTTACAGTTCTGTTTTCATTGCTTTCTTGGGGCGGTTTCTTGGTCTGTTTCGTGATTGTCTTTACGGTGCGAGGTCTCCCAAGCCATGACTTTCGTGGATACTCCTCGACTCGCATACGCTGCTCTTTGTAGCATTCCGTCTTTTTGCGATATAGCCATCTTCCACAACTCTCCATCACTCACACAATCAACTCTTATACATATCTTCCAAATATCCCACCATCCTCCTTTTCAACTCCATCAACTCCTTGCCCGTAACCCTCGGCGACCACTTTGGTCTCTCTCCCTGTGTATCCACTACTTTACCTCCACCCTCCTTGTCCAATTTACCATCATAGTCGGGTAGAATCAGGGCAGCATGAGTGCCGAAGAACGGCACGCCCAAGTGCTTGAGTACTTGAGACATGCTTTCATTCATGTCGCACTGTGCTTTGTAGAGTTTTTGGTCAAAGGCGTGGAGTTCTGTTGCTTTTTCCTCAGGGGTTTGGGGGGTGGAGGGTGTGTTTGTGCTGCCGATGGTTTTGCTGTGGGGGTATTGTGTGAGTTTGGGAAGAGAAGTTGTTTTTGTTTTTGGGGAGTCGGGTTTAAAAAAGTTGTTGTAGTTGTGCTGGAGTTTTGTTGATAGAAATGAGGAGGGGAGATGCAGACTTACAAGATATTTTGCAGTTCGTTTGAGGTCGTGGATCTCTTCGCTTGTGTTTGTTTGAGTGCTTGTCTGCTCGAGTACCTGTGATTTCTTTGATTAGCTTTTGTTATTCTGCAGCTTTTCCACCAAAACATACCATTGCATTTCGTTTCGTCTTTGGTCATTGATCAACTTTGAGATCACAGTCAGTCGTGTGTACAAACGTTGAACATGCACATAACCTTACACCACGAATCTTTTCCGCAAACAGGGGATTTTGAGCAGCGATTTTGGTCACGCATCTTAGACCTGCGGACCATTCTGTAATGGTTGCAGGATCGATGATAGTCTGTTCCTGTTGCTGGGGCGTCGATGTTCTTGACGGCTGTGGAATTGCTCGTTGCTGTGAAGTCACAGGTTGAAAGACTGCAGCTTGTGGATTGTAGGAAGTTGACGATTGATGGTTGTTTTGCTGAAGGTTTTGTGGTATTTGGCTGTAGGGTTGAGTTGAGTCTTGAGTGTTTTGGTGTTGTTGGCGTCTTTGTAATCGAGGGTCTGTGATGGTTGGAGTTGTGGCTGTGGGTGGTGGAGTTTGTTGTTGATTTTGCTGTTGGTTGGGAGCGAATTGTGCAAGAGTTGCCAGGATGGAAGCAAGATCGGGGGGAACTGTTGGATCTGCCATGATCCGAGTCTGTAAAGTTTTGTAAAAGGTATATCAATAGTTGGTTATCCTTCTGGAGTAGCAAGGCGGGAAAGAAGCAATGCTGACCAAAGAGGTTAGCGCTAGGGCACGACACAAGCGCGGAAGAAAAGATCCGAAAAGGCGCCAAGAAGGCATGATCATGCAAGAAGTTGCCATTTCTCGACATCATTGAAGTTTTGACGCCCTGCTGCAAGAGACCCGACAACAATTGCTTGCAAATAGCTCCATATACTCGACAAGTATACCTCAGAGACACCACTCCGGACAGTGTATTCGATCTGCCTTGACAAACCCACAACACCCACCACACTTCCAACAATGGCGCGATCAGCCAAAGATGCCACCCGCTTCACAGCAACCACACCATATGCCAGCGCCAAACCCCAGGGACAATTCACCCCGGCTCCGGTGCACATGGGCCAGGCTGCACCTTCTGGAGAAACACCCCAGCAAAAGATTGCAAGATTAAGAGCTGCAGCTGCCAGAGCACGAACGGGCAAGGAATCGACCTTTGATGCAGTCGTCAGAGTTGGAAGAAGGTGGGCAGACAGAGCACACAGAGTGACTGCCTATTCACTGATAGGCTTGACCGGTACGCGCTACACTTTGCCTTGAGTTCAAAGCCTCAGAACACACAATCGAGAGCACAGAGCATGTCAAAGCAACAAAGACAATACTGACAATTCTCTCAACAGTCGTCTGTGGAGTCACGGCATCCTTCGCCATCGGAGACATGCTCATGCACAACCGCAAGAAGCGCAACGAATGGCTCGCCGACCAACAAGCAAAGCACAAAGTCAAGATTGACGAAGCCCGTGTAGCCTTCAACCAAGGCCTCGCCGACGAAGACCAAATCCTACTCCTCAACCAAGAGCGCACCAAAGTCGAAGCTGCCGAACTTCAGAAGAAACAGCCCGGCATCATCAGCCGCATCTTCTCGTCGACACCAAAGGAAGAGTCAAAGGGAGGCAACCTGGGCGCTGCCGCAAGAGCGGCTGCACAAGATGCTGCATCAGAGTTTCAGGAAACGACGGCTGCCATGAAACAAAAGGTCAAGGAGTTGGGTATTGTCAAGGCCGTGGAGGACAAGGTCGACGAACACAAGTGGCAGAAGCCGCAAACAGTCGGTGCAGAGGCTGTGGTCGGAGGCCCATTGGACAGAGAAGCAGCGGCTTCGGTGTTGGCAGTGCAAGAAAAGTCAAAGAGCTGGACAAACTGGTTGTTGAGGAGGTGATGGCTTGTCACGGTCGTGAGTTGGTCGCATTCAATTGCTTGTAAGAATATAAAAACACTTGTACAATCGCCGGGGTATCATGCCAAAAGCTCTTCCATTTCTTGGAATACATCAATTGCCGTTTTGTGCAACAGGATCGTAATTATGGCGATTCCGGAATTTCTAACCTTGATCAGCATCTAGTGTATGGAGATACAGACGAAATACAAACCTCGAGATACGTCTCAGCATATGGCTTTAGCGTGGCCCAAATCAGCAAGCCGCAAGTGACAAGGATGAAAGTATAGACAATCATCTGATCCTTGGTCGAGTCTCTCTGAAAGCAAGTGGTAAAGACATCGGCATCCTTTGCATCTTTGCAGATGGGCAGATTGTACGAAAGACAGAATTGTCTATTACAATCGTTGCAGGTTGCCTTTTTGGCAGTGGATTCACCAGGCAGTTCTGTCAGGGGAATGATTGTGCTGTTGCTGAAGCATGTGCATTTGCAGAAAGATGTTGCGGCTGGGGGAGGACAGGGTTAGCATTTGTCTTGGTCTGAGTCAGGGACAAGCATACAGGCACACAGGGCGGGGGCTATCAGTGCCAGCCATAGGAAAAAGAGTTGCAGTCGTTGCTTCATGTCAATATTGCGTCTCTATGCTGGTCGAGATGAGCACTCTCGATGATGGACAATCAAATGGCCAGACGAATGGCAAGACAGACGCCAAGCACAAAACTGCGGGGCCGACGATTTTCATGTGCAAGTCAGCAGCAGAACGACGCGCCCGAACATGGAATTTTCCAAACTCGTCCGCTGCTTGAACATTCCCCTTCAGCAATGGCAGAATCCGATCGCGTGCGCCTACACATCACCCCCTTCAACGCGACTCTCTACCAAAACATCATCCCCGCTTCCATCCAGCCAAACGCCACGAATCTCTCCTACCACTCCGTGCAAACTTTTCCCGAACGCGGCTTTGGCTTTGTAGAGTTACCCAGGGAAGACGCCGACAGGTTGCGCAAGAAGCTCAACGGTGCGACGCTGCGAGGCCAAAAGATGGCCATCCAAGAAGCAAAGCCCGAAAAGAGGAGACGCCGCGACAAGGACGATGAGAACGTAGAGGTCGAAGAAAAGCAGCCACGCAAAAAGGCCAAAAAGGAAAAATCCAGCAAGAAAAAGGACAAGGAAATCACTGGCTTCGAACTCCCCGACAACAGACAGGTAAAGCGCGGATGGACCGAAGAGCCCGGAAAGTACAACAAAGACAAAAAGGAGAAATCCCACAAGTCGAGCACCAGCGACAAGACGGACAAAAAAGACAAGACACCAAAGAGAGAAAAGTCCAAATACTCGTCCAAGCAAGAAGTCTTGTTCAAGCAAAAACTCCCCGAAGCCGTCATGATGGCCCAAAAAGCAGAAGGCAAAGACAAGAAGAACAAAAAGTCAAAACAGCCCAAAAACATCACCGTCATCCACGAATTCGAAAAGAACAAGCCCGTACCTTCGTTCCTAAAGTCTGATGTTTCGAGCAAGGCTTCTGCGACTGCTGATTTTGTTCCTGGCAAGGGATGGGTGGATGCAGAGGGAAATGTCGTCGAGGAAGTTCAGGTCAAGCCGAAACGCGAGGACAGGATTGCAAACATGACGGACACGCCCGTTGAGATCAAGATCAAGCCTGCTGCTCCCAAGGAACCCGCCATGCACAAGGACATCACTGCTGGCGCAAAGGCAATAGGATACGACTCGTCAAGTGATGAGAGCTCGGATGTTTCTTCCGAGAGCGACGAAGAGATGAGTGACGACAGTGATGATGATGACGAAGTAGACGAGGAAGCAGAGGCAGCCAAAGAGGCCGAACAGGAGGAAATCGCAGAAGAGATCAAGGAAGGTGCTGAAGAGATCGCCGCCCCAGCACCAACAGAGCAACAAGACGAGCCGGAAGCAAACCCCTCTGATTCCTCATCCGACGACGACAAACCAACTGAAAAAGCTTCAACACCTGAGCCTGCCCAAAAATCCCCTTCTTCACCAGACACAATGGACGCAAAACCAACCACCCCACCCCGTGAAGTCCACCCCCTGGAAGCCCTCTTCAAGAAAAAGAACCCATCGGACTCGACACCCCGCCCCGCCCCCATCAACACCTCCTTCTCCTTTGGCATCTCCGAGGACGTTGACGAAGACATGGACGATGCCTCCTTCGACCACCCCTACCCCTCCACCCCCTACACCCGCACACGCGACATACGCTCCGCAGCACCCACCCCCGACACCGCAGCCATTGGCCGCAAATTCTCCTTTTCGTTTGCCAACCGGTTTGCCGACGAGGACATTGAAGAAGGCTATGAAGACGAGGATGAGCAGCAGTGGCAAAATGCAAACATGGAACCGTTGGGTATCAAGGAACAGGGTGAGGGAGAAGAGGAAACGGAGTTTGCAAAGTGGTTTTGGGAGAACAGGGGTGATAGCAATCGGGCGTGGAAGAAGAGGAGGAGGGATGTTATGAAGGTCAAGCGCCAGAGGGAGAATAGGAGGGTTGGTAGACGTGTTGTGTAAAGAGAGCGTGTATTTTTTTTCTTTGCTTTGGTTCTGTAGAAAGGTCTACGGCTGATTGTCTTTTGACGTTTTTTCTTTGGCTTGTTACTGTGTCAGACATGCTATCGCATTTGTTTACCTCGCTTTGCGATCTGAAGCAAGCCATCCTCTTGGCGACACTGAGAGACCGAGGAGAAGAAACTTCGCCAGCAATCGCAAATGACCTCGCAAGTTCGATGAGTACCAACGCTTAACACCAGCATAGTGTATTTCTTCCTCGACACTCATCCTACTGTACAGTACATCGAAAACTAATACCCAAACGATGAAACCTATATCCCCCCACCACCCGAGAAGAGCTGGCTCAAGAACACCATGCCCATAGTCGACAAGACCCTTCCCTTGGTACACACGTTTTTGTTTATTGGGGCTCATCCGCTGGTCTAAGATTACTCTGGTGATCCCTCAAACCGCATCAAAGAGTCTAGAAAGGAAAACATGCAATCTATGGATCTATGAGACAAGCTTGTGACCTCGCTATTGCAGGAGCGTTGACGATCCGCGAACTCTCTAGGGACTTCCAGGACTGGGCTTTGCGAGAAAAAAAAATCTTTGTGAGAATTATAGCCATGGATGACGAGGTATATAGCTCTGGAACCAGGGGGGTTAGCTGTTCATGGAGGTCGATACTGGGGTGCTGGCAGAAGCACAGGATGATGTTCTGAACCTTTTCGGAGACGCGGTTCTTCAAACTCGCCCTCGAACTCCAAACACCAGAGATCAAAACAACAAAGATCGCTAAAGATAGTACTGGACCAAAGACACCCAAACACAACAATCCTCAAGACCTTTGTCCAAAGCCAGTCACAATACCTCAGAGCAGCAGAACCGAAAGGCTTTGACAAGCACCTTTCATTCCGCTAAGACATGGCTTTGTGGTTTCGGAAAGGTCCCACTTGCATTAACAAACACCAATGTTCATTGTCTGTCTCGAGTGAGGAAGATATCTTTACTCAACACTTTCACCTGTGATAGGAAATGTAAAAATATATATACTCTATCTTCCAAACACAATATCCCCATCATCTCTGTTTACAAAAACATACAACAGTCCATCCATCCATACATCCACCTCAACCCCCAACCCCCTGCACTTATCTCCCTTACAGCTGACCTCCTCCCAAAGGTATCAATCAAATGCCTCCGCCAAAGTTCAACCCCAGCGAGCCCACTCCAAAGAAACCCAAGCCTCTAAATGCGGACCCTCTCAAGGCTTTGCAAAAGGCAATCAAAAAGGATGCGGCTGAGAGAAAGAAAAACCGCAAGGAGCAACTGGAATCCTGCGACGATGCTGTTTTGGAGAGAATGAAGAACATGAAGTTGGCTTAGAAGCTCGTTTCAATGAGATGGAGAGAGTATGCGAGATGTACAAGGTTGATCAAAGGACGTAGTGAGGTTACATTACACTATTCTAAAGAGGCTGTATCTATATAATCATACAATGTGAGAAATGTATTAAGGAAAGTCATAAGTTGGTTCGGGACGTTTCATGCTCCCGCAGTTTTGATTCTGGTCCCCAAAAGGTGACCAAGCATTCTTCAATGCTATGGTATAAAGATTAAACTTCATACTCTTAGTTGGCAACGACCCACATGCCGATGGGGCAAGGGTTCCAGTCTTGGAACCAGGAGGCCTCGTAGTCTCCAGTGGCAGTAAGCTCGTAAGAGATGGTCTGGCCAACAGCGCAGTCGCCGGTGGTGATGGTGTATGCGTTGCCGGTAGAAACACCCTTCTCACCAAAGTCCTTGGCGACGGCGGGCTGGTTGTTGAAGGTGGTCTTCTCGTCAGCAGCGCTCTTCAGCTGCTTGAAGTCAATGCCGCCGTTACCAGACTCAGAAACGAAAGAGGTCTCAAGCTGGGACTGGGTGGGGAAGGTGAAGATGACCTCGCACTGCTTGCCCTGGTAGCTCTGGGGAACGTCGAAGCTGAAGATGGTGCTGTTGCCGTTGCCGACATAAGCGTTGTACTGAGTACCGTAGGCGGTGTCAGGGCTGTTGCTGTCGACGGGGATGATCAGACGAGGCTTCAAGTAGGAGTCCATGCCGGGGAGATCACGAGGGCAGTTGCCAGTGCCGGAGGGAGTGGCGGAAGGCTTCTGGACCGAGGAAACCTTGGTCTCAGTGACAGGGGCGGGGTAGACAGTGGTAGGCTGGACGACTGAGGTGGTAACCTCCTCGGTGACGGACTGGGTCTGAGTTTGCGTCTGCTCCTCGGTGCGGACAGCAGTGGATGTGATCTCCTCAGTCTTGTAGACGGTGGTGGTCTCCTCGTGTGTCTTGTAGACAGTGGTAGGAACAGTCTGAGTCTCCTCATGGGTCTTGTAGACGGTGGTAGGGACAGTCTGGGTCTCGTCGATGGTGCTGTACTGAGTCTGGGTTTGGTAGATGGTGGTAGGAACCTGCTTGATCTCGGTTGAGTAGGCAGTGTCGGTCTCTTCCTTGGTCTGGGTCTGGTATTGAGTCTGGTATTGAGTCTTGTACTCGGTAACAGGGACAGTAACGTTGTTCTGCTCGGTGACGGTCTTTACGACGGTCGAGGGCTGGCAGTGCTCGGTGGAAACGGAGAGGGAAACAGAGGGAGCGGGAGTCGAGACAGAAACAGAAACTACGGTAGTAGCAGGAGCGGGAGGGACGGAAGAGGCAGGAGCCGATGAAGGGGCAGCACATGTTCCGTCAGCACTGCTCAAGCCAACCTTGACACACTTGGGCATGTTGTCGAGAGGCTGGGTGTAGATGTTGTAGTTGCCCTTGTCGTCAACGGGGCAAGCGTAGAAGGTGGCATCGCCGTCGTGCTCGATGTGACCAGATGGAGCAATGGAGAAGCCTCCAGTAGGGTTTGCACCTTTGTCGCACTGGAACTGTGTAGTCGGACCAGTTAAGATGCAGCCTCTACCTTGCTTGTCGGTAATCTTGCCATCATCAATGCAGAAGGTTGCACCAGACTGGTTTGGACCGAACCGCACCTGACCATCGCCAATTTGACCAAGAGAGCCACCATCCACGGCATCACTAGAGGCGTTGATGCCGAAGCAGCATGATGACTGTCTGGCGTTAAGGACGCGAGCAGATGCGGCCGAGGCAAGGGCCAAAGTTTGGAGTGTGTACTTCATTTCGGACTGTCGACAACAAGATAGTACTGTGAGCGAAGGTAAAAGAAAGCGAAAGAGGTATGGGAACTAGGAAATGTTCTTGTTGTCGTAGGAATCGACAAGTGGTTGTGAATGATAGAGCACATATGGGAGGTCAAGCACCACCTCTTTATACACGCTTGTTGAAAGGTGCAAGCATGATCATCGTTGATGAAGCACGTTGATCACCCGCCATCTTCCAGCAGATGTCATAGACAGCCCTAGCATCGAGATGGAGACGGAACTCGAGTGTTGAGTTGAGCGTCATCAGTACGGACTGCAGCCCAGCATTGGCTCCAGTGTAGGAAGTGGAGGTGGCTGACAAAAAGGCATCCTTTCAGGTAAAGGTCCAGTTACAAATCATGTTGTCCACTTGGGTTGCGGGTTTCTGACTCGGATTCGTGCCCCAACAGCAGATGGGAGAGAGGAGGATTGGGTACTCTGGTACATGCGAATATCACTTCCATATGCTGCTTTGTCGGCTGAAGTTGCTCACCATTAGCACACTTGATTCTGAATATTTGACTTGCATCAGTCTCTAGTCCAGGACGATGGTGTGTTGCTCGGTATGTTCGTGGTACGCCGTCAGAATCATTGCAATTCACGTTTCACGGGTGTTGGCGGCAGGGCCGAAGAGGAACAGGCAGGACGAGATGAAGATCTTGGTGGCATGAGTTCCAGTGAGACGGTGTTTCGATACGTGCGAGTACGAGTGTGGGTAACATGACGAAAAGCTGAAGGATGAACGAATGATGTCGAAGAGAAGTTCAAGAAACCCTGCCGTCGTCCCGTTGGCTTAACTGGAGTATTTTGTGGGGGGGTCTTCAGGAACAAGAAGCAAATCAATCGGAAAATAGCAACCGGAAGGCGGCTGGCAAGAGGATCGGAGAAAAAGAAGTGTTTTTGGTTGAGTTTGTGTTTGTTCCTGCATGAATTTGACAGCGATGGATGATGGAACGGAAGTTTCGGTGCCAAGGCCGGTCTTGATCAACGTCGCTCCTTCTTTGTTCGGGCTTCCCCTGAATGCAAGCACGACCTCCCGCTGTCGTCCATCGCCATTACAGCATGAGAAATATGTCATGCGGTTGACGCGGCCCGCGGCATTCTTCGCTCCCCTCGCTCGTTCAGGCGCAGGTTGAGTCGTGTGAGACTCGCGAGGTTGCATCGCGTAGGCAAACATGCCCAGGACGCACTCGGAGTCCTTCTAAGCTCAACAAATCACAAATCATGGAAATCGATACTCGGCATTCCGCGCGACCGCCGACCTCATGGAGACCACATACGAAAGGATCAAGTAATACCCAGTCTTCTGCCTTCGACCGTCTCCCTCTTGCTCTCCATTCTTCGCCAACACAAGAGATTTCCTCGCTCGCTCTGCCGCCTCGCCCTCATGTGCCGACAAACGCCCTCGCTTGACAATGAGTCGCCAGGAAGGATGCATAGAAGTCCTTCGAAGCTTCACAACGTGTCTCAGCTCTGCTCCACTACCTGTGAGTCTGTGACGCTTGCACCGTCTTGGACGCTCAACATGTCAGAGACAAGGCGAAGACGACTGAAGGCCAGAAGCATCAGCGGCTTCATCGGCGAGATAAGAGAAGGATCACACCAGGGAAAGCAGTCGTCGAGAGACAGACGAGGATCATACCACAGGGTAATTGTGACTCCTGCTACGGAGGATGTCTTTTTTCCATGAGTGGATGGGTCTTCGCAAAATCACCGCAAAGCGTCCACTCATGAAAGACGAGATCCTTCGTAGAGCGCAGGTCGTCATATCTACGTGATCTGAGATACGATAGTGTAGAACCTGTCGACGATTCTTGGCTCCTTCCGTGCGTTGTTACCACAAGCTGAGGAAACATCAAGGTCTCCCATCCCATAACGCTAGAGATTATCGTGTAAAACCCTTTCACAATCGCGTCTCCAATCCTCGCTTTTGAAGTTGTCGGGCCACCCGTACTCGTTGATTAAAATGCTTTTGGTCTTTGTATACTTTTGCGTAAAGACGAACGAATGAGAATGGCTGTCGGAGTGACTTAAAGATGTGACATGGGAGACTTACTCCTAGACCGTCATTTAAGATGGTGCCTACACGGTGCAGCCGCCTCGGTAGCCATTCTAAGTCACGTACCTTGTTAATAGTCGATTGCAGGAATTCAATTAGGTCGTAAATGGGGAAACGCGTGTAATAGTCTAATAAAGAGGCCGGGTCAAAGTCATATCGCGCACTCTGGTCTTTATTGTCTTATAGAGTAGCCGGAGGTTCCCACTCGCAGACGCGCAACGTATCTATTCCCTTTCGTTAGCTCTTCTATATGTTAATCTAGAGTAATAAGAGAATAGGGCTTCTAACTTTTCGCCGTGTCTAAAACTAAATATCTGCCCTCGTCGCCTATAGTGGATAGAGCAATGTACGTAGGAGGTAGAAACCATAGGTTTTCACCCGATTTAGGATCCCGGCTAAGTTTAATAAAGTTGTCGTCGACGGAGCTATTTACGTAGCTCCTAGGGAGAAACAGTTCGTGCTCGAGTATAATGCCTTCTACGTAGGGACATAGTAAGTGGCGCATAAGCGAGATAACCGTAATAGTAAGATTTAACTTATAATAGAGTAACTTATTAACATCCCGGCCCTTAGATAGAGGGAACTCGATCTCGTTAAGGCTTAAGTAGTATAATAAATAGAGAAGATAGTAATACTCCGTAACTAGAGCGACTATTTACGCTTTATCGTAGAGAAGGTATTATAGTGCTTCCCTATAAGAAGCATTATAGCCGTTAGGGTAACCCTAGCTAGGGTTACGTAAAACATAGAACTAAGGTTCCGCTAGGAAAAGATTATAAAGCCTATTCTAACTATTATTTATAGCTCTTTAAGCTACGTCCTATTAGTATACCTACCTATTAGTTACGCTACCTATTTATAGATAGCCTATTAAATATTACTATACCTATATAGCTACTCCTTCCTCTAAATACCTAAGCCTACCTTATAATAGAAGGGTAGATATTATAAAGGAATAACTATACGAGCGTAGTAGTATATTAGTTATTAGTACTATAAGGATAGTAGCTAATACGAAATAAAAGATGTTAATGTGTTATAGAGGATAGATGCTAGTGCCTATGTTGTCGCCTATATAGTTAATTAGGTTAGCGGGATAATTCGGCGGATGCAATAGCTACGTAATAGGGTTATCCTTATTATAAGAAAAATAGTGTCTCTTTAATGTATATCGGCGCCGATAGTACGGGCTAAACATATATTTGAATTAAGTATTACTCTATAGCGTTTATAAGGTGCTATAGCATATCTTTTAAGGGTTTTGCGTCTTTATTATAACGTTGTAAGTGGTAAGATAGATTATAGATTTTTTGTAAGTGTATGTCTAGCAAAACTCTAGTATATTAAACCAATGCTTTATAATTTTCTGATCATAGATGCACTGAGATTAGCCTCCTCTACCCGTTCGTCATTTTCTTTGGGAATACCATGACCGTACATACCAAAAGCTCTGATTATGTACATGGCCTTGTAGGAGATACCC
This sequence comes from Aureobasidium sp. SLJ-2021a, assembly GCA_019677095.1. NCBI lineage: Eukaryota > Fungi > Ascomycota > Dothideomycetes > Dothideales > Saccotheciaceae > Aureobasidium > Aureobasidium sp. SLJ-2021a. The sequence goes on from JAHRBU010000027.1 coordinate 81,442, forward strand.
CATGGATCAATCAATGATGAAGTCACCGAATCCATCGGCGTTGACTTTGCAGGGCGTCTTACACCCTCCCTCCCAGTATGCAAGAAACAGTCACAACCTCGCGGTCGACCCCCTGTCCCACATATACTGTAAAAATGCACAGTTGTTTTGTTGATGAAGGTTTGGCCATGGAGATGCCCAAGGACAAATCTCTCTCCGTGGATCTATAAACGGAGTTCTGGGCTTCAAGACCATCTAACGAAAGAAGTATGGATTGCCTTGTAGTCTCCTCTCACGTGGCAGCAATGCGACCAAAGAGAACGACAGGGATCCATCATCCATCATCAACGCAACGCATGAAATCACAACACCCCGGAGATCGCAGGCAGAAGCGAAGGCAGGAAGCTCTGAAGCTTTCCGATATCAAAGCATAACCCTCTGCCAAGTGCCCGAAGAGAGGGGTAACTTGCTGTATCTCTCCACTCCATGAGGGGAAGGACTGGGAGAAAATGGAGTGACCTTCATGGAAGTGGAAGTTTGTTGACGAAAAAAGCCTTGGCATGGCTGTCTACGCCGATCACCCACGCCTCGCTCATGCAAAGCATAAGGAAGCATCATCGCATGGCTTTCAGTCGAAGCCTTGGCTCTGTTCGACAAACTCAAAAGTCCTAACAATCATCCTTGCTTCGAGGACTTGGCCTACGCAGGTGTAAGCCCCCAAGGATCTCTCCACAAGTTCTTGCACCGCACCTTCCCGTTTCTGCCATCAAGATGGGCCGTTGCAACGGCAAGGAAGCTTTGAGCTATCCCAGACGACATACAGCACAACCTCGGCGCACGCGACTGCGTCTCCGAAAAAACCGCCGTGTATATGATCGATGTTCTCAATTGGATGCGCTTTGGTGGCTGTGCTGCTTACCTTCTGTCAGTATAAAGCTGGATCTCCCTCGCGTGAGGTTGGTCGAGACAGATTCTACATTCCGAAGATGTTGCTCAAGACATTCTACGGACTCGCACTCTTGCGTAGCGTCTCTGGCGCCGCTGTGGTCCGAAGACAGGCAACTGGAAACATCGATGACTGTCCTGGATACTCGGCATCGGATATCGTCAACACAGACACTGGCCTTACCGCCAAATTGACCTTGGCTGGTTCGGCATGCAATGCCTATGGAGCAGACGTTCAAAACCTTCGCCTCGCTGTGAATTACGATTCCAGTATGTCCATCGAACTCTAGTCATCACCGATCACGCCGCTGACAGTACATAGAAAAGCGTCTTCATGTCAAGATTGAGGACGAAGGTCAGGTCGCGTACCAAGTTCCTACCAGCGTGTTCCCTACACCAGATGCCAACAATTCAGTCTCATCTGGTGATGCGACCCTAGAGTTCTCTATGGAGCAGAACCCCTTCAGCTTCAAGGTCACTCGTAAATCAAACCAAGAAGTGCTCTTCGATACCTCCAAATCGCCTATTGTGTTCGAAGACCAGTTTCTCCGTCTACGTACTTCTCTTCCCGAAAACCCCAACATCTACGGTCTCGGAGAGCACTCTGATTCTCTCCGCCTTAACACAACCGACTACACCCGCACCCTGTGGTCGAGAGATGCCTACGGAATCCCTTCAGGCACCAACCTTTACGGCAACCACCCCATCTACTTTGATCACAGAGTGGAATCTGGTACTCACGGAGTCTTCCTCCTCTCGAGCTCAGGTATGGACATCAAGATCAACAAGACCGAAGCCGATGGTCAATATCTCGAGTACGACACTATGGGAGGTATCATCGATTTGTACTTCTTGGACGGCCCCAGCCCTGTTGAAGTTGCTCAAGAGTACAGCAGTGTTACTCAGAAAGCTGCCATGATGCCCTACTGGGGCTTTGGTTTCCATCAATGCCGATATGGATACCGTGACTTCTATGCCATCGCCGAAGTGGTCCACAACTACTCTGCTTCCGCAATTCCACTGGAAACCATGTGTGAGTGTCGTGCATGCGAAACTATGGAGGTTATATCTAACATATCATCCAGGGACTGATATTGATTACATGTATGAACGCTACATCATGACTACAGATCCGGATCGATTCCCTCTAGCTCGTGTTCGCGAGTACGTGAACTACCTCCATGAGCACAATCAGCACTACATCGTAATGGTCGATCCTGCTATGGCCTACCAAACCGAGCGTGAAAATGGTCTGCCTTACAAGACTTTCAATCGTGCTCGTGATCAAGGCATCCTTCTCCAGAAGAACGGCTCGATCTACCAAGGCGTCGTCTGGCCGGGCGTCACTGCGTTTCCAGACTGGTTTCACCCTGATACCCCTGAGTACTGGAAAAACGAATTTTCTGAGTTCTTCGATGCCGACAACGGTGTCGATATCGATGCCCTTTGGCTGGATATGAATGAGGCAGCGAATTTTAATTACTTCGGATCGGATCCTCAAGAGAGTGCTGAAGAACGCGGCTTCCCTCCCACTAGACCCGCCATCAGATCTGCTCCACGTCCTATCCCAGGGTTCCCTGAGGCATTCCAGCCCAACGCCAGCAGCCCGTACCCTCCAGATGATCTTGCATACGCCCCCCCATGGCTCGCTCCTGCTTCTGATCCTGGTGCAATCAAGCGCTCAGTTGACGTTAAGAAGCCTGCTAAGCGAACAGTCGGTCTGCAGTACTCTCCCCTCGACAAGCGTCAGTCATCTGCACGCATTGGGTTTCCCAACCGTAATCTCCTCGCACCCCCTTATCAGATCGATAACGCAAACACCGTCGAGGCATACGGTGGTGTTTCTAACAACACCCTCGACACAGATATCGTCCATTTCGATGGACATGTAGAGCTTGATGTTCACAACCTGTACGGAACCATGATGAGCACATACTCCAGAAACGCAATGGAAGCACGCAGACCTGGAAGGAGACCATTAGTCATCACTCGTTCGACCTTCGCGGGCGCTGGTAAGGCCGTGGGAAAGTGGCTTGGCGACAATCTAAGCACATGGGAGCTTTACCGCCAATCCATCCAGGGTATGCTCGACTTTGCCGCTATCTATCAAATGCCCATGGTTGGTTCTGATGTGTGTGGGTTTGGTGGTAACAGTAAGATTCCCTCCTCTGCATCGCAGTTTCTTGAAGCTGTGGTGCCCTTCTTGGTCGTTGAGACTTACTGACGTATTGTAGCAACTGAGACACTCTGTGCTCGCTGGGCATCTCTCGGCGCTTTCAATCCCTTCTACAGAAACCATAATGGCGATAGCTCCATTCCTCAAGAGTTCTACCTATGGGAAACTGTTGCAGAGTCCGCTCGCAAGTCAATCGACATTCGTTACAAGCTACTCGACTACATCTACACTGCAATGCACAAGCAGAGCGTCGACGGGACTCCCCTCATCAGCCCCATGTTCTTCCAATACCCTCACGACAAAGCCACTTCTGCTCTCGACCTCCAATTCTTCTATGGCGATTCTCTTTTGGTCGCTCCTGTCACTGAGGAGAACTCGACCAGTGTAGATGTTTACTTCCCCAATGACCGTTTCTACGATTTCAAGACGTTCAAAACTGTCGAGGGCGCTGGTGCCAACATCACCATTTCAGATGTCGACTTCACTGACATCCCGCTCTACATTCGCGGCGGCTCAATTATCCCCATGCGTAACTCATCTGGAATGACAACGACAGACGTGCGCAAGCAGCCTTTCAATATTGTCATCGCACCTGGACGCGACGGAAAGGCCAGTGGCTCACTTTACCTCGACGATGGCGACAGCATCACGCAGAACAAGACTTCTGAGATCACCCTCAACTACGAGAATGGTCATCTCACTGCCTCTGGTTGCTTCGACTACCAAGCTGAAGACAACCGTGTTGTGCAGGTAACTCTTCTTGGCCAGAAGAGCCACTCTGGTAAAACGCCACAGTGGAAGAAGGATGGCGACGACCAGGAATGGAACAAGTGCGGAGACGATGACTGGAGCTTTGACAGTTCCACCCACCACGTTCTGGTTCAGTTCGACCAAAAGCTCACCGGACCTTTCGTGGTCTCAGTATAAACAGCCTCACGAGGCGTTTGTATCTTAATCAAGTAATATCGACTCTTCCGCATCGGTTGTTCGAGTCAAGTCTCAGTAGATATGAACAATCGGATTGAGAGAGTATCAAAGTCTTGCGAGTGCCAAAGTCTTGCGAGTGCCAAAGTCTTGCGAGTGCCAAAGTCTTGCGAGTGCCAAAGTCTTGCGAGTGCCAAAGTCTTGCGAGTGCCAAAGTCTTGCGAGTGCCAAAGTCTTGAGAGCATGTCTCATAAGCCACTGCCAACTCTTGCAATCTTTTTTGTACAGCTGAGAAAAAGCCGCTTACCGATCCTCTTAGACCAGTGCCGCGGAGTATCCGTGTATATGTATAGCAATCACTAACTTTTACAGCTGGTGGAAATGAGTTCGCTTCGACTTTCAGAGACTGCGCTGGGATTTTAGAGGTCTGTGTTATAACCGTTGGATCTAACGAGTCAAGAGCGGAAGTCGGAGAATCCTCCAAACCGAGGGAGGTCGGATGCTCAAGACTCGAGATGCGAGGTTGAGCTGCTTGAACAATATCGGTGAGCAATCAACATTAATACAGTACCGAACAGACTGATGTCGGACATCTGATAGACGTGCTAAGAGAACAATGGGGATGTTTTCGATGCTGACTGTTACTTGACCAAGATATATGGCCACATATTTGCAGCCTAGCCTAGACATACCCCACAAGCCACGAACTCTCTTCTTATTACTGATGCACCTCTGCTACACCGATCTCCTGTCCTGACTCCCAGTAACACGGCCATACCGAGGCCCAAGCAGGGCATTTCGCCATTCAGGATTCTAAGAGGATCTGCGCTAGTGGTCCGGAGCGTCCGTTTGTACTTCGTATATTGTTCAGCTCAGCTCTGGACTTTCAATCTTGAAGTCGTTGGAAGTCTCGAAAATGCTATCCAGCTGGAATGCACCGAGTCGCTTCACTGAAAGTATCGTTCCTAGGCATTGCGCCTCCTGCGATTTGATGTAAGTGCTGCAGCCTCTGAAGCCTTCTAGACGCCACTCTGTATACACGTGCCTGTTTTTGGTCAATGAACAGCTGTGTTCAGCTTGTTCGTACATCACCTCTTTCCATCTATGGCTTCAGCGCTGTGATAGGAGCCTGTACGAGCTTCGGGCCTCGCGCTCTACACGAAAGTCAGAGGAGATGACCGACGACATAGCAAGACATTGTTGTACCAGGGCAAGTCAAAGGCTGAGATATAAGAAGGAGTTGAAGCTCTTGTCTGCAGAACATCAGTTCACAGTCGATCATCACAGATCAACTAGATCGTTCCTTCTTTGTCTCCTTATTCGTTTTCTTGTTCCTTTTCACCCACCATAGTCACTCTCTCGCATCATCATCATGCGTTACTCTCTGGCCGTCCCGGCTTTTGCAGCCTTGGCCGTTGCACTTCCTGCTCCTCAGCAAATCGACCTTGATATGGTCATCGCACAACCCGAAATCTCCTACACCACCACCGCTTCAAGCGTAACCTACGACGTGACCTCCATTGCCGCACAAGCTACTGAGGCTATTACCTCGGTTCCTGAGGACACCAGCGCTATCGCCACCCAAACCCCTCTCGCAGTCATCGAAAAGAGAGGTGCCTGTGCCGCGCAGCCCACTGGAGTGACCGGAGCTTTTGCTGCCCCTGCCGAACCTACTGATGACACTGTGTCTGCATTTGCAGCCAACACTGCCTTTGCTGCCGCAGCTTCCAGCGCGCCTGTTCCTTCTGGATACTCGAACACTTTCACCAACTTGAATGCATCGAACAATGCCTACGGTTACATGGGTTACACCACTCTCTCTACCTATGACACCGAGAAGTGTGCTTCCAAGTGCAATGCTATCAATGGATGCATGTCCTTCAACTTGTACTTCGAGAGAGACCCCAGCCTCGAGCCCGCAGCTGCTTGCCCCAACCCCCCAAGCAACACCGTAAGCCTTCAAGTGCAAGAAACATGGATTCGAAGGTACCCAACTGACAATATTATGTGCAGATGATCAAGTGTGTGTTCTGGGGAGGTCCGGTCTCGTCATCCAATGCCAACAACTACGGTCAATGGCGCAACCAGTTCCAGGTTGCCATCGCTGGTTCCAACGGTTACATGAACAACACTCTCGAGGTTCCTGCTGGTTTTGGCAATGTTCAGTACCTCAACAACGCTGCCATCAACGCCCCTCTTGATCACGAAGGCTACGACACCTTCATGGGCTCTCGTATCTTCACTGCCGGCCCCTTCAACGCATCTCTCTGCGCCGCCCACTGCCAAGCTCAAACCAAGTACAACCTCGCCACTGCCCCCAAGGATGGTACTCCTGCCAAGGTCTGCAACTTCTTCAACACTTACCTGCTCTATCTCAACACGACTTCCAACAGCCAAGGCCAATACTGCTCTCTGTGAGTATTCCAGATTATGATGCTCGGCTGAGACTAACAGTTCACAGTTACACTGAAGCCTGGGACTCAAGCTACGCTACCAACAAGGGCCAGTACCGTGGAAACGACCGTGAGTATTGGAACCCGTATATGCATGGTAACGACTAACACTGGCTAGACTACATGATTGAGTACTCTTACACCTTCACCAACACTTCAAACCCTGGCTTCAACCCCAAGAAGGGTGACACCGTCGGCGCTGTCTACCAGGCTGTCAAGGACATCAAGTACGCCACTCTTCAGCCCTTCTGCTCTGCAGCTCTTGGCTACAGCGCTCTCGTTGCTACCGTCACCCCTACGGCCTTTGTCACTCCCGTTGCCACCAGCACCATTCTCAGCACCACCACTACCACCGCTAGCATCAACAAGCGCGCTGATAACACTGTCGTTGCTGCATCTTTGTCGACCCCTGCTGTCCTGAAGAAGTACCCCGTCACTGTTCTGTCCAGCGCCTGCTCCATGTTGGTCAGCCAGGCCACCAGCACCTCCACCTCCACTGCTCCTGCCACTACCGTCGAAGTCGCAACTCAGACCACTTTCGAAACCTCGATCACCACCGTCACCGCCTCGCCTCTCCCTACCGCCTGCGGCAACAAGGGTATCCAATTCGCCTTTTACGGTATGGGAGTGTACGAGGAAGGTGACAATGTCGAGTACGTCGAGCCTTCCAAGTACGCACACAAGAAACCAAACTGGGAGAGCACCACCAACAAGGTCGGCGGCATCGACGTCAGCGGAGGTAGCATCCAACTCTACGACTCGGGCTACAACGTACCCTCTGAGTACTTCATCCTGAACCACCGCGGCTACGTAAGTTCCCCCCGATACAAACCCTTTCAAAAGTTACAGTTTTGCTAACAAAACAATCAGATTTTTGCCCAAGTCTCCGGTACCTACACCTTCTCCCTCTCCAACCCCGACGACGTCGTCTTCCTCTACCTCGGCGACAAGGCCCACAGCGGCTGGAACAGAAACAACGCCGACGCCGCCGCCGCCTGGTTGCCAGAGACCGGATTCGGCCACTACGACTCTGTCCAACACACCCTCAAGGCCGGCGAGTACCTTCCCTTCCGCATCTTCTTTGGCCAACAGGGCGGACCCGTCAAATTCGCCTTTTCCATCAGCGCTCCTGATGGTACGGTGATTCTTGACAGCAACACTGTGGAGTCGGACTTTATTGTGCAGCATTCGTGTGATGGCACTACTGCTCCTGCTTTTGCTCCTTTTGGTCAGGAGTAAGATGAAGTTGAAAGTGTTGTTTGGAGGGGTTTGAGAGGGGGGGAAATAATGTCAAAAAGCTTCTTGTCTACCTTAATTAGTAATTTCTAGTTTATATTTACCAATTTAGAGTGCCCTGATGTACTCACTACGTTTTTCTTGCTACTCGGTGTTCCTTTTCTCTGCTTGGTCGTGTATATCTAGATTTCACCACTCCTTCTCTCTGCTTATTCGTATATGTATAGGTTTCACTGCTCCTTTTCTCTGCTTAGTGTTATATGTCTAGGTTTTATTGCTCTTTATCTGTTTATTCGGTAGTAAGTCTGCCAAGTGTGCGCTGTTTCTTTTCGAGCAGAACGGATGGAATCGAATCCACACTTCCTCGTTGCTATAATTCTATGTCGTAGCTGTTCGCGGTATAGAATCCACACATAGCAAACCTGGTCTGGATAAACATGTACGAGCCAAAACCCAGTTGGCAACAGGGTAAATTTCCATCTGTTCTCTGCGCAATACATAAGTAGTTTGATCAATCGGTATGTTCCCCCTGCTGATATTGCGGTTTTATTTTCTCTCGGTTGTTAACTATCGAACACGTCGCTTTTGTACCAATAATCCTACACTCCTCTTCCAGAGCCCATGGCATCGACATTAACCCTCGCATCCAGCTTACCAGCCATACCTTCCCCACTTCCCACAGCATCATCTCCCTCTCTCCCCTCTTCCTGTCCTCCCTCACTCTCCCCACCCTTCTCGAAATCAGCCACCCCAACATCAATCCCAAACCTCCTACCCCCATCCCCATCATCCCACCACCCCAAACTAAACAAATGATCCTTAAACGGCGTCATCCGCATCAATTCCTCCACACCAACATCTCCAGCTCCCTCAGGAATCATATCGAGGAACTTCGAGTCTGCAAGCAGAGAAGCCTGAGCAGCGATACTGCAAGGATTTTTCGTCACCAGGGTTTTGGCATCAAACAGCCAGAATGCAATACAGGCGCAAAGCCACATGGCCAGCAACAGCGCTTCCAAAACTCTGGTCGAGATTGCGGATTGGAAGATGCGTTGCCAGTTTTTGTCGTATAGGATGGCGTTGGCGTGGGTGGTGTCTGCGGTGAAGTTTTGGCTTCGGAGAGCGGTGTTGTAGAATTGGGTGAAGAAATGGTTGTAGAGGTCGCTGACTTGAGTGGCTAGTTGGGCCGACCCGGTCGGTGTGTCGTAGAATGACTCGGGAGTATTGTTGAGGGCTGTTTGCCACAAGTCGCCATTGGGAAGCAGAGTATCGAGGCGAGATGATGTGGAGCCGTACCAGGGTGTGGATTGACTGTAGTTTGACAACACGACAAACTCTTCTAGCGATGGCTGGACAGAGCTGACGGTGTGTGTCGACAAGTCGTACGAGACGTTTGCTTGTCCCTGTCTGATATCGTAGTAACATGCTATCCCAGAGATGTGAGCGGTAGTGGCGTCCCACGAGCCATAGAAGAGAGTGATGTTCGGGCTGAAATAGGCCGTCTCGTTGCGTACGGCAATGGCTTGCCGCAGCGTATCACCATTGGGCCAACTCGAGGGATTCGCCCAAGGTTCGATGTCCATGTAGTCTTCGGGTTGCTGATGGGAGAACCGGGTCGAGTTTGACTCAAGCTCAACACCAATACTCACAATTCCTGTATCGCAATGTGGGCCAGGATACTCACATCGGTAACCCGCAAGATCGATATGGGTAAAGTTCAAATAAGAATTGCCCGCCCTGCCTCCATACCAGTTTCCATCGGATGTTGTTTCCTCCGGATCATTGGAGCCGTTGAAGCCCACAGTGTACCTGAAGCCAGCCGGGTCCATGACTCTACAAGTGATGTTGCTCATAATCACACCCACATCTACGTCGATAGACGAAGCGTTCAGCAGCTTCGCGCCAACGGGAAGTGTGGTGTTGCTGGTGTATTGCTCTAGGTTAGGAAAGACAAAATTCTTGTAAGTTCCCTTCGGATAACTGCCATAACCTTGGAAAAGAAGATTGGCGGCCCAAAGAGACGCTTGGCTCCAAGCAGCAAGGCCATGATATTGTCCCGCGGGGCTTGAGACATGGTCGGCAAGAGGTATGACAAGACGTTCTGTCCTCTGAACAGGCTGAACGAGGATGAGTCCACTGACAATGATGGTCAGAAGAGGTGCCAAAAGTGCTGATATGCCGGTTGCAAGAAGCGCGTAGCGTTTTAGTCTCAGACCTTGATAAGTGAGCTGTATAGGAGCTTTTGACAAGTTGGCCTCACGCAATGTGTGTTGAGAAGCAACGCTCCTGGTCCTCAAGATGCTGTAGGGATCCAGAAGTGCTACGGCCCAGGTGACAGACGAATACAGAAGACTGACTAATGTCATCGTTGAAGCAGGAATCCATGTCCACGCATAGTGCCAGTATTGGTTTGACGGTGCGTTGTCGAGGCCGTGTTTCTTGCGAGATACCTGATATGTGGCCTCAAGGCAAACGACGAGGGCCAATGGCAATGTGATCACGGCGATCTTCAAATATATAGAGAACGCTACTGGTCTCCACCATGTAACGATCCCTGCAGTTGAAGTCGAGCTTGGTGAAAGAGCGACCTCGGATCCGTGGAGTTGTATGGAAGTCGACTTTGTCGATTCGTGACGGGTCAAAGAAAACGACTGCCCCGAAAGACTTTCTTCAATATGATCCAAAGACATCTCTCCGCTTCCACGTAAGTGAGGCTTGAGTTGACCACTTCTATGCATCATCACAGCTAGAGATGCTAATGTGGTGCCAGTGCTCGAGGCAGACGGGCAAGGAGAAAAGACCATCACGAGACATGCGCATATGATCAGCATTGCAAGCCCGACCTCGGTGATACGAAGAGCGGTATCCCGGAGTACAACGCGCAGTTGAGTCGTTGTGTAAGAACCCAAGGTGACATTCGTTGAGTCTGCTTTCAGAAATCGATTTGCGATTTGACCTGCGGTCGTTGTGAAAAGGCGTTGGGAATCTCGCATCAATATCTCAGGGTTGAGATATTCTGCTGGCTGTCGGGACCACGATGCCATGAGTACTGCAAAGAAACCGTCGTATGAGTAGCTTCCATGGGTATACTCGCGGATGTAGGGTCCCTCCAGAAAAGTTGGTGCTGCAGCTTGGAGAGAAGTGTTGAAAGCCGACCAAAGATCCCACGGGGATGCGATAGTCTTGTCCAAAGTCTTCTGTATCTCAACATCGATCAATGCCCCGGCAGAATTCGTTGTGACAAGAGCTTCATGAAGCGCTTGGTTCGGTGTACAGACCAGTACTGTAGAGTTAAACGAATATATAGTCTCGTGCCGATCACCAGTTTTGTTTCTTGGAGCGCTTGCGTCCACTTGCCCAAAAAAGACGAAGAGTTTTGGTTGACTGATACCCGGACACTGCTTAAGGATCACTTTACCAACTGGCATGAGCTTCCTCTCTCCGCTCTCGTAAAGTACAGGCGTCGCGATAAGCGTTGGGCCAGTTGCACAATCGTCGTCCATCACATCAGCTTCGATGTTCCAATTGTACACACTGGTTGTAGCTGAGGTTGAATTGACGTATCCGATTTTGCATTCCAGATCTGCGTGGAACGTCTCGACTAACCCAGATTTTGATGCGTCCGGACCTGTGATAAACGTTGTCAGTCAGGATTTTGAATACGTATGTTGACACTGACCATCTAGAGTGGTCTGAAGACTGAAAGTGTCCACAGCGTAATCTCCGTTCGTGCTTGGAGGATAATCGATGGACAAGTTGCCTGACAAGATGCTAGAAACGGCTAGGACTGGAAAACTGTCCACAGCGCTAGTGTTGAACCGAGCGCCATCAAAAGTACTCAGTACTGAGATCGTCGTACTCTTGTGTATCGATGTTGGTTGCAAGACGAATAAACCTGTAGAAAAAACAGTGACGAGGATGATTGTCAGAGAGCCCATTGTGGACGTGACTACAGGCACGTGTCGATACCGTATAGATCCCGACAGCACAGCCAATAAATTCCCAGAGACATAGTCCAGGAGTAGACTTTGATCAGCTGGCTGTGGCTTCTCAGACATGAGCTTCCATGGCATAAGTGCTTTGGTGTGGTAATCAAGCTTGTTCCAGTAGATTGCGAGCATTGTCAATACTATAATAGTCAGATTGCGGTTCTTCATCATAATTCAAAGTGTTGTAGGTATGTGGGGTTTGAACAGGTCTGGCAAGAAATATTCTCATATTGCAGGACAGTTGACAACCAAAGCCACGTCCACGAGTGATCATAATGATCAGGCTCCTGATTGGGCAAAGATGACGACCAACCGTCGCCAGCTCCGAAGCTCTGCGATGAAGCTTCTCCGATCATGGGCTTCGAAAGTCCATGCTGCTTTGTGATCGCATGGCGCTCTGTTCCACTTACTTGCAGTCGGAAGATACTTCCATAGGTATGACGCATCCTGCTTTGCTGTAACAAGGCCTTGATTTTTGTTTGACAGAAAGTGGAGGACCTCGAGTGCAACAATGAGAGCGACGAGAAATGAGACCAATCCCAGCAATGATATTAGGCGAAGTGTCCACGGAACAGATGCCATTGGTTTACCAGTTGGTGTCCGTAGACTTTCTTCTCCTTCTGATGAGTCTGTACTTCGAGAAGTAACCAACGGCAATTTGGTCGGATCTGGGAGCTTTTGAAGTGGATCATTTGGAGAAGAGGCAACATCGCATGTGTCCTGGGCAGTATAGCTGGTGTTTGGAACCGATGGTAGGGATGGTTTGATCGGTTCTCGTTCGTCATGCCCGGAAGCTTGATTTTTCATCGACAATGGGGATACTGGTCGTTCGCTCGCTTCTGCTCTCGCGACGTTGGATTCTGGAAGGTGTTGATCCATGAGCCTGCTCAGCTCAATCGCTTCCTGAGAAACCATGGCAAACCAGCAAAGATTGACATGGAAAACGACCAGTGATCTTGAGATTGGAATCTAGTTCAACAAGAAGGTGAAGCAAGTCGTATTGGGTATCAAGCTTATGTAGGTTGAGCGATATGCATATGCAGGTCCATAAGGGCTTGAACTCGCGAAGGATCCAGACTCGCATACGACTATGCATCTTCTCCGATATGCAATTTTCAGCGACGAAAACATTCAACCTAACGCAGCAAAATATATTGTTTCGGAGCCAGATCGTCGTAAAAATAAGCCGTCCGTCCTGACCGGTCGAATCCTACGGCTTGAGCAAGCCAACGAGCAGCGCCGTATATGCGCTGGCTATAGAGCCGCTTACAGATTCGATAACCGGGTGTACATCCTCGAGATTTGAGACGAAGTGACATTTGTATCATGCAGGAACGAGATCAGTGGTGTTGTTGACAAATTCGAGACAGGGAGAAATGCGCGCGAGGGAAAGACTGCAGATAGGTGGCGGGCTTGGCATTTGGACGAAAACAGGAAGTTACCATTGAGGTCGCACACCTTCAAATTACTATACGCCTCATCGGCTCTGGATGGTCTATATACTATAATCGAAACATTAGAGTGCGCTGCTGACGACGTTCCAAGGTCTCAATGGTCTGCCGTCTTCGAGCTCCACCAGGAACCACAGTGCCTCTCTTGCTCTGTCCAACTGTCCACTTTCTTCATGTGCTCTGGCAAGCAAACTCCAGGCTTCGCTGTCATCCCAGCCTTCTCCACTTTTCGTTAGTGCTGTAAGCAGGAAGTACGCGCGATCTCTGGCTGCAAGTCTTGTTTGGACTTCGACACTAGGCGTAGGATCTGTAGACAGGACCTTGGGATTTGTAGATGCTGGTGTCGAAGGAACGATGATAGAGTTGGGAATAGGGGCTTCGGCGGAGATGACTTGAGCGTAGATGTCGAGGAGGATAGTACTGATGCCCACGATTGCGGCGGCATGGTCAGGATAATGTGTCAATGCCTTTTCGTAGGCAGCGAGTGCTTCGTGAGGGTGGAATCTAGCTGCAGCCAGAGCAGCGCGCTATATGAGGTCAGCATCCAAGAAACGAAATCAGAAAAATAGAACTCATACCTCGGCCCAGACATCTGCCCACAGTCTGTTCACACTGCGGCCACCACCCCAACCCTTCTCATCGAACGCGCTAGCAGAAGACTCTTCCCGTGCGACAGCTTGCTGGAAGTGTTCTGCTAGCTTATGTGCTTCGTCAATTGCGCCTTCTGCGTCTTCGAAGAATTCGCCACGTGTGTATTGTCCAGCTATGTGTAGCCAGACTTCGACAAGTAGGGAAACAGTATGCCGTTTCTGTCTTGCAGATGAATAGCGTGGACGGGGTGCTGCGGATGCGGTTGTGGGGCGCGGAGCAGGCAGATGTAGATCTTGCGACGGTGGTTGATCCGAATGTCCAATGGGTGCAGGAACAACTGGGACATTGTCGTGGGCGAGAGCACCCTTTTCGGGATCGCTGGCATGTCCATGGTGATGGAGGTGTTTGAATGGATGGTGAGGTAGATGAACGTTGTGGTGGTGCTTTTCATGCGGTATGTTTCCGTCGTTGGTGGTCGCTAGTGGTGTCGAAGCATTGTTGTGCACTGTCGGAAGCGGAGGTACATCCTTGTCCAGTACAGGGCCTTCTGCATTCTTTCGTGTGGACTTGGATCGCCTCAGTATACTGCCACTGACGCTCTTGAATGTGCCTTCTGTTTTCAACGGTGGTGCGATAAAAGAAGCCGCAGTGTCTTTCGGTGGTGGTGTTAAGCCGCTGCTTGAGTGGCCAAATAGTTTGTGATAAAGTGCAAGCACCTGAGAGCCAGCATCGACTGCCGTTTCGGAGTCATCGAGCATCTCGGTAAGAGCCAACTGTGTCAGACGTAGTTGCAACAATCCTTCCTTCTCAGAGTCTTCCATCTGCATGATGAGGCTCTCGCCCTCTGACTCTCCGAACATGACGTCGGCGCCGCCAAACTGTTCGAAAGCAACATCGCAGAACTCGACTGCGTGTTCATAGTCACCTCGAGCTGTGAGAAGCAAGGACATGAGATGGTAAAGAGGAATCATCTGTCCTTTCTGCACCACACCACCAGACTCGTCATCTTGTAAAGAAGCCAAAGCAAACTTGACAATTTGGGTGGCAGGTAACAGTTGACGATTCTCTGCAAGGACAATACCCAGAAGAAGAGCAGTTTCCGGATCCAGGTCGCCATTTGGTGACATCTCGGCAGCCTTTCTCAACGACTTGATAGACTTCTCTCTGTATTCTGATCTTTGTGCTGGGTCGTGGGTCAGTCTAGCGAAGTTTGCTTGACTTTCGCCGATAGCGCGATAAGCAGCAACAGAGGCCTCGGCCGAGACGAGGATTCCAGTTGCGGTCTCGTCATCCATAGCGGCTTTGTCCGGTTGACGACCATGTTCTTCTCTTCTAGAGACAGTAATGGTCGAACTGGGACGTGGTTGTCTGAGCCAATCAGACAGACGCTTCGAAACCTCGAGAGCCTTCTCGCCCTCAGCTTGGGAACCATATCTGCACAGAACACCGATAGCTTGAGCAGCGGTCAGAACCACAAGGTCATCACTATCTAATCCTGGCTCGTTGTGACCAGTTTTTTCGGCTCTCGACTTTGCTCGGCTGATGATGTCTGTATACGAGTCGAAAGCCTTGATGGCAAGATCGAACTCGGCCAGCGAGGCATGGACAGTAAAGAGGTGACGTAGGATTAGTGTCGAGTGGAAGGTCTTGGTTGCGGCGCGATACAGTATGTCCAGGCTAGTGCGACTGACGGCGGCCTTGCCACCCTCTCCAAGCTCAAGTTCGCGCCACGTCGGGCCGCACAAGATAGACCAGTTGGAGATGACCGAGTTTGCCCATTGTTCAACCTCCTCGTTGGATTGGTTTGCCTGAGGGAACTTTGTCTTGTAGAGCAGTAGACTTTCATATGCAGCCTCGACTTGCTTCAGCTCGGATCTTTGACGCAACCTCATCTTGGCCAGATCGCTGGTTGGGTAGTCGGGGTTGTAGAAGGCCAAGGGTGACTCGGCAGAAGGTGTATAGATCAAGTCTATGCTGAGAAGGAATGAGAGGAAGTTGTAGTACATGGCCCAAACGTCCTTGTTGGAGACATCGTAGGGACCAAGGGAGTAACTCGGGGCGGCAATCTTTGAGGCCGAATCGCCAGTCCAGATGTGCGCCCATGCTCGATAAGAGACCAAGGCAGCGTTTGCAGTGGAGAGAGTCGATGTGTGACCTTGTTTCGACTGGAGAGTGCAGATGCGACCTAGCAGACGCGCGGCCCACGTACGATATTCCGAGAGAGCGGCCAGGTTTACAGGGGCCTGATCAATGGCCGACAGAGCTTGGCTGTATACGTGGAGAGCACTATCCAAGGAAATCTTTTGCTCTGTTGCGACACCCAGAAAGTAGCAGTATTTGATCAGGGCCAGACGCGTGTTGGGGTTGATTTCTGCGGGCGACCGTGCAAAAGGAGCGACTTCTGACCAGACATTTGTTTTGAGGCCGCCCAGGACTGTGGACCACTCGGCGCGGAGGAAGTAGATCTCATGGAGGGCAACGTTGGCCTGAAAGGCGTCTTCGAGGAGGGTCTGTTCGCTCTCGATGGCCTGAACGAGCTTGGGAGTCTGATCGAGGAGGCTGGTGTGGGAAGCGGCCGAGGTTTGGGTTCCGGGACGACGGTTGGATGAAGTCGCGGTCTGAGCCTCGGAGGCAGCGGCGAGGGTCAGACATCGGCGGTGCGGGGCGTGTTTGTCGACCTTGCGGACCAGCTCGGGCACGTCGGACCAGGAGGCATTCAGACGGGCGGCATTGAGGCTGGCGATGTAGCGTTGAGCCTTGTCGCTCTCTGACACCTGTACACCATAACATCAGCAGCTACTCGCACTTGCAGTACAAGACCACGTACACTCATGATTATTGTCGTCTGTGTCAAGGCATCAAGGTCGTCACAAACAAAAGACAAAGTTGACGCTTCGTCATCTGTATGCACCCCCGACCCGCCCGGCTCGCGTCCGTGCCCTCCGTGAAACGGCTGCCGTCCCTGTTTCCCCGGACTTTGCTCAGAAAATATTCCTTGACAGACAGGGTTCGACATTGTTCTTTTTCTACCAGGATATCATATCTCCGGACTGCTCTGGAAGCTATCGGATCTTGGATAAACAGACATGGCTCCTCAAGCCACTTCCATCTCTCTGCTGAGAGCAGCATCTTTCCGCATCTCGAATGCATCCAAAGCTGAGCTCCCTCAAGTTGCGGCTCTGACTGCTCAGTCTCTGCTTTCCTGCAAGGACATTTTCACCCAACCCGATCTGGCCAACCAAAAGGACTCGGACGCTGCTCTTGCTCTTCACAGATTCAACACTCAGATCACCTCGTTGCTCGGAGACCGTCATGTCGAAGGTCGTTGGGCTGCTGTCGTTCTCGTCAAAGCTGTGATTGAGGCTGGTGGTTGGGAGACTCTCAAAAAGTCCATCGGCTGGGTGCGCGGTCTGTTGATCCTGCTCAAGAAACCTGACCCTCCTCTTCTGAGATGTTTGACCATTGTGACTCTGACTCGCATCTTTATGCTCACCTGGGAGTTCCCCACTCTGATCAGAGAAATCACCACTCCTTCTCTGCCCACCTTTGTATCTACCTGTCTGAGCAACCTTGCTTCGCGTCAACCCACTCCTCACGAAGTCAAGGCAACCCTGGAATGCTTTGCCCAACTTCTGCCTCGTCACCCTACCATCTTCCGTCAACACCAGGATGCAGTCGCAAAGCTCTTGACGGCCGTCTTTGAGAACAAGGCTTCAGGTGACCAGATCATGGACCTCGCTTCTCGCATCTCCGTCCTGCTCCATCAATGCGAGCCCAAGAATGGTGCGAGCGAAAACTGGGACGCCACTCTTGTCGCTACTCTGCACAGTGCCCATGCCATGGCCGACAGGACTTTCATGAGCATCGACGAGGACTGGCAGTCTGTGACCGGCACTAACTTTGTCAACAAGAACATCCTGTCCGAGCTTTACTCTAGAGCTCAGGAAGCCAGGACCCCTGCAGATGGTCCCGTTGGTCAGTTCGTCACTCCTGGCTACCAAGGACTTATGAACCATCTTCGCTTGCTTACTGCCTACTTTGCATCTGCCACTTCTGCCTCTGTTGTCGGCTCTGTCGGCGCTGTCGCAGATCTACTCACCAGACTCATGTCCAACACTATTTCCACCAGTTCGACCAGAAGCACTATTCGTTTCAAGCGCGATGCTGCAAGAGAGGAGCGTGACGCATTGACCGAGGTCCTGCCCCAGATCCATGTTGCATGCCTGGAGGTCCTGTCTATCATCTTGGACCGCTACGGCAACGCTCTCACCCCAGTTTTGCAAGCCTTCCTCGATCAGACCATGTGGATCTTCCATGCCTCTTCTGCCAATGTCGAGGTAAGAACTGCGACCTATGTTGTTGGAAAGAAGATCCTAGACATCTCAGGCCAGTCGCTCAACAAGGAAGCCATCGGTG
This sequence comes from Aureobasidium sp. SLJ-2021a, assembly GCA_019677095.1. Classification (NCBI taxonomy): domain Eukaryota; kingdom Fungi; phylum Ascomycota; class Dothideomycetes; order Dothideales; family Saccotheciaceae; genus Aureobasidium; species Aureobasidium sp. SLJ-2021a. Next base: position 99,602 of record JAHRBU010000027.1, read on the forward strand.
CCCTGAAAAAGTACATCACCGCATGCTGCGAAGATGTACTACCCACCAGCGAGGAAAAGGACCCACAGAACAGCAATGGCAACAAGCAACAATCCACCATGAATGCCGACACTTTCCTCAAGCAAGCCTCCGCCAAGTCATCAGCAAAGACAGAGCTTGCAGGTCTGAAGTCTGCGGCGTGGGACTTGCTTCCCACACTTCTCGGCCAGCTTCCCGCAGAACACTGCTCTATCGCACTGCGCGCAGCCATGGACCGCACAGCAGTTCTTGCCCGCCACAAAAATGCCGTCATGGCAAGCACGCTCAACCACACATCCACAGCCAAAGCCGCACGCAAAGGCAACAGTCTACTCCCCCTTCTCGCCCGCGAATACCCCTACGACCCTTCGGTGGAAGCCCTCCTCCGACCCCGAATGCCCATCCTCCAAACCGGGCGCAAAGCCACTGACGCCGAGACCGAAGCCGAAGCCATGGACGAAGATGAAGACGAAGATTCAGCCTCCGATGACGACGAAGAAACCTCGGCAGAACCCATCCCCGAAGTCCCTGACGATGCCTCTCCTGCCGCCGGCTCATCCACAAACGCATCAAGCAACAAAGACGTAGCCCACAAGGAACAGGAACTCGTCAACTGGGCACTAAACGAATACGTCCAGGAAGGTCTGGGCCAAAAAGCTGGTGATGAACTCTCGGGCGGTGCAACCAAGGGCAGTGATGGTGAGCCTATTGAAGCAACTACACAAGAGGCAAACAGAAGCAAGAGACAGCGTGAAGACGATGAACCCAAGGTCACGGACAAGAGGCAAAAGTCCATCGAGCCCCAAGCCACTGCTGAAGACAGTGATGATGATGAATTCGTGGTTCCGGAGATTGTCATGGGTGAGAGTGATGATGAGGATGAGTAGTGGATATACATATCACTGCCTTTATTATGCTGATTCCAACATATTTTATTGTCTGCATCGCAAACACATCAACAACTCACTTCCAACCATCAATGCGCGCTCTGTGAAAAGAATAGCTAACTGGGCCGCTGTCAATGTCGAACCAATAACCCCCTACGCAACTGACCCTGTGATTACCTCCCCCCGCTCTTTTCCACCGCTATCTCCGTTCAAACAGCTCGGGTCTCTGGATCCCCGTCCATTGCCTGTCCCGTACTCGAGATCTTTCACTCCAGCTCCATCTACAAAGTCCGTTGTGTACGCGCTAGGCCCCTTGAGGGTACCTGTCTGTATTTCCAAAGCCAACGCGGACGTTTTCCCTTGTTTGATCGAAGACAAAGGGCTGCCTAGGTGTTTGGAAGTGCAGAAGAGTATGAGATTAGACACGGGGTCAAAGGGCACTTTGATATTAGTTACAAGTCAAGCGTTAGCACCATGACCTTATGAGGCAATAAATAGATTTCATGTAACACCTGAATTTGCTATTCTGCGAAAGCTTTGAAGTCAGGACATCACAACAACACTCAGGACAAGCAGAAATAAAAAGCAACCAGCAAAAGATTTGTAAACAGTAACCAAAACAAGATATCCCGGAAAGCAACGACAGAAATCCAAATCTCAAACCTCCACCGACGAACAAAACCCAGAACAAATACACAAACGTCTCAATAGCAATACCAAACAAACCTCTCACCCATCAACAAAAGCCAGTATCCTCAACCTTCATGGTCCAGTACAACCTCTCCCGCCACTGCCCCCTCCTTCCTAAAATCATAGCTCTCCACACCAACAGGTGGATAATCATCAGGATGCGCCCTCTCCCAAACCCTCTTCACAACCGCATACTTCTCAACATCATCAATATCTTCTCTATACATCGTGGCCCCAGGCTCCGTTGCCGCAAAGTAGTCAGTCACCGTAGACTCACGCTGCGGATGTATGATCTTGAGATCATCACCGAGGACAAAGATATCGTCGGCTGGATCAGGACTAACGTAGCGTTGGAGTTTTGGTCTCAGGCCCTCTTTGATCTGCCGCGTTACCATGTCTTGACGGCGTTTGCGGGATAAGGCTCGTGCTCGCGCGGTGCTGAAGGGAGAGAGATCCCGGTCGATGGGGGATCTGCGACGTTTAGGGCGGGCTCTGGGGATGCAGAAGAGGTGTTTGAATTTCTCGGTTAGTTTCTCTGTGATGCTTTTTGTGTGGGGTCCGCTGCGCAGGGGTGTAGCTTCGGAAAGTGTGGTTTCGTCGATGGAGAAATCGACGCCGTTGTCGAGTTCTTCGAACCATTCGGCGGTGCCCCAGCGGTCCATTCCTTCGGTGAGGTGAGGCATGCTTTCCTCTATGGATTTTATCAAGGCCTGTGGTGTTGGTCTGTGTTCCACTCTGAATTGCACCATAGAATCGAGGATGCTAATCAACTCGGGGCTGTAGTCTCTGCGAAGGCGGTTTTCTGCTTCGCGCGCTCTTGTGCGCCTCGGAGGCTGTGTATATTTAGGTACATAGTCATAGTCATAGTATTCCCAGTCTATGTCATATGGCCATGAATTGATGCCCATAAGTACGGACTGCATGATGTAGCCGATTTGCCAGATGTTCTGTGAGTAGGGTTAGCACAATACTGATGAGTAGCGATGTGGTACCCTGTAGGTTGCAGGGCGTTTGCTGTTTTCGATGGCCATGGTCCTCGAGGTGTCCATGAGCAAGACACCGCTCAGAACCATTGATCCACCACGAACACAGGAAACAAAAGTAATGCCAATCTGACGAGTCCACATTATCCACGTACCGTGTAAGATGAACCAGGCTCTTGCCAAGACCTTCTCATCCTAGCGCACCGTGTGATCTCGGGAGCAGACCAGCCTTGCGTACAGGTCCCATACATCATAAAGTCATAAGGATCTCCCGGGTAGGTTATGTGCGCATTTCCAAAGTCTCCAAGATACGCGGGCGGATATGCGGGAAAGGCGTTGTTCTTCCCCAAGGACCCAGGAGCACCGAGGAATATATTGTCAGGCTTGAAGTCAACGTGAACAACTTTGTAGTCGGTTTGACTGGTGCGGAATGCTTCATCCATGACCACAGCGGCGGAAACGAGCCGGTGCAGTAAGTACCAGGCAAAAGGCTCTGGGATCTGTCGGTGCCCTGTCGTCGTGGATCCGTTCTCTACGCCTTGCGTTTCGATTAGATCGTAGAGGTCTCCGAAGGCAAAGTAGGGTGAGTAGTATCTCCAGGAATCAAGCGACCATGAACAATGCTCAGCACCCAACAAGGGCACAGTGAAGACCTTGTCTGCAGGCGTGCCATTCGGTACCAGAGATCTCTGCATGAAGACTTCTCTGATGTGTCCATGGCCTAGACCTCCATGACCTATGATCTGTTCTGATCGTACTTCGGTGTATTTGAGTACGACACGGTCGACTACTTTTTGGTCTGCGTTGTTGACGAGGTTCCAGAGATATGCCCTGCCAAAGCCACCTGCACCGAGCTTCGCACCAAAAACCCATGATTGTCCTTCGGGTGCATCGAAGCGCGGAGGCGCGCGTAGCTCAATGTCAATTCGGTCATTGCGGTACGGATCAGGGTAGTATCCTCCTCCGTCGGCCATGTCTGGAAAATGCTTACAGCGAGATCTTCTGGGAAGGAGATGGTGTTTTCTAACGTGGAGTGCAAGCGGAGGTCGAGTTCGTTGTGTCGAAGCAGATAGAGACATGACATGAAAGGCAATGGTAATAATCCAACAAAGGACTTTCCGGATCCGGTCTCAACCATCTTGAAAGAAATTCCCTTTGAGATGACATGTCAGTTGCAAATCCTCTAGCGTACCCTGTTGTGCTCTATAGGTCTTTGACAAACATAGATTTGATAATGGTCTGATCAGTAGCAAGGCTTGCATTATGGTTGGTTGGTCGATTGTCAATGGTATCGAATGCCTGACAAAGGCTAGTAGACACGACAAGTCTGATGGTATCAGATTGTCCCTACAAACCATTATCTTCGAGTATGCTGGATACTGCCTTGTAGTCAAAGATGCTTTACCGGGCATCAGGGATACAAGGTGCGTCCACCGTGTCGAAGATTCCGATCATCGGCACTCGACAGAGTGCTTGGTGCTAAGTGTCACTAGGACCGGTGATCCACGAACAACAAGAAGACAGCAATCTAGGAGGGTCTGATGCACTACAACGAGGTACTTTCGTCTTACGGCATTGAGTCGAGGTGTTGACTCGAACGGCCGATGCACCGTGAGGTGCGTGTTGCCAACGTTGAGTGTTCGGTATAATCTCGGCGGATCGTGTTCTCATCCGCGAGCGAGGAAGCCGCTACCACCGCAGCATCACTTCTGAACTACGATACAAGCAACTATTTCAACGGGTTTGTTCTCTGCTCGCACAGTTTACTTGTTACTTGGTATAATTCATGGTGCAGTACGCTCGAAGTCTCCAGTAATCAGCGGAAACAGCATGCAGCCTTTATGCCGATACCCGACCGCCACATATACATGCGTATACCTCTGACTTCAGCTGCTAGGACAGAGATGATAACGGCATTGGTCAGTATAGACAAGGGGATGTTCACACCAGAGCTGGCGCTCGGAGCAAAAATGTAACGCTCACGACGCCATCGGATGTATGCAAATCTACCATCCCTTTAAATGTTACGGTACCGATATACAGCCCACTCGCCTTGCAATGTTCTGGTTCGTCGACTGCTATCAGCCCTCTTGCGACCGGACATGAGTGGACGGCGGTGTCTGCAATCAAGTCACTCCTTGGGCTGAGTGCCATTTTTTGCCGCATTTGAGCGCTGTCTTACTATTCGCCCGTCTTGACACCAATCACTCAAGCAGCCACCTGTGCTTTTAGCCGCGCCCTAGTGACGTCTTTTTGCTTGCCTGATTCTTGGAAACAAGGCAGGTGTGAAGGCTTCCCTGGAAGTTGACATTCGAACAAGGAATTCCTTACATTCACAGGTGTCGTGAACGCATTATAACTACACAAGCCAGGCCCACACGCCGTTTATTCTGTCAAATCTATCGTCTTTCTTGGTCCAACCTGACAGTATTCAAGATGAGCCATACGCACCAGAACACACAAATTTATCTTTGTATGGGAAACACGGGTACTGGAAAAAGCACTTTCGTTCGATCGATGGGTGGTGATGTCAAACCAGAGGAACTGGTGGCTAGTGAAGAATCTCTCACAAACGAGACGATCTTCTATCCCATAGGTCATGGGTCCTCAACTTGATTGGTCGATACGCCTGGCTTTGGAGACTCACGCTCCTCTGGCCACTCAACTGCCTTTTCTGATGCCAAGCATAGAGAGATGATACTCAATGCTTTCCGAGATCAGGGGATAACACACGTCAACGGAGTCTACTGGTTTATCAACAACCCGAAGGTCAGCGATGAGCTTGAGGATCAAGCACGTTTCATAGACGAGATTGTGAATCCCGGAGTTCATGGTCCGGTGGCAGATCGATCGGTCGGATGGCTACATGTGACCGTGATGCTACGCGGTACAGCGACGGATGGTCTTGCTGTGAGAAGCGTCGTCAAGAAGGTCACAGGTAGCGCAGCAGTGTCAGATGAGCTACACTTGAAGAACATTGGACTCTCTCTGGACGGAAAAAATCCAGGCGATTGTGACTTGGAGATTAGAGGAAGAACTGACCAGAGCTCCCGGAAGCGCGAGATTTCTGAGCTTCCGAACGCTTCCAAGTCCAAGGTGCTCGAGAGTTGGTTTCGCGCAAAAGACCCAATCGGGGTATGTGGCAGCAAGATCATGCGCCCATCGATGTCTCCATTCACTGACTTGACACAGTGAATGAGCACTAACAGGACATGCTTGGATTGTTTGCAAGAAGGCGATCATCGTGCGTTTGGACGATGTCACAAATCAATCTCTCGGATTCATCGGGAGGGGTCGAAACATCCCGATCTTCAACTCCTTGTTCATGGCCCACGAGACATGAAAGAAAAAACAAGATCCGTACTCAAAAAAGCAGCCGTTGGTCTCGGCAGTATTGGGCTACTGACTGGGGCCACTGTGTCAGCAGCCGTGACCCTCATGGCGCCGAACCCTGGAACAGCCGTCTTGACTGGGACTCTGTTACACATGACTGTCTCAGCTGCATTCATTACCGTTGGCGCGACAGTCACTACATCTGGAGCTGCGTTCTTTGGTGAAACAGTTGTTGACCGAAGACCACCGGCCGCGATGATGTCTATTGGTGAATTGAACATGACGACCAAGGAGTTCGAAGAACTATGCGACACTCTCAAAAAGTTCACCACAACACGTGGACAGTGCAAAACATGTCACTTGATGGCAGACCAGGAGCCTTGCACATATATCTGGACTTGTTGTAAAAGAACCTTCGGAAAGGATGAAAAGTCGCTTTCTATGCTCGATGGATGCAAGGCAGTGTGCACACACTGCCACAAAACTCTGATCGATAAAGGAGATGACAGGATATTGATGGAGGTGCCAGGCTGTCTCAACAAATGCACTAGTTGTGATGCCGTACAAGACGAGCAGAACTTCAGCAACACCGGCTGTGGAACCGCCAATCATCGTCTTGAGTAGCTGCCCAATGATGAAGGGGTCTGCTTGCTGATTCGGATCTCTTTCGAAGATGGCATTGATTTTGCTTATCCATCTGTACCCTGTCCTCTCAGGATTGTCCATTTTCCTTCTTACATGTCTAATGCTCTACTCTTTGCTGTACTTTGCTTTCCAAATTTCCTTTTCAAGATTTCTACCAACTACAGGTCTTTCTTTTCCAGATCTTCTCGTGCTTTCTCATGTGGTAGCTTTACCCTTTCACAATGGAATAACTTAGCAATACAGTACGAAACCACATCTCTTCGTCAATTTTGTCCTTCTCTTCTTGTGTCTTACTACGTCTATAGATCAACAGAGAAACATGTCCAACCCAAGAAGATTATAGAAAGGCAAGTGTAGAGTATCTCTTTGTACCAAGAGGAAAGAAAGTGGATCGTTTGACAACTCTTACTTCAATCCACGTGCATGATAAGTGCTTGAGAGACGATTCATATGTGCATTTTCTGAACACAACCCAGACTCACCGATACTTAGGGGTATGGTCCAAGTTCATCCTTGCTGTGCCTGTTTCATCATATTCGCAACCACGCCAGCACAAATCTCATCCTCGGTCAACTCTTGCCCTCTAACCTCTGCACTCATCGCCTTCAACAAGACCGCCTCCTCAACCTCTCTGTACCTATCCCCCACACTCAGAATCATCTCGCCGTGTCTGTCTCCATCAGCCATCAATAGCACAGCAGCCTTGGCACAGTTATCCGCAGTCGAGAGATTGACATTCACACCCGCGTAATGCGATTCCTCGGTCAGGCCCGTAACCGTCCAACCCGGGCAAAGCGCGTTGACGCGAACGGGCAGGGCAGGGAAAGTCACGGGGGCGAGACCACGCAGCAGGCCCAGCACACCATGTTTGCTGATTCCGTAGTCTGCGGCGCGGAAACGGTGGTAAGAAGATGGGGATGCTGTAAGAACGATACTGTAGTATTGATCCGCAGATACAGGTTTTTGCTTCTGCATGTAGTGCAAAGCCAAGGAGGCGGTGTTGATGACGCCTCTGAGGTTTACGTCCAAAGTCAAGAATGAGGGTTCCAAGGGGTTGCCTTCGGAGTCTGTTTCGAGCTGCATGTATGAAGTTGAGGGTCTCGTGCCTGCGTTGGCGAAGACGTGATCGATGTGGCCGTGCAGGTTTATGGTTTCTTTGAAGAGATTGACGAGGTCGGACCAGTTGGTGACGTTTGTTTTGATGTATGTGTAGTTGTCGGAGGGAGTTGAGGTCGGTGGGTTCAGGTCGCCGTTGACGACTTTGGCTCCGAGATTCAGGAGCAGGGTTGCTGTTGCGAGGCCGATGCCTGAGGAACCGCCTTTTGGGGAGTGTTAGAAGTGTATACCGCAAACAAGCGCGTCAATGGCATACCGGTCATTAGAACAATGCTGCCCTTGACGCTTTGCAGGTCTGCATCGTTAATGGTGATTTCGGCCATACTGTCTACGAAGTGAATTGAGAGAGTTGAGACGAGAGGGATGACAGGAGAAGCAGACAAGAAAAAAGGAGGACTAGAATATATACTACCTTACGCGTCAAGTGCAATTAGAGGATCTAGTTGAGTTTTCTCTATATTACCTAGTGCTGTATATAGCCCAGGCCAAGGACACGAAGGATTAAAGTAGCGGGAGGGGCTCAGCAGAGGGGAAGTGGTTTCATGTTGCCAACAGAAAACGAGCCTCGGCACGATGGGAACATTGACTCGGGAGATAAGATAAGAGCTTAACCCCGCGATCAGATATGACGACGGATTTCGTAGACAATTAAATCACGGATCCGGCAGGAACGGAGAGATTCCAAGCCAGATACATTCCTTGAAGAACAGTTGAAACATTCCTCCGAAAAACAAAGAACTATGAGTGATAGGGCCCTTGACGCTCTTGCCGAACGCGTCAGTGCAAGGAGGGAGGTGAATTGATTGCTGCTTTCGGCCTTTGTTCCTTCCTATTAACACGCCTGCATTCAGAGCTTCGACGATTTGAGCAGCGACGAAGGACACCAAGCCCTTGAAGTAACTTCCACCCAACTCTCCAACCTGCGTGTCGTTCCTCGAGTTCTGATTCCCATACTCGACAGGTCATATTCGAAGGACAGTCAACACCACGACGCAAATCATCAATCGTAAAGACCAACATGTCGCGACCCGGCGCAAAGCGTAACGACACATCATGCTTCATCCACAGCATGTTGGAAGAAAAAGAGGACGGTACCAAACATGAGAAGAGTATAGAAGGAGAACATCAAGAGAGGCCGGCAGACAAACTCTCTGGTACACCTCCACAACATGGCGACCATATACAGTCGCGATTGCTCACCAAGAAGCAATTGTCCGATATGGCATTCGGCATCCGTGAGCTTTCTAAGCGTCTGGGCCGAGTGAAATTGATGCTCAAGGTCAAGAACATCTTTGTCCTTACTAAGCTCACTGATGTTACTCTTTGTGCTAAGGCGGCAGAGTTGACCAAGTGGTTGCTGGATCAGAAAGAGGCACAATACACTGTGTGAGTGTGATCGAGTCTGAGAGTCTTTGAAGTGGTGGCTGATAAGGTCCAGATATGTTCAAGACAAGCTGAAGGATTTGAAGTCCTTCGATATCCCTTGGATTCTCGAGGGCGATGAGTCAAAGGCACGCAGAATGAAGTACTGGGACGAGGAACTTTGCAAAAAAATGCCACACAAATTCGACATTGTTCTCGCGGTGAGTGATGTATCACTTAAACTGTTAACAGACAGCTTACTGATGTTATGCAACAGCTTGGTGGTGACGGTACTGTTCTTTTTGCATCGCTTCTGTTCCAACGCATCGTACCCCCTGTTCTCAGTTTCGCCATGGGATCGCTAGGTTTCCTAACCAAATTCGACTTTGCCAGGTACACCTCTATTCTACCTAGAGCTTTCAATGATGGCATCACTGTCTCTCTTCGCCTCCGCTTCGAAGGCACTATCATGCGAAGTATTCGTCGTGAGGGTGATAGTGATGAGGATCACAAACAAAGAAGGTTGGATGAGGAACTCGTGGGTACCGAAGCTGATGATCATCACACCCACAAACCGGAAGCGGCATACCACATTCTGAACGAAATCGTGCTCGATCGTGGTCCATCTGGATCTATGGTCGCGCTAGACGTCTACGGCGATGAAGAATGCTTCACCACTATTGCAGCAGATGGTCTCATTGTTGCTACTCCTACAGGCAGTACAGCGTACAACTTGGCAGCAGGCGGCAGTCTTTGCCATCCAGACAACCCCGTCATCCTCCTGACCGCCATCGCTGCACACACGCTAAACTTCAGACCCATCATCCTTCCCGACACTATGGTCTTGCGCATCGGTGTACCATACGACGCGCGCAGTTCTGCGTACACCAGTTTCGACGGCAAATATAGGTATGTTCCACCCCTTCCCATGATTTCTTGCTTTCCTCTACCAATATACTGACACGGTCAAAAACAGAACCGAGCTTTGTCCTGGCGACTACGTTACCATTTCGGCCTCAAGGTTCCCATACCCCAGCGTATTACCCCTGAACAAACGCAGCGAAGATTGGATCGAAAGCATTTCGCGCTCCTTGGATTGGAACTCGCGAGCCAAGCAAAAGCCATACACGGAAGAGAAGAAGAAGAATGACGCCGACAAGAAGGAAGATGGCGAGACCCAGTCTTAGATCTTTCGAGGAAATGAGATCGCTTCAGGAGGCAGCTGTTTTTCCACCATTTCTGCTTTTCCGCTAGAGAGATACCTAGAAGCGTATTACTTTTATCACATTCTTGTCTCTATCCATGTTACGTTGAAAAAAGTACAAGGGATTGAAGAAGGGGCGTCTAACTAAGAAGGTGTCATTGGTATAAAGTAATGAGAAAGTATCAAATCAGTGGCTCATTGTTTTCGTTTTTTCGATGGACAGATGAAGTGCTAGGTGGTCGGCAGACTTGTTTTCACATGTGGATGGTGTTGTTGTACTTGGCCTTTGACACTCATGCATGCTCCTTGGACTCACTACGTCTTTTTACAAACCTGATGACCCGATTGCGTGATTGGGATTCCTTGGAAGATATGCGAGGATTGTCCTTGCCTTTGTCGAGTTCCAGAGAGAGGAGGAGAGTTTTCGGAGATGCCTGGTTGTCTTTGACTCTACCATACTGTGTGAAGAATGTGTATAGGATGATGACTTTTTTCCTTGTCCTGTGAAATGAGACGGTTTGAACAGAAACTTTGTACAGATATAAATACAGAAAGACATGACTTCTCAAAGTCCCACCAACAAAACGCCGCCCAATGCAACATTCTTTTGATGGCGAGACCTTAGTTTGAGCCACGCTTGTTGTTCTTCTTCTTGCGAGAATTCGAGTCCCTGCTCTTGACCTCTGAGCTGCGCAACATGGCACGCTGTCTCTGGTACTGCCTGACGATATTGTCGACACTGCCGACATCGTGTCTGGGCTGGCGCATATAGTACAGCCTTGCTCTTCTTGCCCTCTTTTCTTTCCTCTGCACGACTTCGACGCCCTCGACATTGGGACTGTAGATCTTGTACCACATCTCGACACCGACGCGGGTGAGGTTGTTGCGCAACAGGATGGCCGTGTCGATGCCCTGGCGGCGGATGTTGAGGCACACGCCGGCGTATTGGTCGCCGTTCTTGAGGCGCACGAGCAGGATGTCGCCGACGTTTGCGCGGTCGGTGTTTTCGCGGCTGAAGAGGCGGGTGCGGGCGCCCGAGGGGTCGAGGGCGGAGATTTGGGAGGCGGTGACGGCGGCGATGGGGTCTTTGCAGGTTGTGCGGGCCGAGGGGACGGCGGGGAAGACGGGAATCTTCTTCATGCTGTGTTCGCTGTCTGTGGAGAAGAGGTTAGAGCTGGGAGAGACACTGGGTGCATAGAGGGGTTGTCGCACTGCGGCCGGTCATGATGGCGCCGGGGTGGAAGTTGACGGGCCTGCCGGTGGTCGAGGGAGCGGCCGTGGCATAGCAGCGCGAGTGGTGCTTGTCGGCGCGCAATTGGCGCAGGGCGGATTTGAGAGCAGCCAGTGGCCGTGCTGGAGCAGACATGGTCGTGTGTGTGTATGTGTGTCGTCGACTGTACAGAGCCGTGGATGGATGGCTGCTGCTGCTGCTGCTGCTTCGTCGCGGGCTTCCGCCGTCCGCAAAAAGTTCGGCGAACCAATCACGACGCCGCAAGCTCGCGACTCTCCAAGTTATCGCGACATCCTCTTGCACAGATCAGACACAATCAATCATGACGGATCTCTGTAGGACGTGTGCCTTGCGCACTCAGCGCTCTGCCGTCAACGCCCTTCGCCGCAACACCCAGACCCGCTCCTTTACTGCCTCGTCCTCTGCCCAAAGGAACACTGGTATGCGCACCACGCACTCCTCGCAACTACTTTCCTAATAACCTGTTCAGCCGCCCTTCCCACATTCGCCGAAACCTCGTCCCCCGAACTCGACCATGTCCTCTCCCAACTCCGCACCAAACACTTCATCCCCGCCTACCTAAACAAACGCCAGCGCCACCTCATCTTCGGCGACAAATTCAAGCAAGAACTCGAGAACAACCCCGCCTACGCAACCCTCGGCGAAGAGGAAATCCAGCTCAACCACATCGACCGCAGGACCGAAATTCCCGCCCGCAAACCCCTGGTTCTAAAAGCCCTGAGCTTGATCGAGGAAAACAACGAATGGCGCCAATTGCCCTCTCTGCTCGAGGGATTGCACAAGGCTCGCCCGCAACCGGATCTGGCGCTCCAGGAAAAGATACTGCGAAAGTTGCAGTTGGCTGATCAGTTTCCGGTCATTTTGCGTTCGTTGAAGAGGTCGCATGCTACTGGCCTTACACTCAAGAATGATGCTGTGTTGAACCAAGTCTTGAATGCTCTGCGCGAGACCGCGTCGCTCGAGAACTGGGAGCAAAGTCGTTTGGAAAAGGCATTGAAGCAGGCGGATGATTTGGCCGAGTTGCTCGAGTCGGCAGACCATGGTTCGGGAAGAAAACTATCGTCCAATGACCCCAGGACGCGTCCTGCTGTGATTGGCCTGTTCCTCGAGCTGCACGCCGTGTACGCACAGCAATACCAGAACGGTCAGGACGTGAGTGGCAAGGTCAAGGCCTACGCCACGAGATTCATGGCAACCTTCAACGAATCCAACCAAGTACGTCCCTTGTCCTTCTCCCCAATAACTACCACAACTAACAAACATACAGCCTGCAGAGACGGATCTTCCAGCAGTCGGCCCCCCGATCGAGTTCCTCTCCAAAATGTCCATCTACCACGGTCTCAGCCTCGCATCCAAGATCCTAGGCTCTGACATGCCTGATGCGCCTCGTGCGAACCAAATCGTGCAGCAGTACGAGCAGAGACTGAGCACGCTGGCCGCTGATCTCTCAGCGAGAAACCCCGAGCCCAACAGCTTTGCAGCATCTAGTCTGAGAGCTTGGGACGCCTGTGTGAGGTAGATGTGATAGAAATGGATTGTAATAGTATGTTTCATGTACAATGTCAAAGAGATAAGAATTTCTGCAGACCAAAAAAGAATAAACAGAAATGGTACTCTGCTGTTCTTGCGGACAAACGGTGACTTGCTCTTTCCTCCACTCCAAAGCTGATCTCAAGATTTGGCGCCGTGCAGCCCAGCTTTTCGTCAACCATCGCGCTTACTGCCTTGGTCAACTACCTATTTCCAGTACATCTCAAGCGACAATCACAACATTCTACATGCAACTCGACGGTACCTTGCCGCCCAAGGCAGCACTACCCAACACAAGGCACACGCAAACCCACCTTTGCCGCACCCGTGGCGTCCAACACGGCGGCTACCTGCATCACAACCCTGCACCTCCAATCCCCAAAACGAGTGGCCATGAACCCTCGGAAAGGTATTTGAAGATGGCTACCAAGCGCCATCGAGTCCTGCAATTGAGACCTCGAATACCTATCGCTTTATCCCGGAGTCATGTTGTCGATGCCAAAGTGGAATGATTCGACCAAAGCTTTTGGTGGTGGGCAGTTGAGAGCCAAGGTTTCTGAACGGTCGATTGAGCTTTCGAGTTGGGAGGAGGTGGATGATAGACAGGAGTTGGTCTCTTCGCTGGCGAAGGGGCCTTGGAAGCCGTGGACGCAGAAAGCATGGTTCCTTGTGCCGACTATTCTGGCTTCTGGGGCATTGATCGCTATTCTGCAAGTCTACCTGGAGCACAGCAACCAAAGCGATGGCATCTTGTTCGCTCCGAAGATCAATGATCTTCCACTGAGACAGACATTTTGTTATCTTTATCTGCCAACAATCGTATCGCTGGTACTCAGTTTTGTCTGGACTTGGATTGATCTCGACATCAAAAGACTTGAGCCATTCGTTCAGCTTTCTCGACCAGATGGCGCTCTCGGGAAGGATTCAGTATTGCTTCATTATCCCTTTGACTTCGTGGCGTTTGTGCCATTCGCTGCCATCCGAAGAAGGTACAATATCCATCCAATCACATAGAAAATTGCTGACGTTCGAAGGCATTGGCCAGTATTCTGGGCTTCCCTGGCTGTTGTGCTCGTTTTCTGGGGCCTTACTCCTCTACAATCTAGTATTTTCGCTACGAAGATGATCGACAAGACTTTGCAAATGCCTGCGATCTTATCTACATCATATCTATCGTTGCATGACCAGACAACTACGTTGACTGGGTTGTACGCTCAATCTGTATACAACATCGCTTGGTTGAACGAGAGGCTGCCTCCATTCATGGATCGGCAGGGCATGCTCGCACCTTTTTCCTTGATAGACAACAACGATACAACACAACTGGCCGAAACATGGACTACAAAGACGCAATTCTACTCGGTTGATATCAACTGTGAAGAGCCTGGTTACGATGGTTACGATATGACTAGCTCATGGGGATGCAAGTTCGACAACAGCTACATGAACCTTGATCCTACCCTTCTGAAGAAGGGCCAATACAGTACTATGTACGTCGGTTATTGGTATGAAGAGAGTATGGATTCCTATTTGGAGGGTCTATGCCCAAAAGAAGCAAACCAGACCTTCCTCGTCCGTTGGTTATCAGCCGAAGCTGAAGTTCCGGTCGACAAGTCTCGGCCTCAGAACCTCAATACCACACTCTGGTGTAGGCCCTATTATTGTAAGTTTCACACAAGAGGTTTCTTCAAACTCATGCTATATGGTTCATAGGAACAATTAACTCACTGCTCGCGGTAGATCAGCAGGAGGTGAAAGCTACTGTCGTTCCTGCGGGAATGCAAGTTCTCGACATCGTGCCTATTGGCCCAAAGGAACCACTTCCCATCGACCTGATCAACATTACTGACTTTGAATGGAGTATGAGTCAAGGCTATGAGAAGAACAACAATAGAGGAAGTTTTCCTACATCATCATGGCCGAATCCGAAAGAGCGGGTTCAGACTAATTTCCCAGACCTGGTCTGGAACTACTATCTGCCAAACCTGGCAAGTTTTGCGCTTGCCGCATATCAACGACCTATCCCAGACTACCTCGACGCCGAAATTCTGAAGAACTCCTACCAGGCTGCCTATCGTTTACTCCTTGCACGAAAATTGGCTGATGTATTGTCGACTGATCTCAACCAGACCAAAACAGTGCTCGTTACACAACATTATCAAACGCAAACAGTGATCATGGTACCAACATTTGTTTATATTGTCGAGAGCTTACTGGCAACCACTACAATTATCGCTCTTCTGGTCTTTATCATTCCTTCATGGAGAAGAACTAATCTCACATCTGAGCCTGGAAGTATAGCTTCTCTGATGACTCTTACAGGCAAAGATCATTGTATTGTGGAAAGCACGAGTGGGAAAGACTACGCGACATCCCAGGAGCTGGAGGAACGCTTCCAGAAGGCCACTTTCGCTTTGCAAAAAGGTAGTGACTATCAAGAGCCCAAGCTTTGCTGCCTTGGCCCCGAGATGCTGTTACAGCCCATGAAGGACAAAGCCGCCAAACTGACGGTACCAATCTTGCCTCCTGAACTGTCCTGGCGTTTTGGACTTGGCTTCCTGATACTCCAAGGCTTGACCGTGACTGCGCTTGTGTACACTTGCGTTCGATCGCATCTGCACAATGGTAATAATTCATCACACTCCAAATCAGCCGTTGGCTGACTTCAGAAGGTCTGCCCCTTCCCTCGGACTCTCTTCTGGTGAATCAAATACTTGTCAAGTATTTACCGATGGTATTGGGTGCCTTTTTCGAGCCCGTCTTCACGTGGCTTACTAGGACTCTTTGTATGCTCCAACCTTACGAACAACTTCGCCAAGGAGATGCAGCACCATCACACTCACTTAGTGCGACTTATAACTCCTTGCCGCCGCAAGCTGTGATGTTCAAGGCGCTCAAATCCAAGCATCTGTCCTTGGCCTCGCTTTGTTGCCTCATGACATTGCTAGCAAATGTGGTCTCTGTAACATTCAGCGGTTTACTGTACGAGCGTACCGTCATGCTCCCAGCACCACAGAATCTCACGGTCGAGTATCAGCTTCCGATCAATCCCTCGGGGATCCCAATCTCGACCTACGATCACTTCTACGTCGCAATGTCAAACCTTACTGCTAATACTCCCCTGCCAGCTTGGACCGATGAAGCATTCTTTTATGTCCCGTTCCAGCATACAGACATTCACAACGTCTCTGCGACGCTTTATCGAGCCAGAACGCCTGCAGTCAGTGCTTCTTTGGATTGTCATCCAATGTATCAAAGACTAGTTGGCAAAAACTTGACGTGGGACATTCCGGCTGGCAGTCCAAGTTGCAACGTCTCCTTCATGAAAACTTACGAGAACGTTTTATCGCGGTCACCCGAAGCTATGGAGCACATGGATTTCTGGACCTCTGATTCGACAAGCCGTTATGCTCCGGACTGCCAGCTTAGTATCCTAGCTGGATGGGGTAGAACATCCACAAGATCTACAGAACAACCTCTGGATGCATCATGGATTGGTTGTCAGCCTCGACTTCATATCGAACTTCGTGAAGTCACGGTTGATCATCAAGGTCTTGTACAGTCCTCGATGCCTATAGACGACACTATGGACCACGATAATCAGCTTCTCCAGGCTGGATCCGACGATATCCTTAATGCGTACCATACACTGCTTACGGAATCAAACACTCCCGAATATCCGTATGTCGCTTCTAACAACTCATATCACAACGATTCATACCCAGGCGATTTCTTCAATTATCTCATAGCGCAAACATCAAACAGCTCGGCAACTCTAGACCCTCACCTTCCACCGCCATCTTTCAATACGACTGCGCCAATCATGGAAGCTCTGTATGCCAGGATATTCGCGATTGTGCTCGGTACGCACATCAATACCGTTCTTCGACCTTCCAACCAGACAATCGTTGTTGCCGGTTCCGCTCTGTCTCCAGAAGCACGGATCTTTGTCTCGTCGCCTATGTTCATTCTATCCATTGTGATATTGGGCACATATATCTTGTTCACAACTACACTGTACATCCGCCGGCCATGGAGGATCTTACCTCGAATGCCTACAACAATCATCAGCCAGATTCCTTTTTTTGCTGCCAGTTACGCGTTGGAAGATTTCTCGACCGCATCAGGCACATCGGGACGAGAGCAGAGTCCTGATTCCCAAGCGCTAAGGCAAAGATATGGGTATGGGCGCTTCATAGGCACGGACGGAAGAGCACATATTGGCATTGAACGAGAACCTCTGGTGCAGGTTCTCACCAAGAAAGACTTACGTCTGATGCAGAACGACCCGTCATCACCGTAGCGCCCAGAGATCAGACAGGCGCCTCCAGGAACAATGACAGAATGTCTTTCCTCCAGTAGGGCTCTGTATATCACTTTTCGTGCCATGCATGTGTGATGGAGTTCCTGGGAAGGTCGGCGGCCCAGATTGTAGATGCTGCATGCAAAGTACGAGTCAAGACCGAGGTGTTACAGGTCTCAAACAGGGCCCAGTGTTTCATGTTAGCGACTGAGCTCCATCCGGCCTTCTCGCCCGAATGTGGATGCCGGCAGATCTGAGGTCCAAGCTTCCACACTTTCACACGACCCTTCCTTTCTCCATGTTCCACTGACCAACATCCAAGAACGAGATTACCTTCATCAGACATGGCAAACATCTTACTGATAGTGTTTGCTGACATTGACAAAGCCGATCACCATCTCCAATACTTTGTGTGACGAAGGAGGCAAGGGACAAAGGCATAAAGTTCACTTCTTTGTCACATCCACTTCTGAGGCACAGACGCGCCGCCTTCCGAGGCTTGTGCATCTCCTTTTTCGACCGCTTCCTCACTTCTGCTCTTTGATTGGACACACCCAAGCAATCGTTCGCTTCCATGCATGCACGATGGAACAATGCTTTGAGCGGGTATCAACATCAATTGTGGATGCGCCGCAAGTCATGGCTGTCTGCCTAGGCTGCCAGCTGCTCAACATTAGTCACGGCCTAAAAAGAAATGCCCCAATAATACTCGTACTTGATACGGATTGGCAGGCTGTGCAGGTGACAGGAGAAACAGGAGACAAGTCGATGTCTAAAAACAACTCCTCAAAGCCCGTGTCGATTGTTGCTGTCTCGTCCAGATCTGGAGATTGCTGTGTGACCGGAACCAAGCTTTACCGTGCTGCAGGGGTTGCCTTGACCGCCATCGTCCTTTAACACGCGCGATTAGCCATGCGCAAACTTGCACGGACATGTGCAGAATTTCTTCGTCCGTCCTTCGCAGTGACTTCGCCCCGCGCTTGGGACGATTTGACGGCTCTAGTTCAGTCTCACCAGTTCAGCGAAATGCCTTCTGAGCAGGCAGATCTGGGTCCTTACTGGATACCAATGGCCCAAGGGTCGATAGGCCATGACCAATTCTCTTTCAGAGTACGATGGGTAGATCCCCACTATGCGACTTGGCTAGGCTCCGCACAGAAGTAGGCGTGTGCTTGACCTGCAGTTCGCATACATGTGGCGGGAATAGGGATATCCACCGCGTTGCAAACAAGATCCGATATAAGAACGGTAGGCCCCAGCGACTGACTCCCAGGCCTCTTGCTTCTCTTTCACATCATCGTCAGTCTTGCTTGGAATCGCCCGGTGCAATTCCTATCACATTCTTTACAGTCTGCAAGAACGTCACGCACTAGTCACTCTTTTTGCTTGATCCTTCTAGATTCACTCACTCGGCCTTCTGATTAAGATCTTGCATTGTCAGGTATGTCCTCATTTCTTTGATTTTGTTGCTGGCCTTGTTATTTCATCGTCCATGGTCATTGCTCAATGCCCATTGTGCATTGATCCTTGTTTATTGTTTTCATTCATTCAAGCTTTCATTGATCCATTGTGTCATTCAATTGAGACATCATGATGTGTTGGCAATTCGATATCCATAAAAGCATCCCTCGAAGTTTCCATTCGCATCCCTCGAGAGAGACATACAACTCGAAAACTTTTGAATCAAAGACACCTGACGCCTTTTCTCCCCAGTTCTACAACACTCGAATCCCAAAGTCGCATAGCCGGTCTAGCGATAGAAAAAGCATTTCAAAGTCGACCTTCTTGCATCACACTATTTACAAACACCAACCAAAATGATGTTCAAACAAACACTCCTCGCCGCTTCGGCCTGTTTGATGACTGCAAACGCCCATCTGTTCATCTCCTCGCCATCGCCCATCCCCGGTACAGCTATCAAGGATCCTCTCGCGGATGATGGATCCAACTTCCCCTGCCACGGTGTAGCTCTGCCTGGCTCTGGTGGTCAAAAGATGGCCGTCGGCTCCGATCAGAAGCTTGTGTTCGACGCTGGCGTGCCTGTCGGCCAAAGTGAAGGAAAATACGTAGGTGGTGGAAACACCGCTGTTCATGGTGGTGGTTCTTGCCAAATCAGCATCACCTACGAGACCGATCCTCAAAAAGTCAAACAACCAAGTGCATGGAAAGTTCTTTACTCAATCGAGGGTGGTTGCCCTACCAATTCTCCCGCGAACCTCGTTGGCGACTTCCAAGGGCCTCTTGGTACATACCAGAGCGCTATCCTTTGCTCAGACCCTCACGCCAACGGATTCGATTGCATCAATGACTTCGAGTTCACGATTCCAGAGGGTGTCAAGAACGGCCAAGCCACTTTGGCCTGGACCTGGTTCAACAATGTCGGCAACCGCGAGATTTACATGAACTGCGTTGCCGTCGAAATTACCGGTGGTTCTGATGACTCTACCATGAGCAACTTTCCCGACATGTACACCGCCAACGTGGGCGCTGTAGGTGACTATCGGATAACTACCGAAAATCAGAACGTCAAGTTCCCCGACGCTGGCAAGTATGTCACCACGAAGACAGCCTTTGCTTCAACCTACATGTCCTCAGGTGCCGTCCAGACAATCTCTACTGCCAAGGCTTTCCCTCTTGCTGTTCCCAGCCTTTACAAAAGTGGCGACGTCACCTTTTCGACCCCTATTCACGGTTCTGGCGCAGCTCCTACCTCGTACGCCGCTGAGCCCACCTCGTATGCCGCTGAGTCCATCTCTCATGCCGCTGAGCCCACTCCCTATGCCGCTGAGCCCACCTCGTACGCCGCCAGCTCTCCTGCCACTGCCCCTACCCCCTACGCCGCAGCTCCTTCGCCATATGCTGCTGTTTCCACTCTGGCCACAGCCGCCAGCGTTGTCCCTGTCATTCCTATGCCCTCTGGGACTGGCTACACGAGCTCTTCGAGCAGCACCAACAGCACTTCCGGTGCTTGCTCTGCCGGCAAGGTCTCATGCCCATCTCCCGGCGAGCTCATGTGCATCGACGAAAAGACTTTCGGCATTTGCGACATCGACCACTGCGCTGTTCCTCGCGCTGTTGCCCCTGGTACCACTTGCTCCAACAACATTGTGTCCAAGCGCGATGTGGTCAGAAGGAGAAGCTCGCGCATTCACCGTCACATCCCCAGCCATATCCACCACAAACACAGCTTCTAGATGAAGCCGACAACCTTCACGACAATAATCTGAGGATCTGGTATCCTTTTTGCGATGATTTGGGAAATGTTCACATTTGGGGGTGAGACGCAAGTCTCGGGGTTATCTTCGTTAGCATGCGTGTTTTTGCACATGATGAATCAATTCTGTCCTTTTGATCAAATTCTTATGTCTATCATCTTTTTTATTGAATGTGAGTGAAACCCGTGAAACTTGAGATCCGGACTCAATATGTATAGCTCGAACTCGATTATTCTGCACATATACGCTGGACCATGATGATGGGACATGTATTCTTGTGTGGTGTAACAGTGAATAGGATGGTGGCAGTGGTGTTTCAAGGCTTTGGCGATGACGGAGTGGAGTTCGGCAACAGCGAGGCTCACCTCCCTCCACAAGCTGACCGCCTTGTTCACAGGATTGTTCTTTCCACCTGTGAGCCTTCTCCTGAATAACATCCGTGATTATCGTTGCTTGCGAATACGCCTTTCTAGATAAAAGGCAATCATTGTAGCCCTTTTACTTCAAACAGACAACAGTCAGCACCCTACGTCAGGCATCATTAGCTTGAATCAGCGTCAAGAAACACCGCCACACAGTTGCAGGGTCTAGCCGTCTTTGCTGCCACTGGTCGCTGCTCTCTTGCCCCTCAGCCACGCGACCGGCCATTGCTGCTCTTTCGACCTCCACCGACTCCGACTTTGACCTTTTTGCAACAATCACACACGCTGCAATCATGTCGGACCAACCCATGGAGCAGGACAAGTACGTCGACACCGCCGTGCGCGCTGTCACCAACAAGCGACCCGTCCCCGAGATTGATTTCACCCTCCACACCATGGAGGACGGCACCCAGGTTAGCACTCTGGAGAGAGTATGCAAGGGTATGTACTCTGTTCCTGAATGCTGTTCTTTAACGCACTCGGTCATAGCATTCAAGTCACCGACAGACCAAGCTGACCCGCATTTCAACAGACGTGCAAGCGCCCGCCTTCCACCCTCCGACCGACGAGCAATTCTTCTCCCCGACAGACCCCAACAAACCCAACCTGCAATTTCTCAAGCAACACTTCTATCGGGAGGGTCGTCTTACCGAAGACCAGGCGCTATGGATTCTGAGCGAGTGCACAAAGGTTCTCGAGAAAGAGCCCAACCTTCTGGAGATGGACGCTCCCATTACCGTCTGCGGTGATGTCCACGGTCAATACTACGATCTGATGAAGCTGTTTGAAGTCGGCGGTGACCCTGCAGACACGCGCTACCTCTTCTTGGGTGACTACGTCGACCGTGGATACTTCAGTATCGAGGTATGCTCTTCCGCCCCCGCTTTGGGCTGCGCCAATCTGACATGACATGCAGTGTGTTCTCTACCTCTGGGCTCTCAAAATCTGGTACCCCAACACTCTCTGGCTCATGCGTGGCAACCACGAGTGTCGCCATCTGACGGATTACTTCACCTTCAAGCTCGAGTGCAAGCACAAATACTCCGAGGCCGTGTACGAGGCTTGCATGAAGTCGTTCTGCGCTCTTCCCCTCGCTGCTGTTATGAACAAGCAGTTCCTGTGTATCCACGGTGGTCTCAGTCCCGAGCTGCACACACTTGAGGATCTCAAGAGCGTACGTTTTGCTACTTTCTCTTTGCCCTGGCTTGTACTAACCCGCAACGTAGATCGACCGCTTCCGCGAGCCCCCTACCCACGGCCTCATGTGCGACATTCTCTGGGCCGACCCGCTCGAGGACTTTGGTCAAGAAAAGACGCAAGAATACTTTGTCCACAACCATGTCAGAGGTTGCTCATACTTCTTCTCATACCCCGCTGCATGTGCCTTTTTGGAAAAGAACAATCTGCTTTCCATCATTCGCGCACACGAAGCTCAAGACGCTGGATACCGCATGTACCGCAAGACCAGGACTACTGGATTCCCTAGTGTCATGACCATCTTCAGTGCACCCAACTACCTGGATGTCTACAACAACAAGGCTGCTGTCCTCAAGTATGAGAACAACGTCATGAACATTCGTCAATTCAGTGAGTGCAAGGCTGATCTGACCTTCCAACGACTGAGCTAACAATGCAACAGACTGCACACCTCACCCTTACTGGCTGCCTAACTTTATGGATGTCTTCACATGGTCGCTTCCTTTCGTTGGCGAGAAGATTACCGACATGCTCATTGCAATCCTCAACACTTGCAGCAAGGAGGAACTCGAAGAAGAGACGCCTCTCTCATCCGGACCGCACTCGCCTCCTCTTCCATCGAACAGTGTTGCAAACATGGACCCGGATAGTACCGAGTACAAGCGCCGGGCCATCAAGAACAAGATTCTGGCCATCGGACGTCTTTCAAGAGTGTTCCAGGTTCTGCGCGAGGAGTCGGAGCGCGTGACCGAGTTGAAGACTGCCAGTGGAGGAAAGCTGCCTGCCGGTACCTTGATGCTGGGAGCCGAGGGTATCAAGCAAGCCATTACCAACTTCGAGGATGCTCGCAAGGTTGACTTGCAGAACGAGAGACTTCCTCCTTCGGGCGAGGAGGTTAGAAGAAACAGCGACGCTGCCAGAAATGAAGCTTTGGTGCGTGCGGCGCAGGAAGCCGACAGCGATCAGAAGTTGGCTGGTGTTGCCAGAAGGATAAGCATGTGAGTATTGCGTGTTTTCCTCCAAGGCCACGACGAGATGCTAACAAGGTGCACAGGTCTTCGGGCTCGGGTCGCAGTGCCAGAAGGTAAAATACCCTAGGGTATGGCGGAGGAGTTTTATTGAGAGAAAGCCTTTTTTATTTTAAGCCAACATGACAACCTGTAGCGGGCATGTACATTACAGCTGCAAGTGACAGCGCGCGATGCATTGACTGCATGGAATGAAAACATTATTGAAACGCCATTTGGCTTGTTCGAGTGATCAAAAGATGTCATGGAAGTGACTTGATGGGGAGCTTTGGCGACGCTTGGCGGGCAGCAGTTGCATGTCGAGTTGCGGCAGAGCGGAGGAGAGACACGATTGAGAAAGTCACTATGCTTCTTCGAGTGCCATTGGCACGGAGGCCCCTGTCGCCAAAGACCTGCGCCCGTCTGACGCCTTGTGTATATACGCCATCATCGACATGGCGGTCCGGATCGTCAATCACTCGCAAGCAGCCATCCGCTGTCGCACCCACGCGCCTTGTACATGACTACAGACTCGCCCACGCACATGCCACCAGCCCATACACGCCAGAGCGCGCACAAATCAGACACGCGACCAACTTGGCCTCAAGGACAGCCATCAACCCTTCGTCGAACGTTCCCGCAGAACACCAACAACTTTACGCATCGCTGGACCGTCTGAAGGACATTGCTAGCGACTATGTGAACCAGAGCAGACTGCAACTCGCACTGAGGGGACTGGAGACTTCGCGACCCACCGTGAGGATTGGCCTGCTCGGCCTGGGACGAGATGGAGATGTAGCTGCTAGGAAACTGGCACGTGTCTTGCTTGCCGATGCGCTGGGAGACGAGGGTCAGTGGGAGAAGATGCTGAAGCAGCCATCGCAGGACGGCAAGCCTTTGCTCCTGAGGTACGACAAGAGAATATCTGTTTGCTTGTGCTGTTGCTGACGCTGGACAGATATGGAGCCGAAGACGACATTCCGCCCGTGAACCCGCTCGTAAACGAATTGAACATTCCCTCGCGCGTCTTGGAGAAGAACAACCTCGAGATTCTCATTACAACTCTCAACACACCCAGCGGTCCCAACATTACCGCTGACCCTTCAGGACTGGCAGAAGCCATCTTGGTACCTCCGTTGCAGACCCCCGTCGCTTCTTCTGGTCGCACCGGCTTTGTGCGCTACCCCGTCCACAAGGCCATTGTCGTTGGAGAAGGTATCCAGGGATGCATGGACTTTGGCCGTCTTTCCAGCGCTTTGGAAGCCACAACTCTGGGAGTCTCAGGCGCACAACAAGGACTCATTCAAGTGGCTCTGAGTGTACCACGCGACAGCCTTCGCACCCAAACCATGGACACTGGTTTGATTTCTCCCGTCGACATTGATCAAGCTGGAGTAGCACTTGATCTCTTCCGCCAGGATGTCGCCAACAGTGCCGTCTTTAACACAAAATGGCAAGCGAGCAACATCCAGTCCATCATCAAATTCTTGGCTTCAGACCCTATGGATCCCGTCACTGGTGATGCTGTAGGCTTGAGACCGACTCTGCAATCACACATTCGCTCTACGCTAGACTCTGCAGCGGACGCCATTGCTCTCTCCGAACAAGTCGCCAACAAAGCCGTCATCTCCAACAGCATCCCGGACCAAAAGCGTCACGAGATTTCACAGGCAATTTCCGCTTGGGCGCAACACGCACACACCGATCTCCAAGTCTCTCTCGCCAATGCACTGGACTCGCGATCCTGGCGACGAACAACATGGTCACGACTGCTGTGGCGCGTGGACGATGTAGGCGTAGCAGCAGAGGAAGTGCTCCGCTCACACTGGCTGCTCGACGCCGAATCCACCCTCGCCTTCCTCGCCGGCAGAATCGAACAAGCGGGTTTCTTCCGCAGCAGAGGCGGCGCGGCAAACTTCAACCCGGACTACGCCATGCAGGCCTCGGACCGTGCCCTCGACCCCAAAACCGGCAAGGAAATCTCAGGCGAACGAGCTCTCCTCACTGCTTCCCAAACTTCCCCTTCCACAGCAAACAGGAAAGGCCTCTTGAGCAAATTCTTCACCGACAAGATCCCTAAACCCACGCCCGCAGACCTGCTAAACACTCATGCGGTCAGCGCAAAAGTTGCACAAACCGGCGGCATCGATATCTTCCACTCCCGTCCTTGGCCTTTAGCCATCCACTTTACACGCCAGAAGCTCTTGCACACGGTCGTGCCATCCCTGCAAGCGAAAGCCCAGACCCTCCTCGCTGCCTCCGCGACCACCGCTGCCGCAACCTCTGCCCTGGGCATCTGGCTCTACATCGCCACCTCTGGATCCTTGATAGCAGAGGCCGGTGCCATTGCCGCATTAGGTCTAGTCTGGAGTTTACGTCGCTTGCAACGGAAATGGGAGAATGAGAGGGAGACCTGGGAAGCTGAGGTACGTGAGCATGGAAGGGTTGTTTTGGCGGAAGTGGAGGAGGTGCTTAGGAGGGTGGTTAGAGAGAATGAGAGGGGTGTTTTACGTCACTCGGATCTCGAGGATTGGGATAGGGCGAGGGTGGCTTTGAGGGAGGTTAGAGTGGCGTTGGGGGATGTGGATGATGTTGAGGAGAAAGTGCAGGAGGTGGGTGTTAAAGTGTAGAAGGATCCTCTGAGGACTTTGAAAACGTTGTATTATACACATCTTCCTTTTTTTCTTTCTCTGGTATGAAAAGCGATGGCATTGGCCCGAGGTTTCTTTTCCTCCCCTTTTCTCGCATACCACCACCCCTCTCCCCCAAACCAGCAACAAGAACAAGAAGTTGGAAATCATCCGCCGTAGCCAACATATGCGAAGCAATCAACATTGCATCAAACCGAAGAGCACACGTCCCTATCAAGCCAAAGTAGATAATAGAAATATTAAACAGTATAGCAAGCACCAACAGAGCCTCCACGGCATATGTGAATCTAGACTAGTACAGGTACCTGTGGCCAGTAAGACGAAGGTAAGAAACAGAAGTCTGAGACTAATCGGCTTCCAAGTGCGTTGTTCCCGATTTTGGACTCCTTCGTGAGTGATGAAACGATCATCCTTTTCTGGTTCTCGCCTTTTGTTAACCATTTTAGAGAACCTTTGACACAAAAGAATAGAATCGAGCACGTAGTTAACGGGATAGATACTACTCGATGGATAAAGAAGTGGCTGTCCTTTCATATCATAGTATAAGCAGGATAAACGAAGTCTTTCTAATAAAGGCACCATACGTGGCTAAGGGTGACGTATCCTTAACATACTATACATTACATAGACTGGATCGATGAGAATCAGATAGGAATTTGGTGAACGCACCTAGTGAAGGGTAGATGCAAGTATTTGTATGAGAAAATAGCATAAGATGCAAGACGGAGACTTAAACCGGCAACCGCCCATGTACCTCAAAGAGAGATGCATATTGCTAGCGTGCATGACGGCGAGAATCATGGATATCCAAGGCAGGAAACCCGATTATCAAAAAGAAAAAAAGGATTGAGCTGGAAGTTAAGGCGACTGCGAGTTGGTATCTTTATGAGGAAAGCGCAGAATGGAGGCTGGAAGCAACGTCCAACACAGCTCACTCATGCTTTCCCAAGCTTCTTTTGAAACCTAAACTTCATTGGGGCCATCGCTCACTACATGGCCTTGAAGCACGTTCGCTTTCTCATAGCACAATATGATATGGTCCCATATTGCAAAGGACGAAGACGGATGCTGTTCAAGTGATGAGCAAAGCTATGACCATGCAGCGCCAAGATTTTGGCGGATGAGCTAAGCGAGAAGTCGCACCCCCGACTTTCGCAAACTCTTCAGTCTTTGAATCTTCTCCCTTTGAATCGACGACAGCGACGAACAATCCACGACCGCCAAAATGACCAGCAGACCCACGGTTTCCATCATCTCCGCCGACGGCAAGGCCGGCGAGGCTAGCCACCCTCTCCCCAATGTCTTCAAGGCTCCCATCCGTCCCGACATTGTCCAGTACGATTGAACCGCGCCCGCACGACCGACAATGGGCAATTGGCTGATTTGACCCGCGCAGGACCGTCCACACTGGTATGGCCAAGAACAAGAGACAGCCCTACGCCGTGAGCGAGAAGGCTGGCCACCAGACCTCTGCTGAGTCCTGGGGTACCGGTACGTTTTTGAAGACGCCGAAAATCTCGAAACGCCAAGAATACCGCTCCTAACACAATCCTCCACCAGGCCGTGCTGTTGCCCGTATCCCCCGTGTCTCCGGTGGTGGTACTCACCGTGCCGGTCAGGCCGCCTTCGGTAACATGTGCCGTTCCGGTCGCATGTTCGCCCCCACCAAGGTCTGGCGCAAGTGGCAGCAGAAGATCAACCTTGGCCAGAAGCGTTTCGCTACCGCCTCTGCCATTGCTGCCTCTTCCTCGGCCGCTCTCCTGATGGCCCGTGGTCACCAGGTCGCCACCGTTCCTGAGGTCCCCCTCGTCGTCAACTCGACCGCCTTCAGCAACGCTGCCATCACCAAGACCTCCGCTGCCGTCGCCCTCCTCAAGGCCGTCGGTGCCGGTGCCGACCTCGAGAAGGTCAAGGCTTCCAAGAAGCTCCGCGCCGGTAAGGGTAAGCTGAGAAACCGCCGCCACCGCCAGCGCCGTGGTCCCCTCGTTGTCTACAACCCCAGCGAGGATGGCAAGGAGCTCGTTACCGCTTTCCGCAACATCCCCGGTGTTGAGACCTGCCCCGTCTTCTCCATGAACCTCCTCCAGCTCGCCCCCGGTGGTCACCTCGGCCGTTTCATCGTCTGGACCTCGTCCGCCTTCCAGGCCCTTGACAAGATCTACGGCTCCACCACCGAGGCCTCTGCCCTCAAGAAGGACTTCCTCCTTCCCCAGAACTCTGTCGCCCAGCCCGACATTGTCAAGCTCATCAACTCTTCCGAGGTCCAGTCTGTCCTCCGCCCCGCCAAGGGTGGTGCCATCCAGAAGCGCACCAACGTCCAGAAGAAGAACCCTCTCCGCAACAAGCAGGTCCTTCTCCGCCTCAACCCCTACGCCACTGCCTTCTCCAAGGCTGGTCTCGGTCAGCAGAAGATCCAGGACGGCAAGCCCGTCGCTCCCGCTTCCGAGTTCAAGACCCTCCTCCACGAGAACTAAGTGTTGGTTCCTGGGGCTGTTGGTCGGAATGTGATGAGACAAAATTTTGGCTTGGGAAGGGATTAAAAGTAGCTCTACCGGTCGTTTTTCAGAAAGAAAAGGAATCTTTTTCGCTCTCACTTTATCGTTTTTCTATGCCTTGTGAATGTTGCTGTGCTCGTGTGCATGTGTGACTTGACGTCTCTGTGTCTTTTAGAAGCCTTCTCAAAGCTTTGCCCTACCTATCTCAAACCTTTCTTGCCAGGAGCGTTCCAAGACCTGGTATCTATAACTATAACTATCTATACGAGATTGGGAATTGGTACGGAACGATCTCGGGAACTTATGATTCATGGGAACAACACCCACTCTTATTCCTGCCATTTGTGCTGTTACACTCATCTCACACCTCTTTTCTACTTTCTATTCTTTTCCGGGTAAAACGCAATAGATCAAAAACCTTAGTCTTGCCATCCTAATCTCTATTCCGTTGGAAGAAACAAAGGAAACCATATCTAGGAGTGCGTTTAACCATGCATATCAAACCATGATGCCACATACATAATAACCCACCCAGACTCTCTCCCACCAAATCTTTCTCGCAAAGAAACAACGCATACAATGGACCTTTCCTCCCACCCCTTGGTCCTTTACCTAATCACCATCGTCTCCGCTACGGCACTCTATTTCCTCGCACCCAGACTGTTTCGCTACTTCTTTATCGGTATGGGGATTTCGTTGTGGCGAGCCGAGGGTGTGGGCTTCAAGAGCGTGGTGGAGGCTTGTGTGAAGCATGATGAGTGGGATGTTGGTGTGAATTGTAAGGGGAGGGTTGGGGTGTTTATAGTGCAGGGAGTGGTGTTTATGGTTGCGGGGATGTGTGTGCTAGGGGAGGTGGAGCGGTGTGTTAGGGGAGTGAGGAGGGGACGGAGGGGTGTATAAGGGGAGTTGGAGTTGGATGGACAGATTCGGCTTATCGGGTTTGTTCAAGGACTTGATGAATATTTAGGTTGTTTCTTACTGTTTGAGGTGTTTAGTTTCGGGGCCGTCGATCGATCTGGGAGCATGAATCTCGCTGAGGGTTTATTATTGAGTAGTGATGAAGGAGTCCGGGTGCTACGGTCGACGAAAACACTTGTCGGTTATTCTCGACGCAGACTTTCAGTCTGACAAGATACGAGAGTGTTATTTGCGGGAAAACAAATCAATGCCCTCTCGATCGAGAGCCTTGATGGATCAGAGAAGCATGATGACATCCAAAGTCATGTTGAACGATGACAGCATATAGAGTAGGCTTCACTCGCATCCACAAAGCTCCGAGACCCACTTGACATCCCACTTGCTCCCAAGACCAAACACACTCACACATTCACACTTCCTCTCGCCATAGCCAGCAGCTTAAACCCCATCATCCTCCTCCGCCATGGCTCCCCAAGCACCCTCCGCAACATCCGGAACCCTGCACCACGTCCCTCCCATCTCGGCCTTCGAAGTCACTCCCTCGCCCTCCTCAGACGCCCAAAACCTGCTTCTCTGGATCGGCGGCCTCACGGATACATACCACAGCGTCTCCTACGTCTACACGCTCGCCTCGTCGCTCCCACCCACCTGGTCTCTGGCGCAAGCAAATCTTTCCTCGGCAGGAATGGGCTGGGGCATCTCATCACTCTCCCAAGACGTCGCCGAGATATCCACTCTAGTGCACCATTTCCACAGCCAAGGGAAACAGGAAATCGTGATTATGGGCCACAGCACAGGGTGTCAAGATTGCCTGCATTACTTTGCTTCCGCGGACAAAAGGGGAGATAGAGCAGAGGTGCAGGGAGTGATTTTGCAAGCACCGGTGAGCGACCGCGAAGCCATTGCCATGGATTTGCCGCCCGCAGAGCTCGAACACGCAAACAGCACAGCGAGTCAATGGTGCAAAGAGGGCAAGGGGGAAAATATCTTGCCTTTGTCGCTCACGAGCTCGGTCTTTGGCCGCAACCCCGTGAGTGCGCGCAGATGGGAATCGCTGGCGTGCAAAGGCGGCGAGGACGATTACTTTTCCTCTGATCTGGGGGATGGCAGGTTGGGCGCTACGTTTGGCAAGGTGTCAAAGCCATTGTTGATTTTATACGGCGAGAAAGATGAATACGTGCCTGCGCATGTTGACAGAAAGGCGTTGGTGAATAAATGGATTCCATTTGTCAAGGGCGAGGTGGATGAGCAGAGTAGAGAGTTGTTGGGCGGTGCCAGTCACAACTTGAATGGTGATGGCCAAGATGTTGTGGATGAGCTGATCAAGAGGGTTGGTAGGTTTTTGAGCGCGCTTTAAAAGGGGACGGTTACAAAGGTCTACTGGCAAAATGGTTACCCTGTGCATACCTCTGCATCCTGTTTACGAGCTCACGCGAGGTGGATGTTGTGGTAGCGGCAGCTCTGGAGTAATAGCAAAATTGCCTGCCACTCTACCTCGATCGTTAACTCTCCAAATACATGATGGTGCTAATCAGAAAGTGTTTTGTTTTGGTGAGCCTCTTAACCATTGTGTTAATGGCGTACCTTAGGGGACTAAAGGATAAAGAGGTATGTCGCTAGAAAGGGCTATAAAATTGCGATAATACATTATAGAGAATTAATAGCACGACCTTAATTCTAAGACACTAAGACCGTTCATTTATATAGGAATGGTATAGAATAACGTACTAGTAGTATAGAAAAAGACTATAGTTACTATATCTATATAAAACTACCTTTTAACCTATACTATTATCTTATATATAAGTTAAGTCTTTATAGAAGCCCTATTCATTTATAGCTAATTATATAGTAAATAATAGGAAGAATAGTAGGCTTCTCTATCCCTTCCCCTTTATTATTTTATAAGCCTACTTAGTAGCTTCTTCTCTTCTTTATTATTTAAAAACTTATAAGTATTAACCTTTAGTAATACTTAAGACTCTAGTAGAGTCTAAACTATATAGTTCTATATAATTTATAAGAACTACCTTCTTAAGCGTAAAGCCTCTATATAGCTATAAGTTAGCTAGCATAGACTCTAAGGTCTAAAATTAGCTAATTATTAAGCTCCAATACTTAAGTATCTATAGGTTAGGTAACCCTATATTATATTAACTAACTATTATATACTTAGCTACTTATTAATCTCTACTATATTTATATACTTTAGTATTTAAGAGATAGTAATAGAGAGCTTCTCTAGGTAAACGTTAGAGATACTTAGTATATTCTATATTAGCGTACGTATTTAATACTAAAGTTATACTTAATAGGTGCTAGAAAATTAAGGAGCTAACTGGGTGGGCGACGGAGTCTGTCGTTATAATTCATTTTTCGCAAACAAGTAAAATGCTGGCGAGGGATTATTTATTAACGAATCGCCGCTTGTTTGGATCTATTCGAGTTTGTGTATCGCTTCCACCGTATCACCAGCATAATGCAAGCTGCCGATGTTGTGACGAGCGAGAAATATCTGAGACGTGCTTTGGAAGTCGATCTCGGTTTGGAGGTACGAACATAGTAAAGACAGTACCTGCATCCACTAAACCCACGGGGCAGATATTCGATCTCAGAAACATTCAATATGACGACGCATGTCTGTTCCAGTACAACAACTATCTGTTCGAGATACTCTTCAAAGGTAGTCCACATGACAAGGCTGGAGCACGCGAGAGACCATCTGCCGAGCTCTCCCTGCCGGGATGCTGCCCAATCGGTCCTGGAATCACCAAAGCCATCGGACGTGTATCCAACCCTCGAGCTGGCCTCAATGAAGCAAACCGAATCAAGAATGAAGTGGCAGCCATGACTTTGGCTTGGGATGCCCTACAGAACGACTCATTGGCTCATCTTATCCCGCAAATCTACCATTGGAGCTCTTCAACGCACGACAAGCAAGGATGGATCTTGATGGAGTTCAAGCCTGGCGTTCAAGTAGCAGAATTGCTGCCCAGCGCTACAAATGACGGGGCTCGGAAAGTAGCGTCACAGATCGCGAAGGTTCTCGCATCGTTACACCATTTCCGCATTCCTCGAACTGTCAAAGGGTTTGGCGGTTTGTCATTGAGCGATGGTGGTGACATTATCAACGGCAGCATGACGACCTTGTCAGTCTCATCGGAACAATCTTATGTGGAATTCATGAAGGCACGCGTTTCGTCTCAGCTCCAATGTGCGACAAGACATGGTATACTCGAAGGCAAGGACGGCGAAACAGGTCGAAGAGGATTGGGACTGCTTCTTCGGTCAAAGTTGGCAAGTCTGATAGGTCCCTGGGAGGCAGATTTGGAACGCACACTTGTACACGGGGATTTCTGTGAGTGCTCTGCAAGTGTCGGAGAATCAATTTTGTGCCAGTCAATGGACCACAAAAGCGACAATTGATGCTGAGGACTGACCATTTCGAATCACAGCAGGAACCAACATGCTCGTGGATCCCCAGACCCTACAATTAACGGCTATACTGGACTTCGACTTTGCTTATATAGGATCCAGATGGGACGAATTATGCTCTTTCATGCCTGAGATGTACGGTAGGCTCCCAGGGCCGGTCGAGACAGAAACAGACAGCTCGTTGGAAGCGTTCAGGCAAGCCATTCTCAGAAATGAATGGGACGTGCCAAGCTGCCGACTCGACGACACCATGAAGACAAAATGGGAGCTGTCCAAGATATGGCACACCGCTTTGATGGCTGCTGGAGTCGAGAGCCCTGGAACGACAGGAAGAAGCCTGAATATCTCAGCAGTGAGTGAGATTAGCGAGTTGCTCTGTCCTTTCATCGTCTGCAACGACGTGGTCGCCTCATCCCGCAGCAAGGAAGCACGAGAAGCAGATCTTCAAGAAGCACAAGCGAAACTTATTCTCGCACTAAAGGGTCTTGATTGTTTGTGACGTCAAAAAAATACAGCCTACCTCAATTTCCATGTTACCCAACCAGGACGGTGAAAGTCCTTATGTTTAGGTCAATAACAGAGATCAACGATCGAGGCGCTAGTACGTCTGAGAGGGGAACATCGGTGGAGAAACATTGAGCTTGCAAGTCGCGAAGATTGCTGGGAATAAAAGAATCTAGAGAGTGATGATTGAAGATTCCTTCGACGACGGTCATCTACGCATCATGCCAACCGTACAGCCTTGACATCAATCACTGCGCTGGCTCTTACCAGCTACAAGGCTCGAGATTGGCATGTTGAAAATTACCTGTGACCAACTCATACTCGTATACCGAGGTTTCTACAAGGACCCCTAGACAAACACTCCCCACCGTGTACACCTATACCAAGAGTGGTGTTGCAATTGGCTCCTATGAATCACTCACCATCGACCAACGACAAGCTATACCATCCCAAAAGGACAGACGAAGATGGTGATCCGTGGATTCTGTACAGCAAGTCTCTTAGGACAAGGGAGGGATGAGGTGGATACGGTACTTGGTCTGTTCTTTCCGCATATCATTAGCCGCGACCTCCTGATTCATCGCACTCGCAGTATGAGGAAGAGAAGAAGACCATGTGTTTTGCAGGAATAGTGTGGGATGATGCACTAGTAGTACATGAAACAGACTGCAGTCGCCATATTTGCCTAACACTGCCTTTCAACCTGCATTATTGGCTGTTATACAAATCGAGCATCTATCCAATCTTCCTCTTCTTGTTATACTTGCCTCTGGCCTCCACCTTGCCCTCTACAGGCAACACCCTCCTCGCCGTAAACAGATAACCCTCCGCACCACCCCTCCACGTCATGAGCGGATGTGTGCGCCCGGGCAACACCTGCCAAGGTCTGATCCTTGTCGTCTGCAACGTAGGCGCCAACACCAATCTCGGATCCAGAGGAAAGTCTTCCGGGTCCGGGGTTGTGTCGTTGGCGATGTGATCGAGGTAGGCGGCTTTGCGATCTTTGGAGTAGAGGTCCATGATTTCGGTCAGGGGCTCTACGGTGGGTGAGTAGATGGCAATGTGTGCAGAGCCACGCAGCAAGTGCACGGTATTTTTGAGGATGGTGGCTGGAGACATGTGGGAAGCAATGATCAAGCCGTCGAAGCCTCCAGCGCGGGTTTCGTCGACAATGTGCTTGCAGCGGGCCCAGCGGCGGCGTTTGCGGAAGTAGGCGCCGCGTTTTCCTGACTTCATCGTGTCGAGTTCGGCTGCAGGGACGGTTTCTGGTTCGTGGTAGGTGGGGTCTGCGGTGGGGTCGATGAGTTGGAGCCAGGTGAGGGTCTTGAGATTGTTGTGGAGGGGGTGGGTGGCGGTGGGGTTGTTTGTGTCGTAGGAAAAGTATTTGAGGAGCGAGACGTTCGGTTGGGCGTTTGCGTGGAGGACTGTGATGGTGTTTGTCGAGGAGAGGTTGGTGTTGTGCTTGTTCATGGGACGCTTGCGGCCGTTGCTTCGGACGTCTTCTGCTGAGTTTGGTTCCTCGGTGGTTGCTTCGTCTTTGGTGTCTTGCATGTCCACGTCTGCGTCGTCTTCGGCGGGTGCTGTTTGTTGTGCGCCAGCCTCAGCGGGAGCCTCGTCATGATCCGACTCTTCATCCTCGTTGGTCGGGTGATACAGAAGACCCATCTTTTCGGCCATAGAGGCCACGACCAGGCCACCGGTGTCATCAACGACTAGCCATCTTCCACCACCAAGTTGTGTGCCCTCTTCGGTGAGAAGGGGTTCTGCGTCGGGGTGGTAGTGTACGTTTGCCCAGCTGCCAACAAGACCCAGCGACTCTTCCCTGAGCTCCATGACTCTTGACGACTCCTTCTCGGCAATCATGTATTCGGTCAACATGGAGACGTTCATGGGCAAGACGGTGAATCTGCGCAAGTACTTTTTGTGTTTCCTCAGGGTGTACTTGGCCAGGGCGAAGGACGTCTTTTCGCTGAGGTGGGTGTGCGACTTGAGAATCTTCTCGATAATGTCCCTTCCAGAACCGGATCCAGCTTTCTTCAACTCTTCAATCTCATCCATGCTGAGGGCTTGGCGAGAGGCATCGTCGACGGTAAGGCGGTTGTTCTTCAACAAGACGGAGCCGTCATCGGCGACAATATCAAAGGACTCGTCGGCCTTCTCGCTGGGGTTTTCTGAAGAGGGAGCATCTTCGGCGAGGACTTCGGCATTCAGCTCCGAGGCTGGTACAACTCGCAGGCGGGAGGCATCGGTTTCGGATTGTTTGTCGGTGATTTCGTATGTGAGGTAGTAAGGTCTTCCGATGAGGAGGTTGCACGGAAAGGAGCCGAATTTGCCGATTGAAACAACACTGCGAAACAAGAGGTTAGCGAGGGTCAATCAAGGCGGGAGATTGAGCGGGATCGTACGAGTTCGGGACTATCTGAACCAGCTTCAGGGTGTCTGAAGGCAGACGCAGTAGCACATACTCGCCGGCATGTACGCGCGAGTGCATTGTGAAGAGTGGTGACTTGCGACAAGATTGTAGCACTCTGGCCGACTTTTTCTCAGACGATCTGGATGCTCGCGCCTGTAAATCTGGGGAAGTTTTCCGGCCTTTCCGTTTTGAGCTCAAATTGTGACGTGTACCTTGGTCGCGTCTCGAACGCGTCCGCTCTGCTTGCCAAAAGGCAGCTTCACTCGCCGAGCAGACGACCAGTAGACCCCATATTCCATTCTGTCCCAATTCCTTGTCCGTCACATCAGCAATCATGTCCGACTATGAAGATGAAATGGACGTCGATGCGCCTGCCGCTCAGTCCTCGATCCAGTTCTCGTCCAACTCCAACGAAAAGGGCAAGAGAAGCGCCGCCAACCTGCCCGTCGAGCTGCAGGACACACTACCATGGTATATTTCACCCTGCTGCCTGCCGACTCCCGCGTCTAACGTGAACGCAGGGTCGAAAAGTACCGACCAAACACTCTCGACGACGTCTCGGGCCATCAGGACATCTTGGCCACCATCAACAAGTTTGTCGACAGCAACAGACTACCCCATCTCCTGCTCTACGGCCCTCCCGGCACCGGAAAGACTTCGACTGTTCTTGCTCTCGCCCGTCGCATCTATGGCAACAAAAACATGCGCCAGATGGTCCTCGAACTCAACGCCTCAGACGATCGTGGTATCGACGTCGTCCGCGAGCAGATCAAGACCTTCTCCAGCACAAAACAAATCTTCACCTCCTTTGGCGACAAGTCCGCCGGTGACAGCAGTCCGGCCAACTTCAAGCTCATCATTCTTGACGAGGCCGATGCCATGACGTCGACTGCTCAGATGGCCCTGCGAAGAATCATGGAGAAATACACGTCAAACACTCGTTTCTGCATCATCGCCAACTACACCCACAAGCTCTCGCCCGCTCTGCTATCGCGTTGCACTCGCTTCCGCTTTTCTCCACTCAAAGAGGCCGACATTCGACGTTTGGTCGATATCGTCATCGAAAAAGAAGACGTCAACATAGCCCCTGATGCTACCGACTCTCTCGTCACCCTGTCAAAGGGTGATATGCGTCGTGCACTCAACGTTCTGCAAGCCTGCCATGCTTCATCAACACCACTTCATCTACCAGGTCAAGCACCTGCCCAAGGAGCAAAGATCGACCGCGACCTCATCACAAACGAAACAATCTTCGACTGTATCGCTGCCCCACATCCTGCTGACATCGCAACCATTCGCGACACGCTACTCTCCAACGCCGATGTGACTTCATGTCTGGCAACCATCAATACCCTCAAGGCAAACAAAGGTCTGGCCTTGGCTGATATCCTGACTGCTCTCGGTGAAGAGCTTGCAAATCTCGAAGTCCCTGCTCACACAAAGGTCGCCTGGCTTCAGGGTCTGGCTGAGATTGAGCACAGGCTGAGTGGTGGTGGCAGTGAGAATCTGCAGACCGGTGGTTTGGTCGGTACTGTCAGAAACGGATGTGAAATCATGGAGAACAAGAGCAAATAACCAAAAGTCCGGTCAACCAAGGAAGGAACATCAAGCATGGAGTCATGGAGTTAGGTGGGAATCATATCGGATGTGTATAGCTATGTCTCAGGACAGGTGGAGGTCGGATGGAACACGACATTTGCTTTGGCACAACTTCAAATACCACTTTTGTATGCTCTGCATGTCATCCGTGGGTCAACTTTGTGCCGCCCCTTCTCTTCTGATGACTAGTGCGACCATCGTCAGCCATCCCGTGTTCCCTGAAGCTGGTGATATGGGTCGGATGATCAATTTGCCGTTGACTATCGATCCGAGTTTGGCAGTCGCATCTGCTGAATCTTTGTTGGCATGTTGAGTCCTTAGACGTTCTCTGAACCACGAGGACAGAACTCGGAACTCCCTGTTCGGTAGCCAGCTCGGACATTAGGAGCCAATATCTCAGCATATCACGGTGCAAGCGATTGATGCACATCGAGGCGAAGCTTATCGCCAGCTCTCGGCCGAGTATTTCCTGACACATACTGAGAGTCTCCAGCATTGCTCATATCCTCAGAGATCTGCTCAAGAAGGAGGAAAGACGGTGTTCTGCGAATTCATGGTAAGCAAAAGCACAAGAACAGTACATTTCAAAGATCGATACGTACAATGAAGCTCTCAAGGGCACCTTCGAAGAGTTCGTTTGCAACACCAACACCACCCGTGTGCTCGACAGGCGAGATGGGGCTCTTGACGACGTATTCGACGTAGAGATTGGCCCATATCTGATACAGCACAGTACGCATGCTCGCTATGCGCGTATCCGTAAGCATGACAAACTTGAGATTCGTCGCCGTCTCAAAGTAATGCAGCTTGTACTCTCCAGTGCGATACGACAGAAAACTTTGAGACATTGTCAATGGATGGATTCATCAGGTAGGGAGGTACGAGGGGGTTACCTGTCATCTTCACCGCCTAGCTGCCGCACCATGCGGCGGAGAGAGAATATGGCACCGAAGATCAGTTTTGCATCGTCTTCGTTGGAGAGGGCTTTGGGAGATACGCCTGGCACGTCGCTGGTGCTGATGGCGCTGGCTCCGGATTGTCGTTGGGCTGTCTTGATGGATTGGGATACGGGTCTCTGGGCCCAGCGTTTGCTGTATATGCACTCGGCTTTTTATTCAATGTCAGTTTTTTGTTTCTTTCCAAGAGCTTGTGTACACTCACTGTGTCTGTCGAAAATGTAAAACGAGTAGACGGTCATGTTTATAGCTGGTGAGAATAATATCAAGGGATGGGTTGGTGGTTCGTTCTAGCCCTCTGGTAGACGATCAAGAGATGTGGGGACCAAATTGACAGGAAGCTTGGCAGGTGCAAGATTCGGCGGCGGGCGTCGAATGGGTGCTTTCCTTTGTCTGATAAGTTCGGATAGTCGGGGCCTTAGCGTTCACCTTGTCCCTTCTCTCTTGCGTGGCCGACGGGAGATATGTTTTGTTTAGATGACAAGAACAAAGCAGCAATGTTATACGAGCATCTTTTCATTTGACCTTTTCCCCTCCTGCGCATGAGAGAAAACACACCTCCTACGACATCCATGGCAGAGTCACAGATCGCGTCCTCGGCGACCGACGCCCGGTCATCATCAGAAGAAGCGGGGCATCACCACCACCATCACCACAATGCTGCACATGTCCTGCCTTCACGTGGTATTTCACTCAACCTGCCCAGTACAAATACCAGCCATGGCCGACCCGCTGCTGTCAAACACATGTATGGCTTGCAAATTCCGGAAATGAGAAAAAGCCTCTCCTTGCCCAATCGTACTGAGCATTCGTCGCGTCGCGCAGGTCCCTGCCGGCATACCAGAGCCCCATAAGACACCACCAACGAACTCCCTCGAGAACAACCACCGTCAAGGTACAGCCTCGTATCTCCTGTTCCGCCGTCGCAACCCCACTCTGACGCACAATACACAGGAAACGCTCAATGCGCGAACACACTACGGCTCCAGCGAAGATGACGGCGCAGCCGTCCACCGAATCAACCAATACACCATCAAGCAAGAGATTGGCCGCGGTTCCTTTGGCGCGGTACACCTAGCCGTAGACCAATTCGGCAACGAATATGCCGTCAAGGAGTTTTCCAAATCGCGTCTGCGCAAGCGCGCGCAGTCCAATCTGCTGCGACGACCGAATCAGCGCAGACAGCCCTTTCACAGAATGTCGACTTCGGACAAACTCGCCCCGCAAGCAAACAACTCGCTGGACTTGATCAAAGAAGAGATTGCCATTATGAAGAAGCTGCACCATACCAATCTCGTTGCGCTGATTGAGGTCTTGGATGATCCGGAAGAAGACTCGCTGTACATGGTACTCGAGATGTGTAAGAAAGGCGTGGTCATGAAGGTTGGCATTGATGACAGAGCCGACCCTTACGACGAAGAAACATGCAGATGTTGGTTTCGCGATATGATTCTAGGCATTGAGTACCGTAAGAGAGCCTGCCTGCGCATGTGTGTTGATATACATGACTAACGCACCATCCAGTACACGCCCAAGGCATCGTGCATCGAGACATCAAACCCGACAACTGCCTCATCAACGAGGACGACATACTCAAAATCGTCGACTTTGGCGTCTCGGAAATGTTCGAGAAGCAATCCGATATGACTACAGCAAAATCAGCCGGCTCACCTGCATTCATGCCTCCAGAACTTTGTGTCGCCAAACATGGTCATGTGTCTGGCCGAGCTGCCGATATCTGGTCCATGGGTGTCACGCTGTACTGTCTCAGATATGGTAGAATTCCTTTCGAGAAGACGGGCCTGCTTGAGATGTACGAAGCTATCCGCACCGATGGGTTCCCGTTACCGGAAGAACAAAACCCAGACTTTAAGGACCTTATGCGTAGGCTTTTGCAGAAAGACCCTCAACGCAGGATTAAGATGGAGGACATCAGAGCTCATCCATGGGTCACCAAGAACGGAGAGGATCATCTGCTCTCGATGGAGGAGAACTGCGCCGATATGGTCGACATGCCGACCGAAGAGGAGATGAATCACGCCATCACGGGCAATATGAAGCACCTTTTGGTTGTAGTACGTACAAGTCTTATCACGATTTGATCTTGTGACTAACCCGTACTCTCAGATGAAGGCTGTCAAACGCTTCAAGAAACTCTTGTTCCACAAACGTCCAGAGTTGATGGATGGCTTGTTCGGCCGTGCATCTCGCATAGTGGCGCCTCCTGGTAGTATCGAGACAAAACACAGACGAACACGCAGCAGCGATGCCGATGACAGAAAACCAATGGAGCGAGTCTTGGCGGCAGAAGGCATCCATCACGACATTGTAGTATCTGACGACATGGTCTGCAGCCCTGGAGAGATGGACGAGCCAGAAACCGATCCGCTACACGAAGTTGTCGAACACGAAGAACACGCAGACAAATACGTACAACAAAATTCAGTCGATCGCGCTCTGAAAGCAACTCCGCACAAAGGTCACGCTCACGACCCCCTTTCCGAAACAACATATCTCGGCATAGGGATTGGGAGCGACTCACCATCAGCACACACCTCGGAAGAAATAATAGATAACGGTCCATCAACCCATGTAGTCTGCGAATCTCCCGGTGCGGTCGACAGCAACTTCTTCGAGCAAGCCTACCAGGAAGAAATGCAGCGCATACACACCAGAAGAGGACGCACGCCTACCATCTATCTCACCCGTCGCGTCGAGCACAACAAAGCCATCGCCGAGCATGAAAGCGTCATCCGAGACTCTTCCAAACCCACACCTGAAGCTCCCAAGAGCAGGTGGGCTGGTCTAGCGAGTAAAGTCCGCGGTGCCGATGTCGTTGAAGCCGCTGCTTCGGGAGCTGAAGACGAAGACGAGTGATTGTATCTCTTCTTTCTTTGCCCTTTTTTGGTGGGAACTGTGCAGGTTCATCGCTGGACGATGGATCTTGTGGGTTTTCTGCTATCGAGGGCGTGTCGCTTTATCATGTCACCTTTTCTTTCTCCTAGTGTCGTTGAGAGGGAGGATGAATTCTAAATAAAAGAAACAGAGCCTAAGAGTTTTATATTCTTAGCAGACATACCATGCGACATTACCCTATCCTATATATAGTGCACACAAAAAAAACCTATAGTATAAGTGATGGACGATTCTTTGCTTCCTTGCCTTTTATCACTATGATATTGCTAGTCGATAGATCTTCGATTCGGGAGTATCCGCAAGCTTAAGAGTGATATAGACAAACGGCACGGTTGGCAGGTCAACAGGCGGTCTAGACGTTTCGAAGCGGCGACGATGACGGGTGAGAGGTTATTACAACAACAATCATCATCATGCTTGTGAATCAAGACTCGAGTCGCATTGGATTCGACAGCAGTCATGTGTTTATGCAGGTCGACGATTTTGTCTAACGACGGACGAGTTTGAGCAAGAAAAAGCAAACGACCCCGCCTTCGAAGGTCCCTGGAACAAGGCAACTACAACATCGTCCATCCTTGGACTCAACCTCATCGACATGACCGTCTACTCGACAGCTTCGAGCTATCCGTTTCCGGACCAGCAGTCAGGACGCTTGCACAGCAACATCTTCCGTCCACCTCACACTCCTGGACTGTCGCATGTCGATACCATGACTTTCGCAGCCACGCCATCACAAGACAAGCCCGCCTTGACGAGAAAGCGGTCACGCGCAAACTCCAACAAGGCAAACACTTCGGCACCTTTGACGCATGGAACGAAATACGGTTACACGACCCAAGCCATGAGCCCAGCTCCTCTTGCGAATGAGCATTACACACTGGACTACAAGTTCGACACACCCACACTGGCAGCTGCATCGCGACGCGACGACTTGACTGGAGAGAGGGACGCCCGCTGGAAATGGGATTCTGCTGACCTATCGCCTGATCACGACGCTGCGCATGTGCCGGGCTTGTTGGCGAGGGAGAGGAATGGAAAAGGCAGGACGGTCAGCTACACCAGTATGGCGAGCACCAGCGATGCCTCGGACACCAAAGGATGGGGAGGCTTTGCCATGAAGCTTGTGGGAGGTGTGGTGGGCAAAGTATGGCACTTTTGTCGTGTGAATGCTTTTGGCGGCTTCTATGCTGGTTCGGGAAGGGGTTATGACTTTGCGCAAGCTACCCAGCTGCCTACGCCACTGCCTGGACAGTATCCAGCAAATGACTTCTTCGGCGACTTTGAGCAAGACAACACTCCCGAGCGCTCACTCAAGCGACAGCAAACAGAATCTGGTTGGGTCATGGTAGATTCAAATCCGGAAGCAGCCCGTCCATCCCACCGCAACACATCCACAGACGACTTTACACACCTCGGTGCCACAAGAGCAAGCAGCCGTCGAGCCTTGAGCTCAGTAACCCGCCGTGCCCCTTCACGCCAAACCTCATACACCGGCTCTCCACAAGCCCAACAATCCCGTCTCGATATCTTTAGCCAGGCCTTCGCAGACCGTTCCGCCCCCACAGCCTCCACAGCATCCACCCGATCCACCTTACCCTCAC
This sequence comes from Aureobasidium sp. SLJ-2021a, assembly GCA_019677095.1. Taxonomy (NCBI): domain Eukaryota; kingdom Fungi; phylum Ascomycota; class Dothideomycetes; order Dothideales; family Saccotheciaceae; genus Aureobasidium; species Aureobasidium sp. SLJ-2021a. Next base: position 142,254 of record JAHRBU010000027.1, read on the forward strand.
GCCCCACAACCAGCACCCACCGCTCCCCAACCACCACACCCATCCGCACAACCTTCCCCCCAGACCGCCGCTCCAGCATCGCCAGCGCAAACGGCGACACCCTCAGCCCAGACGCCCAACGCTTCCTCCACCGCATAGAAAGAAAGGACCGCGACACCGACAAGAGTATGCGCAAATTGGACCGACAGATTCAGGATTTGATTCGACAGGGTCAGGCTGCTCTGGGCACGAAGTTCGAGGTCGAGTCTGAAGATGCTGAGTTTGATGACGATGGGGATGATTGGGAGGATGCGAGGAGGTGAGATTTTTTTCTCTCATGTTGTTTTAAAGGAGGAGTTTGGGGGGTGAGGGAGGGAAGGGAAGGAACAAAAAATGATACCCTGGGTTTTTCTTCTCTTCTGATGGGTACGGATATGGATATGGATGGTTAAAGGCTGTCTTTTCCTTTTTACTTTTCCAAACGTCCTAGACTGGACTTTTACTCGTAAAAAACCTTTCACATAACTCGTACAACTGCATTCGTGTCACTTCTTTACCCAGCCCCAACCACGACCATGACAAGACCACCATCTTTCGACCACCAGCACAGTTCACCTATCATCTCTGCCCGCCTCGACGAGACCAAGGAAAACCATTATCGACCCACCTTGGTACCTCAAAAAATGTATAGCGGTTAGTCGTGATTGTTTCTCTTGGTGCAAGGAAAGGTTTCCCTTCTCTATCGTCATCTACCTGCTAGTTTGCGACTAACTCTACGAGATTATAACGAATAGCGAGGCTTACCGACAGTCGACACCGAGTTAATATAATCGTATGCTAAGCTATAGATCATAACTCTTTACTTTCTATAACTCCCTTACCTTTACTAGATAGTTTAGAAGAAAGGCTAAGCAGATGTATCTACTCTCTAACTTGGCTCGGGATAAAGGATCCTATAACGCTAAGCCTTTATATCCCCTATATTAATACTAGAATCTTTACTTGGTGGGCAGATTATAAAACTCCTTTATCGCTACTGCTTGATTCCTGGTAGTACCGCTTTTACACCCCATTGCTGCTTGCAACCGGCTTTCCGTTTCCCGTTTGCTACTGTGTTGTTTGTTCTGACAAAAGTATATATCGATTATAGATGGACAAGTATGCTCATGGCGCTCTGGCCGAGTGGTTAAGGCGTTTGACTCGAATTATTCCATCATACAAATTCTGATTATCAAATCCATTCGTGGGCAAGAGTTCGAATCTCTTGGGCGTCGACATTTTTTTTTTGGTGTTTTCTCCCTCCATCTTTCCCAATCTTTTCTTTTCTTTTTTTGTTTCTTTTTCTTGCATCTTTACTTTCTCCTGTTCCGGTTCTCTTATTCTAACTAAACCTCCCTCGGCACTGAAAAGGTCTGTCTCCTTTGGTACCTTCTAGGAAGTAACTGGGAAGGCGTGGGTAGAGGGTTTCAGCAGGACTTGGATTTTCTAAGATGAGTGACATGGCTACAAGTAGGAAGGAAAAGAAGAAACAGATCGTACGGGCTAGAAAAATAGGCAGGCCCAGCACAAAAATACAAAACACCTCACTATCAGACACTTGACCCAGCACACCACAAACAACTCACCATCAAACACGTCACCATCAACTTCCAAGACACCGGCGACAATCACAACTCTCAATACATCCGATCCGATTCGAATCCACTCATTTGACATTATTACTGTACTCGATACACAGAAAAAAGAACAAGATGATATGATGATGATTGAACCCCTTGCCTGCCTCTCCTGGAGTAAATATGCACCCACCACCACCACCACCCTTTCCTCCAAATCCAATTGTGTGTGTGTACCCTAATGCCCTTTGCCTGTCCTTGCCTTAATCACCATTTCCAAGCCATTCGTTCCTGTTTTTCATCGAGTTGGGGGGGTATACAGAAAAATATAGAACCTTTGACATCCATCGTTCCAGCAAATAAAAACTCCGCAGATAAATAAATATAAAAAAAGGTTGAGGCAAGAAAAAGAGAAAAGGAAATATGTCCAGAAAAAAAAACGACAAAAGAGACGAAAGCGACAATCAGCCAAAGAAACTCTTTTGAGTGGGTGTCTTGATATCCCCTTGGTTGATGCCCAGACCAGCCAATCCTTTGATACCACGTCCACCCATCTCGAGCACAGGGCTAGGCACCTCGCTGTCTTCGCCCTCGGTGGCAGCGCCAGAGGAACTCACGCCGTCAACCATATCCTCAGGACTGCTCATATCGTGGCGACCCAGCAGGAATTGCTTGAAACTGACAGAGGACAGTGGTTCCTCTTCCTCTTCAATATCGTGCCGTAACTGCAATCGCGGTGGCAGGGAAAGTCTCAGTCCTTCTTGGGGTTGCAGGTCATCCTCGCTGCCAACGACGCTCGGCGAAGGAATTGCGAATCCATGGCCGAAATCTAGCTCTCTTTCTGCTGTGGGCGTGGAGTCTAGTTTGACCTTTTCGATGAGTTGGGACAGGGTGCCGACGCTGGTTGCGCGTTCGAATGCCTCTTCTTCAATCTCCATGGATGTAGGTACGCCATGCAGTATACAGCAGTTTCTCTCGAGATATTGCTGCAGTCGGTACTGCTGACGATCCCAGGACTCTGTTACCAAGCGCAAAGCGGCTTGAATGTCTTGATCGGTGAGTGAAGCAGAAGGCGCAGAGACGGGTGAACTGGCGATGTTGTTGACTTTGGTTCTTGACGCTGAAAACTGACGTGAAGAGGAGAGCGGAGATGAGGTATGACGCGGTGTGGGTGCTAGAGATGGGAAGGACGGAGGAGCTGCCGAAGCGCTGCGGTTGACGCTCCTCTTCATATTGGCAAAACCTTTACGGAATGTCGATGAGGATGAAGACGGTGGCGGCTTGGCAAGAGGAGCAGATACTGAAGGTTTCAGGGGTGAGGTGGTAGCTGGCACTTCGTCGCGTATCTGTTTGACTTGCGTCTCCGTCTGCTTTAGCGCTGCTAAACGGCTTTCATCCATGTATGGCATGTAGACTAGTGTCGTGTTCTTGCCTAGTGCGTTGATCATGTCGGCAAAGGCTGATAGAGGTATCTCGTTGTGCTCGCAATGCAACTCTCGTAACGTCCTGTTCACCTTCAGAACTTCGGCCAGCATACTAGCACCAGGCAGACCGAGTCTCTGATATTGAACCCGAAGAACGTGCAAGGCTGTGTTGTGACGAAGACCGTTTAGTGCCTGGTTGAGACCAACACCAAATCGTGAGGTCTCCAGACGCGAATCCTCTCCTGAGATATCCAGTTCTTCGAGCGTGCAGTTTTCCGCAAAGAGTGACTCCAACGCGCGACTGGTGTCTTCGTTGGCATCGCTGGGTAACGTCGTTCTTGAAATGTCGAGATATATGATACTCTGGTTCTTTCTCAGTGCGTTGATCAAATGTCGGAACGCCGACTCTTCGCGATACTCGATGGCACGAAGAGTGATGTGAGTAGGGGTTGAACCATCCGAGATTGCTTTACACAGTTGGTCATGGTCCTTGGTGATGTTGTTGTGACTGATGTCAAGATGAAGCGAACGAGGCTCGATCGAGCCTCTCTTGGTGGCGCGCATGATGGTTGCGATGTCACTGCCGGACATGTATGCAGAGTCTAGATACAGCTCGCGGAGCGTATCTGATTGTGGGTGCTTGAGATATGTTGCAAGCGCTTGGATTGTGTTCTCATTGAGAGATGTGCCAGTCAACCTAAGCTCTTCCAAACGCCAGGTAAGGAGGGTCTCGGCATTGAACAAAGGTTCGGCTCCTGATGTTCGAGACGCAAAAGATAGGTTGAGCTTGCGAATGAAGCCAAACACACTAATCTGCCCGTCGAACACAGCTGGTGCGAGTCGTGCAAGATTTCCAGAAATGTCCAGAGCTTCCAGAGTATTGTCCTGGGCGCGAAGAGAATCCAGTATCAGACTCAGGGTACGATCAGTCAACGAACATCTGCTCAACTCAATAGCACGGAAGTGGCAGGCCTTGTCACTTGCTGCACCGACCAAATAATCAAGATCAGTTTCGCTTAGATGAATACCGTTCAATGAGATCCAGTCGACATTCGTGATCTGATGCTTGCACAGTGGAGAAAGGGCTTCGACAACACCACATCCAATATCCTTTACTTTAGCCTCGGATTCATCTGTGTAGTCCGGAGGTTTTGCGACGATGCACCTAGAGAAGTCCATCCTTCGGAGTTTTTTGTTTGTCGCAGCCAGAGCGCGAACTTCCTGGATCAATAGGCAGGATTGAGTGAGCTCCTCTGCAGTCAAACGTATTGGCGTTCCTCGTTTCGTTCTTGTGCAGACGTGCTCGGAGCCGTAACTATCGTGGAGTCCGTTGAGTACATCAAGCTGAACATCAGCAAAGGAGAGCGAATTGAATGATTCGTTGTATCGCAGAGCTCGCATGACGGCTAGCAATTCAGCTGCACTATACTTTTGCCGACGCGCGTCCGCTAAGGGTAGAAGTTGGAAGCGAGGCGCATCCTCGCACGAATAGTCAATGGTATAGCAGATATTTGATGGATTGACATCGTATGCAATGCAATATCCTGTTAGTGTACGCTCAAAGCAGCAATGATCTTCTGTATCTGAATTGATTGCAGGAGGAAGCTGATCGTCAATCTCCTGAGGAACGCTAAATTTGAACATACGAGAAGCACACTCCGGACGGAGGACGTTCTCGACGTGGTGCAAACGAAGGGCGATATCATGAGAAGCCAGAGAGGCCAGGTATAGGGTCTTTGGTCGTTTAAGGGGTTGCCGGAAGGTGATTTCAAAGTGGTCATCTGATTGACTGACTCGAACAGATGTCATATTGAGGATGCCGTATGATGTTGGAACGTTGCTTGCTGACAGTGAAGGTGATGAAACGCGGCTAGTAGTCTTTACCAATGGGATGACATGCACTTTGTGAATACCAATGGCCAAAAAACAAACGGTCGATGCGATTTTGGACAGGTCATCGGTCGAGGATCGGGATTTAGAGAATTGGCGCTGTACAACCTTGTAGATGGCGTAGTTGGCAGGATCGTAATCATTCTCGCGCTCCACAGCTCTTGCAGCGTTTTTCGAGTTGACAACCGAAATCGGATTGAGGTCTTGAAGACGAGCCTTGTTGGCAGCTTGACGAATCGAACGCAACCACAAGTCGCGATCTTCGGGGTCTCCAAACTGCATGACCATAGCTGAAGCCTGGGAGCCGTCCTCGTCGAGGTAGCAAACCTCAATAGCAAAGTACGGACGGCCATCATCGAGCCTGTGAGCAGCAACGATATTGCGGAGAGTGACTCGGCCTTCCTTGTCGCCCGAAGAATCCGAATGTAATGATTGCAAGTCCTGAGAAGAGCCGATCGAATGGGTCGTGCTATGACGAATTGTTGGACTCCTGCCGAATGGAGGAGGAACACTGCCCATGGCTTCGGCGGCTTTTGATTGGTTCTTGTAGCGCAAAACATGTGTGTCGGTCAAAACCAGGTACTCTTTCTTCTTACGAAACATGCTACTGCTGGTCTGTACCTCGCCATGGTGTAGGACTAGTCTCTTCTGGCAATGGCTGGTGTCGAAATCGGCCCAATTGATAGATGGAGTGCGGCTTGATGTGGTGGTCAAAGGAGTGTCGTCTTCATGCATAGACCGCATGGATCTCAAGGAGCCAAAGACAGAAGAGACCGGGCGACCACCACTACGGACACTCAGGGAAGGGCGCGTGACTGGTTTGGGCGAAGGTAGGGTGCTTGTCGAAGTGGGGGAGGGATCCTCATCGTGGACCAGCTCTGGTGAGGATTCGAGATTGGTGACAAGAGTAGGGCCGCGACGCTTCTTCAGAGTCTTGTTCGGGTCCTTGGTCGACTTGTCCGGGGAGTCGCGGGTGGTGGTGGGATGAATCTGAGTGAAAGTGGGAATGCTGAAGAGACTGCGCCTCCGGCCGGCGTGCTCCCGACTGCTGGAACGGGGCATGACGGACGGTGCGGTTGGAACAAGGAGATTACAAAGAAGATGTCGTCGAGAGGTCGGGCGTGGTACTACTGGGGCATAGCTGGCTTAAGTCCGGAGTTCATGGCGACGGGGAGATCAGAAGGAGAGGGAAATTAGATGATCCGACACCAAGATGGAGGGATTGGCGATGGACGTCAGAAGCAGAGAGAGGCCCACATGTCGATGTAGGGTTGTCTTTGCTTCTGGGAGAGAGAGTGCTGTCGAGGAGAGAGGAAACCAGAGCGGCGCAAAAAGATGATTCCTTGCGAGCCGCTCGAATTGAACTCTCAGTCTTCCAAAACCAGCCCGAAGACGATCCACAATCGGTCGATTTGCATCACCGTCAGAGGCGTTACGCACCGAACCTGCTACCAACCGGTGGCTACTTGGCTATCCAGCGCGTGAGTCTTGGCAGTACCAGGGCAGCTGATCGAAATTTAGCGAGGAAGCCCTTGTGTGAGTTAGATGGAAGAGATCGAGAAACCATGAGATGTCATCCCTGAGCAACACTGATCAGTTTCAGCATCATCATGAGGCCATGCTACGCGCACCATGGCAAGATACAGGAAGCATTTAGCAGAGCGGATGGTTCATGGTCAATGTGTGTTGTGAAGAAAGACGTGTACGTTCAGTAGCAGAACCCAAAGCGCACTGGTTCCCCGGCCACCGGCAAGCAGCTTGGTCCGGGACAAGCGGGCCCTAACGCTATCGATTAGAAGAATAATTGGAAGGCGCATTCGAGCTTGACTTTGTCCGTCTTGGTTGTCGCCATTGCCCAAACGCATACCAATATTCTCGATGCCCAGCTGGCCCTCTCGAGGCCTTCGCCCGCTCCGGCCGCTCCTTACGGGTAGCGGTTATGTCTGTTCACCATGTCGTCTGCGCCTCTTCTCGACCATAACGTCACGCCCGCTCCGCCACTCGACGCGCCTGTCGGATACCGAAGCCAACAAGCATGACGACGACAAGACTGTTTCTCGCAAGCCTGTCGCTCCTGAGGACACAAACCAGACGAATTCCCACGACCATGCCCACGATCTGAAGCCGTCCACCGAGGAAGATTCGAGCGTGCTTAAAAAGAGCGACCATCTGGAAACATCTGCCAACACGCACGCGACTGAAGAGAAGAATGGAGAACCTGAGCACTCGAAAGAGTCCGAAAGACACACGGATCCGAGCCAGAGTCCTGACTCGAACATCTTCAGGAAGATATTAGATCACAGCAATCGTCGCCGCCAGAACCTTTCCAAGTCGTCCGAGGGAGATGACACGACCACTCCTTTCATGTCCCTCATGCAATCAATTGGTGATTCCTCAGCGGCCCTCGGTCCCCCAAAATCCATCGTTGATTTCTTCAACTTGTCAGACGCCCCAGGCGCTTCTGATCTCTACGATGGAGGCGCCGTACAATCTCTGAAAGATGCCATGCTGTCCGTCAAGAATGATCCCACATCCTTGCCTAGAAAAACAACAAGGAGATTACGGACCAGACGCAGGCGCTTTGTAAACAGCCCTGCGCCTCCGACTCCTGAGCGTATCGACAAGGCAGAAAAGCAGAGGAAAGCGGATGAAAAACGTGCAACCAAGGAGCTTGCTCAGGGCTTGAAGACAATGGACGCATCTAGCATCAGAATGGAGCGCTTGGACGTTGACCAGCCGCGTGTCCCTCGTTTACAATATGGCCTCGATCGCGTCCTTTTCAATCAGGGCGTTCACGTACTGCAAGACAGACGTTCCAAGGTCTACAACTTCGATCCATATCTGCAAAAGATCATGCCGGTCACTGAGTTTGATTACGACGCTCTCACTGCTTACAAGACTTCTTCTCAGGACAAGTTCCTTTCAGAATTTGCCAAAAAGCATGGCAAGAAATACGTCGGTTCCACCTCCAGCATGACGAGCACATTGTCCCATTTCCACTACCTCCTCTCTTCCTGGCGCAAAATCAACACCAGCATGTTCTCAAGGGACTTTCCCGACACACTGCAAAGCTTCACTGCGCTCAACCGCACACCTACTTTTATGTTTTTGAGACGCAAAGGCGATACTTATGCCATTGACGCTGACAAGGAATTTGACGGTGCCAACGTCCTCATGTTGCTCGGAAGATCCATGGAGAAGCTCTTTACCTTGCCAACCTCCGAGTTTGAGCGGTATAGAAAGGACAAAGATGGTGGTATCTCTGAGGTTGAGCGAGACCGACCCGAGGCTTACCACTATTCCTCACTGGGCGACTTTTTGCTACGATCGCAATTAGACGCCCAGGATGATCGTCTACCCGGAACAGGCATATTCGATGTCAAGACGCGTGCTGTCCTGTCAATCCGTATGCAGTCCAGCGATCACGAGCCAATGACCGGATATGAGATTACACAAGCCCAAGGTCAGTATGAGAGCTTTGAGCGAGAGTACTACGACATGATGCGCAGTACTGCACTCAAATACTCTCTGCAAGCTCGTATGGGACACATGGACGGCATTTTCGTCGCGTATCACAACGTCAAGCGTATCTTTGGCTTCCAGTACATCAGTCTGAGTGAACTTGATCGATCCCTTCACGGTACACCTAATGTCAATTTGGGCAACCGTGAGTTCGAGCTTAGCATCGGTTTGCTGAACGAGATCTTGAACAAGGCTACCGAGAAATTCCCTGATCAGGTAAGTATTCTTGGCTTCGGTGACTGACCTGATACTGACCGTGACATAGTCCATTCGATTCTCCTTCGAGACCAAAGCCGCTGAAACGCTCCCGTCTATGCACATATATGCAGAACCCATGAGTGAAGAGGACATTGACACGATCCAGAACTCACAAAAAGAGAAGATCGCTGAATGGGAGCGCAATCTGCGTGACCCGGCATCCAAGTTGAACAAGCAACAAGTCGATGATCTTGCCAAGGAAGATGATGACACTGCCAACGAGTTCGGAGACTCGAGCAGTGATTTATACCGGGAATCGGACACAGAAGCCACTGAAAAAGACTCAATTGTCGAGGAGATTGAAGTTATCTCCAAGACGTCAGAAACAGAAGCAGACCCAGACGCAGAGTCAGACGTAGAGTCAGACGCAGACAAAGACAAAGCTTTGCTAGGAATGGTTCTCACAGTCCGTTCCAAGGTCAACGGTGAATATGTCGAACGACCAGAGCATCTCAGGAAGCGTGACGATTGGACCATCGAGTATAGCTTGACTGAAAAGAAACCTACGCAGGCGCGGAGGGAATACAAAATGGCCAAGAACCGACGGAGGAAAACCTACGAGAACCTCAACAGCAACCTCGACAAGACGGATCCCAACAGCACCGAGCTTAGTTACAATGACCATTACATCAACATGCTCAAGGAACTTAGCGAGAAGGGCAGGAAGATGAGGGCTGGACTCGACGAGAAGGCAATAAATCAGCCAAAAGTTGTGGTTGGCATGGCGCATGTCGAGCCTTCGAAGAGTCAGATGGCAAACACAGACGATGTGAAGATTGAGGGTGTTGATGATTACTTGACGTGGCTGTACAAAGAAAGGGCATCCCCTGTCGAGGAGGCATGAATGATATGATAGTTTTGTAGATGTAGTGTTTAGAGGCAAGAGGAAGTTGTATGATATCTTGGAGTTGACGACCGGAGGGATGTCTGCGGTTAAAGAAAGTTGCAGAGTCCAAAGGTCCAGGGTGACTTGAAGAGTGATGGAGATTCGTTGTGGACAGAGCATGACGTCGCAAACAGCTTTCAAACCACCACGTCGCACAGCTCATTTGACACCGAGACACCGAGACACGAGCACAAACGACGTGCGCGCCAGCAATCCATAGCTCTATCACTTTGAACACTACAAAACCAAGATGGCGCCGAAGAATCGCAACAACCGCAACTCGCATCCGCGACCCACAGCGCACCACGTTCCGTCAGACTACGACACCGACACGGCATACGCAACCGACGCCATGACTTCTCTCTCCCAACCAGCACCCATCCCAGCGCGCACAAACGAGGAGTTGAATCTCAGTGTGCTGCAACGACACGATCCTTCGGTCCACCAGATCCTCTCTGTCGCTCCCTTCGCTGTCGTCTACACTTTCAATCCAGCCTCGTCGACTTGGGAAAAGCAAGGAACCGAGGGCACACTGTTCGTTTGTTCACTCTTACCACTGGTGGGAGGTCCGCAGATCGAACGGTACAGTTGTGTCGTCTTGAACCGCCGCGGTCTCGAAAACTTCTCTAGCGAATTGTTCTCCGCCGAGTCGGTCCAGGTGACGGATGACTATGTCATCTTGCAGGTCGAAGCAGAGGACGGGAGTACAAACATCTACGGCCTGTGGATCTTTGCTGAGGAAGGAGGAAGTACGGTACAGACGAGAGTGGTCAACGCCTTGATCATTCAGGAATGCGCAAAAAGAGCAGAGGACAGTAGAGACGCGGCTGCCGTGGCCGATGTGGAAGAAGAGTACGTCGAGGAAGAACTACCGCCATCGCAACAAGAGCAACAGCCACAGTTCCAACCGCCGCCAACAATACAGCATGAACAAGCGCCAGAGCCACAGAGACATGACTACGAGCACCAACTACCAAACCAACAAGTCAACCTACTCCACTTCTTCAAAAACGGCCAACAACAGCAACGTCCTGCCCTCGCCTCACCCTTCCAGTCCCACGACCAGCAACAATACTACGCCATGCAACAGCAACAGCAACTCGAGCAACAGCGCCTTGAACAACAACGGCAGCAGCAACAACAGCAACTCGATTCCATGCACCAGCAACAGATGAATCAGATGAATGTGCAACAAATGCAACAGACTTGGCAAATGGCTCAACATCAACAGCAACAACAATTCGCTGCTCATGCACCCACACCTCCTGGCTTTGCACCTCCTCAGCAACATTTCCAGCAACAGCAGGCTCCTCAGCAACACCCTCAGCCGCAACCTCAAGCACAGGCAGATGTCTTGATGAGTTTGTTCAACAATGCTAGACGTGGGTACTAGAAGATGTGTAAAGTTACTCCTAGCATATCAGCAGCGATTTCGAGACTGGTGAAAAATGCGGAGAGCAGGTAGTCGAATCACAAAGATACCCCTTCATTGCTTTTGACAGAGATCTTTCGAATGAACATTCTTTTTTCTGGCATGTGAATGTTCCTGTTGTCTCTTCTGCTTTTGTAGCTGTCTGAAACTGATGGACTTTTGGGACCAGGGTCATACATTCAACTATACTTATACAGATGATCAACGGTACTGTGGCACCACCACTTATATTGTCCGCTATCTAAACTGTTTAGTATATGCTTCAAACTGTACTTTGAATGATAGGCTTCAATGCGACTTGATAAATGTAGTATTTGTCGTGTATTGAACAAATATAACTTTGTGGATATGCCAGAGCAGAAACAAAGGCTTAAATATACGGTTCTTCGTTCACACTGTTAGTCATTATAGTTTTAGCGTAAGGGAAACGAATGAGCTAACTGCCCTCGTGGCTCTAAAACACAACTTGTTGCTTCTTACTACCTTAATGCATTACTTTTTATTCACTATTCATAAGACCATATCGTTAACTGTCTCGGGTAAGAGCGCGGAGTTGTCGGCGTGGAGTACCCCGGACAAACCCGAGCTTTGGAGCAGCGTCAGCGTGCTTGCCGCAAATGACATCCGGCCACGGCTTCCGATCGCAGATACCGAAAGGTACGCAGACAAGACCGATGAGAGGAGGGCTAAGCCATATAATTTGGTTCTGTAGATATACGAGAACTCTCCCTTCTTCACATTCTCTCTCTCTCCATCTCTCCTTTGCAAAGTCCGCAGCTCTGTCATACATAATGGCAGCAACACGACGTTCATGCACCCGCCTCTCGGCACTGCTTCCCTCGTCCTCTAATGCTTTATTCCGCACACAGCTACCGCGAGCAACGGCGCGAGTTGCGTTGAACAACAAGCGTGCTGGTGTTGCTGCTACAGTGACCTTTTCTCGCGGCTTCATCAACGATGTCAAGGCTGGCAGCAGCGGTGTTGACGACATTGAATTGAATGAGAGTCTGGCGCCGACGATTGATCGCTCGAGGTCAAAGGTGTATAGCAGTGCTGATGAGGCCGTTGCTGATATCCAGAGCGGATCTACGATTCTGAGTGCTGGGTTTGGTCTTTGTGGTACTGCTGGTATGTTTTCCTCCTCTGGCTGCATTATGTCTTTCTGATGAAAGGATGGTTTGGGCTGATTTGATTTGTGGCGAACAGATACAATCATCAAGGCTATGGCAAAGAGAGGAATTGAGAACTTGCACTCGCTAAAGGCTGTTTCCAACAATGCTGGTGCTGGTCCCTATGGTCTTGCCGAGCTGGTGCAATCTGGACAACTTACTTCTGTTATTCTGTCTTTCTTGGGTACCAACAAGGCTATTGAGAAGAAATACTTGACTGGCGAGCTGGACGTCGAATTGACACCTCAAGGTACAATCGCCGAGCGCATCAGAGCTGGCGGTGCCGGTATCCCTGCTTTCTACACTCCTACTGGTGTCCACACATGGATTGAAACTGGAGAAATCCCCATCAGAATGGGACCCCCCAAGGAAGGTTCCAAGATGCCCACGACCCTGCAATCCGGCAACCGCCGCGAGACCCGCGAATTCAAGGGCAAGAAGTACAATTTGGAGCATGCCATCCAGGGCGACGTTGCCATCCTGCGCGCCTACAAGGTTGACGAAGCAGGCAACTGCGTCTTCCGCTACACCACCGGAAACTTCGGTCCCATGATGGCCAAAGCAGCCAAATGCAGCATCGTGGAAGCCGAACACATTGTCCCGATCGGCGAAATCAAGCCCGATGAGGTGGATCTTCCCGGCATCTACATTGACCGCATCGTTCCCGCCACCGAAGAAAAGAAACTCGAAGTCAAGAAATTGCGAGAAGTGGAAGGAGGCGATCAGAGCAACAAGAGCGAAGCCGAGCAACGTCGCGAGAGAATCGCCCGTCGCGCTGCAAAGGAATTGAAGCAAGGTTACTATGTCAACTTGGGTGTTGGTATGCCTACACTTGCGCCTTCGTTCTTGGATCCAGAGATCAAGGTGTGGATACACTCGGAGAATGGATTGATGGGAATGGGACCCTATCCCACCGAAGAAGAAGTGGACGTCGACATCATCAATGCCGGCAAGGAAACCGTTACCATCTTGCCTGGAGGCTCTACCTTTGACAGCGCCGAGTCCTTTGCTATGATCAGAGGTGGCCATATCGATGTGTCTATGCTCGGTGCCCTGCAGGTCAGTGCCAACGGCGACTTGGCAAACTACATGATTCCCGGAAAGGTCCTCAAGGGTATGGGCGGCGCCATGGATTTGGTCTCCAACCCCGACCAAACCAAGATCGTCGTCCTCACCGATCACGTCGACAAGAATGGCGTCAGCAAGATTCAGCAAGAGTGCAGTCTGCCTTTGACCGGTGCTCGTGTTGTGTCGACCATCATTACCGATCTGGTGAGTTTTTGTATTTCTGATATTTTGGTACGCATTGCTGATGATGTGTGATAGTGTGTCTTCCAGGTTGACCGCAAGAACGGTGGTCTCACGCTTACCGAAGTCGCACCTGGCGTAACTGTCGAGCAAGTGCAAGAAAAGACAGCTGCCAAGTTCAAGGTGGCCGACGACCTCCACGAAATGGAGTAGAGCATACTTATCTCAATGCACAGAATACTTCCAAGAACTCGAGTATATCCATGGAGATATCGAAACACTCGGGCTCTCAGGGAATATCTCTCCTCCTAAAAAAAGTATCGTGCATTTTTACTGTTATACTAGTTTCATACATGTACATTCGAGGTGACGACGAGCCCGACCCCTGACCTTGTGCATCCCCGTCATCTCCCAACAAGTTACTTCTACTCTCTACACCCATCAAAATACACAATATCCTACCAATCACAACCTCGCCCATAGAGAGCCACTAAACCCACCTCTCTCTGTGGACGAAGCCACATTTTGAACACTTTTCTGCATTCTCACGGTACGCAACTCTAGTGGCCATGGGCTGTGGGAAAGCGATCTCGATTTGTTTCACCGGGGTGTATGCTAGAGGAATTCACTCACTGGATAAAGGTGTATATCAACAAATCACTGTGTATCATTACAACTGCCAAAGAACCGAGTATTATCTGTTGGGAGAGAGAGCAAAAACCTCATACTTTTGAACATCCATCTCTTCTTTTCTCTATCCATGGAAATATTCCGCTATAAGAATGCACAACAACCATCCCATATCGGAACACCACCGTGCAGTCCTATAGCTTCCGATTCCACTGTATCGTACCCAAGAGATCAGGATCGTGTACCCCGTCCAACCATTCCTGCACCCTTTCCCTCGTCTCCCTGTGCTCGGTTTCCGTAACAATACCCCTACTCTCACGCTCAAGGTCCGCGAGAAACTCTTTCCGCTGGTCCCTGGCTACATGTGCGCCCTCCAACCACGCCTCCAACCCCCTGCATCGAGGATCATTGGCCACGCGCAAAAACCCACTTAACGTGTGTTTCGCAGCCCAGACCTCGTCCTTTGCCCTCGACACCGCGTTCTCCATGTTACGGCGATGGCGCTCGAAATCCGCGACTGTAGCTGCGGTGTCCAAGGCACAGTTTGTGGTTGCAAAGGAGGCGAGGTGGGTTTCTGCTGCTGTGCACCAGGCGAGGTAGTGGGATTTGATTTTGCGGGCGGAGGTGCGGGCGAGGGTGATGGAGTGGGTGAGGTGGGTGAAGATTTGGAGGTAGGTTTGGGGGTCGAGGGAGGGGGAAGAAGAAGCAGAGGAGGGAGAGGGAGAGGAGGAGGATGAGCAGGGGGTGATGGCCCCGGGTTCAGGGGTCTGGTATCTGGTGATGTAGACGGGGTCGCTGGCGGTGCCCACGTTGATGGTGATGACCTTGATGATGCAAGACATTGTGCTGTTTGTCGTTGCGTTGGAGTGTGAGGATTGAGAAGTGGAGATGTTGATGTTGTTGATGGATTAGAGGAGCCTGGTGTTGACTGTGTGTGGCTGATGAGCTGGTATAGATGGTATGTCTGTTGTAGAGTTGTGTGTATTTGTCGATATGCGTATTGGAGGCGTCCGTGTGATACAAGTAGTAATTAGTAAGACTTGCAAGTTGGAAGTGGTAAGTGGTTCGTTTAATGGTTATTGGCTCTGATGCTGCTACGACTCGCAAGTGAGAGAAGGAGGAGAGCGAGGAGGTATATAATCTTATACCACAGTATGACTCTTCTCGCCTGAAATCACTGGAAAAAAGAATGAGCAATCATCGCGTGGCTCGTAGAGGGAGTTTGCGGGTAGGCAACAGTAGTTAATCAATCGGAGTGAGAGAGTTTTGTTTCTCTCCGTCCAGAAACAAAAGCTACACCACCTCCCCATGTGCGAAAGACTGTCACAGTGTATTTGTAGAAATACACAGTACTTTCTCAGTCAGAAGTGTGGCCATGGAAATACGTTGAGATTAGGTCTCTCCGTGGATACCACTCAGTTCCGGAAGGTATTGTGCATTTCTATAGCTTGGAGCAAACCGGGAGGCGCTACCTTGGAGCTCGACGACATCGCGAAGGCTGATGAGACGATGCTGGAATCGATGGTATACCATGACTGGCTGCATAACAATTAGCACTTGTCTCGAGTCGTAACGCGTGGAAACTTAGCCTCTTTCCCTTTAAGCAAAACCCCGTGACCAGCAAATTTTTCGATGCGAGCATTATGCGGTCATCAGGGACAATGAGGGCAGCCAGGGACAACTGCCTGAGCAGAACATCGCACGCCGAGTCCGATTCGTAGTGGCAGACTTGTATATTCTTCTACGAAGTACTGGAAGAATAAGTTTGTCACTTATAGAAGTCGTCTGGGAGGTATGACCCTGGTGCGTGACAGGTGATAGCGTACGTATAGAACGCGAGCCGAGAGCCAAGACTCGATGATGGGTGGTCCAATGGGCAGGCTTCCCAACGACTACTGGTTATTCTCCCTAAGCGTGGGAATGAAGGATTGGAGCGGCAGTAGGGGTATCTGGGCTTTGTTTAGTTTGGACACATGGATTCGTTCACGCGAAGCTGTTGTACTTGGGAGTCGAGGTCACTGAGCAGATCTGAGTAGGGGTCAACGGACAACGGTAATTCTGAACGAGATGAAGAGGGTTAAAAGAATGATTGAATACAAACGCCTGGTTGACCTGACCAATGTGTGTGGGGTATAATCCTGACCGTAGCGCCCCAGAAGATTAATATCAATAAATACATAAAGAAGCGCAAGTATGCTCGAGGCGAGCTTCAGTACTGAGGAGGGACAAAGGAGCTCTTGCTTGTTCGCTCATCGTAGACGTGGAAGCCAAATTCGGCAGCATTAGGGGGAGTGTACACTGGTCGAGGGTCAGCAAGGAATTGAGAGATAGGGTGCTGATACGCAAAGCTCACAGTGTAGCGACATGGCAGGTTGAACAGGGTCGGGGTTGAAGACACGGTGCAGGCCGATCTGGTCGGAGATGTAGGTAACCTCGTCAGGGTGGTATACAGTCTCTTTCTTGACCTCGAGCGGATGAACAGAGGTATCTCCACTTTCTGGCTTGTGGTAGACGATCTCGGTAAGGTTGCCTTTGAGGATCTTCATGATGCAGTGAGCATCGGCATGATCGTGGATCAAGCTGCCTTTGGCAGGGTTCCAGACGATGAGGATCAGGTTTGCTTTGCCATTGACGTTGTCAACGATGTTTCGAGTGTATCCCCTGCTCTTGTCTGCACGAGCGTAACGCTCCCAGTGTTTTGGGTTGGACGTGTATTTGGCCATGATGGCTTTGATGTGGTCAGGGTCGACGTGGGCCGAGTCGATGCCGGAAGATGGACCCAGGTACTGGCGGATGTCTCGTACGAGATGACCGAAGGGGTCGTCGGACACGGCAGACTTGCAAGTGGCACAACAGTGTAGGTGAGGCTGGTTGGCCATGTTGACCATGGAGGAAAGCGGTGCTGCAACAGACATGATGGGGAGGTGCTGCTGTTGGATCTAGAGGGTGTTGAGTCGAGTGCTGAGGATCAGATGTGGATTTACGAGAGAAGCACTGGGGACCAGATGTGGATATACGAGAGAAGCAAAAAGGAGCAAGCGGTTAGGCCATGGATGGACGTGGTATTTGTATTGATGATGATTGATGCAGCGAGAAGTCGGCGATGTTTGACGCAATCATCAGTGTCAGGGCATCATCGGAAATGTCGCCGGACTTGAAAAGCTAACGACATGGTGTCTTGTAGTTTGGCCGTTGCGACGAGCCATCTTGCATAGCAAAATCTGCGGGGTCAGTTGAATGTCAAAGAAGACAACGACTGATGGTTTGAGAGAATCATCGCAGCTTCCAAGTACCTCTGTCAATGACAATAATGGCATGGTGCGGCAGCGATTACTCGGCCCTTGCAGAGGGCGGCGATCCGGGAAAGAACGACCCCGCAGTCGTCATTGCTGGCTGCTCGGTTTGCCAAATTTGCAACTTCGACTTCTCACACTCGACCAGCCGTCGCGTCTGTCTATACCGCAAATCAACCGTCCACCCTCGCTGCACACGTCGCGAGATATATCCATCCTCTGCGCACTAGTCGCCCCGTCTCACACAAACACCACCCATCATGGCGACTACCGTCGACAAGGTGCGCCATCACCGCAATCCAGAGTCCGAGAAAAATTATCGCTGACACCTTTTGTGCCACAGATCAAGCAGATCGAAGATGAAATGGCCAAGACGCAAAAGAACAAGGCCACCTCGTTCCATTTGGGTACCCATCCCCGTTCCGCGCAACCCAGGAACCAGAGCATGCAATACTAACCCCGACGACAGGTCAATTGAAGGCCAAGTTGGCAAAGCTGAAGAGAGAACTCCTCACCCCTTCATCAAGTGGCGGCGGTGGCGGTGCCGGTTTCGATGTTGCCAGAACTGGTGTTGCTAGTGTGTATGTACAGCGACTTGGCTGGCTGCAAGACAAGAGCTGACCCCCGACAGTGGTTTCATCGGTTTCCCGTCGGTCGGAAAGAGTACCCTCATGAGTCGATTGACCGGCCAGCACTCCGAAGCCGCCGCATACGAATTCACAACCCTCACCACCGTCCCCGGTCAAGTCATGTACAATGGCGCAAAGATTCAGATTCTCGATTTGCCCGGTATCATTCAGGGTGCAAAGGACGGAAAGGGTCGTGGTCGTCAGGTCATTGCCGTCGCAAAGACTTGCCATCTGATCTTCATCGTCCTCGACGTCAACAAGCCCCTTACCGACAAGCGCGTTATCGAGCAAGAACTCGAAGGCTTCGGCATCAGAATCAACAAGTCGCCGCCAAACATCCACTTCAAGAAGAAGGACAAGGGTGGCATCAGCATCACCAACACCGTCCCCCTCACCCACATCGACCACGACGAAATCAAGGCCGTCATGCAAGAATACAAGATCTCTTCGGCCGACATTGCCATCCGCTGCGACGCCACCATCGACGACCTGATCGATATCCTCGAAGCAAAGAGCAGAAGTTACATTCCCGTCATCTACGCCCTCAACAAGATCGACGCCATCTCAATCGAAGAGCTCGACCTGCTATACCGTATCCCCAACGCCTGTCCCATCAGTTCCGAGCACGGCTGGAACGTCGACGAACTCATGGAGCAGATGTGGGAGAAGCTCAACCTGTGCCGAGTATACACCAAGCCCAAAGGCAGAGCTCCCGACTACACTGCCCCCGTTGTTCTCAGGGCAAATGCTCGCACAGTCGAGGACTTTGTACGTTTCCAAGCCCCTCCGTTCGTCTACAGTTCAAGCTAACATTGCGCCAAGTGTAACGCCATTCACAAGACCATTGTCGAACAGTTCAAGGTCGCCATCGTATACGGCAAATCCGTCAGACATCAGCCTCAAAGAGTCGGCCTTGCCCACGAGCTCGCCGATGAAGATGTCTTGACCATCATCAAGCGATAAATACGAGCACGCACGTCACTTTCGCCTACAACCATTCCTCCCTACATTTGATATCCCCGGCTTGAATGACTGCTTCGAGTCGAGATCAACGATCCTGTCGGTCTAGATTACTTGCAGCAGCCTTTGTCATACCCATCCAACATACGCTAGTGTCCACCTCACCACACTCGTATCATGAACAACAACGACCGGTCCGGTAAGAGGCCTCTTCTTTTCTTTCTTTTTCCTCTTTGCGAAATTTTCTTTTCAGATAGACCGGCTTCTGCCCATGGAAAATACACGCGTTTTACCCAATGACTGTTTTACCATCTTCTTGATCGAACCCTTTTTCGCTTTTCATTCTTTTTCGTTGGATGCCATTTTTTGATTGGCCAAGGTTTTCTTATCATTTTTCCCACTTGCGAAGCAGGTGCATAACCGCCCCGCAACACAGCCTCGGCCCGCCCTTCGACATTTAATCAAAAGGATCTCAAATCGACCTGCGATTCGTCGATTTTGGTCGATTTTGGTTGTGTTTGAAGCCAGCCATGCCGCTTAATGAGGTGATCCAATAATGCAAGGCAGCTCTCTCTTGTGGACAAACATCATGTCTCGCTCGGCTTGACCTCTCGGGCGCTGCAGTGTAGGCCGCCTAATGACGAGGGTTTGCGGTCGACTGCGACGGCGCTGTCCGAACAACCGCTGGCCTGGAGCTTGAATACTCAACAGATCTGATGTTGCGCTTGCGTTGTAGAGACATCCGTTTGAGGACGATTGCAGACGGGATCCCAGGACTAATATACCACTGGTTTACGGCCGGATCAATGAGAGTCGAAACATGGCATTCCAGGGCACGATTGGTGTTTGCGTTGTATTGTGCTGTCGGCCGACGCTTGGACCTCCATCCATCCACCACCACCACCATCAGGTCTTCAGCCCACAGCAAGCAGGAAGCCGATCATCTGGTCCCAGCTCCCTGAGACGATTGCGGGCGGATTACCCTTCCGTGTGGAGTTTCCTTATGGCTGTGCATGCAATGATGCAGGCGGCCAACAAAGCGGCCGCAGCAGCAGGTGTAATAGAGTCTTTACGAGCCCCCGGTCCTCTACATCCAACATGCATCATGACCCAGCACTTGCTTGCTAGAGCCCCAACACGTCTAATCTAGTGGTTGGCACCTCCCCTCCTTTTTTCGCGCCTTCACCCACTACATCGGTCCTCTTGTGTACATCATGTCAATTGTCCCCTGCCGCTGACGATCCTTGAGAAACTGTTGCGGTAATCCTCTTCGGAAACCTAGCCTCGTACCGTCCCGAAGAGGTTAACTTAATTTCTCATAGGCAAGCCCTGCTTTGACACTATTGTCTCCGATTACAGTACCACCTCTCCATAGGCAAGCAACCATTTGGTCCCTGGGATTTCTTAGTATCTGCACATATGCCTAACAAGTTGCAGAAGCTTTCTCTCTATATTGTCAAGGTTCGAAGTCGAGCTGCAGGCTTCGGCTCGCATGGGGACCGTGCCTCACTTCTTCCAGGAACAACTTGCATGCTCACCAGGCTCAAGTTTCCTGACTCTTTACAGTCTCTGGCCTCTTGGAAAGAATTCGCAACGAGAAATACATCACACGAACAGGTTCAAGGCTGTCTTTTGTAACAACAATCCAGCTGTCTTTTGTAACAACAATCCACAATGGACGATGGTTCTGAGCAACAACATCCGGCTGCCTTTGATGGTATTCCAATGAGATGGTCAGAACAACATTCATACCCTCACTCGTATCATGGTACGCCGGCAAAAGAGTATCCAGGTTTTGGCTGGGGGTCGCCGCCACTTCCAATGCATTCGGCTACCTTTTCACAGTCACCACCTTTGAGGCCAACACATCAACAACTACAACCATTGATGATGCCATGGCCGAGTATGATAGGGAGTCAACAGGCGTTTTATCCACCTCTGTTACCGCAAAATCAAATGGGTACGACCTCGCCTCCCACCGTGACGCCGGTCTCGGCAGGTTCGTCTACCAGGTCAGGACCATCAGTACGGAAGACGCTGTCGGATGACGATCGCCGGAGAATGTGCAAGTACGCCGAAGAGAACCCAACTGCCAAGCAGACCGAGATAGGATGTAAGTTCTTGCTTGAATCACGAAGAAGTTATTACGAAGCTGACTGTTATTCAGATCTATTCGGAGTAGAGCGAAGGTATGACTGATGACACGGCTGTCAATCACGTCGAGACTAACAATTATAAAAGCACTGTTTCAAAGGTTCTCAGGAAAAAAGAGCAATACCTAAACCGCGCCCAACCAAAAGAAACTCTGCGCTCACCACCCAACAAGAGACCAAAAGCACGACTACCAGACATTGAAAAAACCCTCTCAGCCTGGGTACTTAAACAGCAAAAGAAAGGCTCTCCTATCACAGACGACGCCATACGGGAACAAGCCTACTACTTTGCCTCGATCCCAGGACCCGAGAACCCAGCTGCAAACCCCATCAACAATCCCGGCTGGCTGGAAAAGTTCAAGCAAAAGCACCACATCAATGGCACCAAAGCAAGCAATGAAACACGCAAAGACTCTGTTGCTGCCGACTGTGACAACAAATCGCCAACCTCACCTTCTGACGAAACACTTTCGTCCAGCTCACCAGAAACCGTGTTTCCCGCAACCCTGGACGGCACAATGGACATCAAACCCGCCCTCTCGAACAAACGACGTAAATCCCCTCCGTCAATCGATACGGCATTTACAGACCTAGGCTCGACCTCCACATGCTTTACCCCCCAACTGCTCTCCCCCACATCTCCGTTTCACTTTTCCCCTTCCTCGCAGATTTCCTCGGGGGGCTTGCACAGCCCGTTCCTGGCGCAGAACTTCAGGGCTATGGATACGTTTATGGTTGATTCTCCGCCTGCCGAGCAAGCCATGTCGCCTCCACACTCCCACACCCACACCCACAATCACAGTTTTCTGTCTTCGCTGTCTGGAATGGGGGAGGACAAGGAGAGACTAGACAGCATAGACGAGTGCATGGAAGACATTTCTCTGCTCAACGAGGCTGGAGACGTGGAGCAGGGGGTGGGTGGTGGGTTCAAGACAGAGGGAGCAGAGGCAAAAACCATCAACCCCACTGCCGTAAGCAGCAAACAGAGGAAAAAGAAAAAACCTACGGAAAAGGAAGCTAGAGAGGCATTAGCAGTGGTTGTCGAGTTTTTCGAAGGACAGCCCAGAGGGAGTTTGGAGGTTGCTGAGGGTATGTTGTTGGGGAAGTTGAAGGAGAAGTTGTTGCGTTGAGGGGGATGGAAAGACTGCTTTTGCTTTCGCCTTGAGGCCTCCGGGTTGGAAGAGTGCTGTGATTTGCACGCGCCTGCTGGTTCAGGTCCAGGTTCAGATATCCCATTTTCGTTCCCTTTATTTGTTGTCTCTTGTTTCATCTATCTTGGTTCTGCCTGTTTACCTTGGATTCTGCCTTTTTCTTCTTCTGTCTCTTTGGTTCTGCCTTTTTCTTCTCCATCTTGATTCTGCCTTTTTTTTCCAATTTCTTTTCCTCGGTTTCTGCCTTTTCTTTGATTCTGCCTTTCGCATCCTATCCCCTTCTTCTTCTCCAAGACTCCTGGTTTTTTTTTTTGGTCCTTTTTTTGTCCTTTTTTTTTTTTCTCTTCTTCCTTCTTCCCCCCTTGGTTCTAGCCTTTGTCTTTTTCGTCTCCCCCGTTCCTGTCATTTTTTATATTTTCACATCTCCTATCTTTTGAGGGTACTGTTTCTTTGTTTTTCTTTTATTTTACACCCTTGTTTCCCGGAGCAGCACACGCGACATTTTTTCTTTTTTCGCTCACATTGACAGAAGAGGGATAACACACACACACTCACACAGGGACACACACATCAAACATTTCAGAGTTCAAACGACAACGACAACGACAGAAAGGGGGGCCCACAAATAAACACACACACACACACACACACAGACGTTGTACAGATTTTACTTTTCATCCAACTGCTCACGCGGGTCGGGCGAGAATCACGTTTCCTTTTCTTTTCTCTTTTTCCTTTTTCTCTTTTCTCTCTTTTCTTAATTCGACGGAAAAGGGTTATCACAATTCGGATATCGGATTTCGGATCTTCTTATATCTCGGGTCCCTGTCAATCACACATCTCATTCATGGTTCATATCTTTCTCACTTGCACAGAATTCAAACTTTTCATCTCGGGAACCTCAAATGCTTCTACATTCTGGTCATTTATATACTCACACCTCTCTTTCTTACACTCTCCATCACAGCACTCTAACCCCTCGACTCGGCCGCTAATTCAGGAAACAACCTCACAACCACCAAATCCACAATCGCAACTACCAAATGCTTATTCAAATACGCGTCCCCAAAAACCTCCAACATGCCCTCTACCTGCTTGTGCACCTCATCCCCACTCCTCTGAGCAAACACTTGCTTGACGACAATAGGAGGCAGAGCAGCGATGATGGAAGCGGCACACTTTGCTCGCAGCTGGACGGCTTCTTCGGGTGTGGGGGGCACACGACCGGGGCCGAGCGAATTGTTGGGGAACATGTTTGTGCGGATGAGCAGCAGAATCGAAGGTAAGCGAGTGGGATCGAGGATTTTGGTGCGTACGTGGTGAGAAAGGAGTCTAGTGTCAAGGCAGGTAGCAAAAGGTCAGCAAAATTGATATTCCCCAATCAATCGGGTTTTGTGATGGCTGCAAAAAAGTCGAGTGTCAGGACAGGATAGGAAGAGATATGCGGGAGGTGTGTGTGTGTGTGTGTGTGTGTGTCTGTCGATAGACTGACGAGAAGCCTTGAAACTGTCCGGATCATGCTGGGCGCTCCGCCACGGTTACACAACAGACGGTTTGCCTAAGCGCCCATGAACAGCAGCAAGGAAATGGAAAGCGTACACCCAGAATCGAGGCCGCTCGCTAGGCCGCAGATAAATTGCAGGCAACAGATATTCGATATCCCAAGCCAATGGTAGACCAAGACGACGGTGCTCGGCGAATGTCGCTTATTCTCGGTCTTTGAGACAAGACCATATGCAGCTTCCGCATAGAGAAAGGCGTCCCCGAGCCGCAATACAACATCGCCTGCAGTAGCAGCGAAAAGAGAGATCCAAGTATTGACGCAAAGACCGGATAAAGTCGCAACAATCAGAAGCGGGTTTTTGACTTGCTTGCAACGAGCGCTTCGAAATGCGACGTGGCGTCCTCTCACAAACCCCTGTGTGCGTCCAGAATACGCAGCGCGAGCCATCATGTCGGTATTTCTTGCTGCAAGCGCCACGTTTTGCAACTGGGATGCGGCTGACAGGCTGGCGGCCCGTCGCGAAAGGGTATTGGCTCAAGCCGGGATCAAGTGACTGAAAGTACATGCGGGGCTACGAAGATACTAGGCCGGCATGGCTGAAATTCGGTGGAGGGGAGACAATCAAAAGAAGGCGATCGGCGGATATCGCAGCGCATGAAAGAGGAGGTATAGGGAGAAAGAGAAAGGAAAAGGAAACTCACCTGTCCAATCTGCTGTTTGTGCAACCCACCTTCCATGAGCTGCAGATCAACAGCCACTGTATGTATGTACCCATGGTGGTAAGCCAAGGCATCTGCAAGTCCAAAGAAAGCAAATGCGAGCAGCAAGTCCAGAGAGACATTCCTAGGATTGGTCTTTTCGTACTGTCGTGTGTTGATTGCTGGCACAGTGAGCCGCTGTCGTCCAAGTCAGCATGCGTCGAGTCTTCTCTCTCATTCGTCCTTGGAGGCAGAGATGCGGCATCTGACAGAGCTGTGAAGAACGCGCGTATGGTTATGAAGGCAAGGAAGGCGTATTGCATGACCTGCAAGAACACGCCGGATAGAGTATCCACTGGGCTTCTATTCGCAATGACAGGTGGTTCCTCGGCATCGTCACTTTCGTCTGCTAGGAGCCCGAACTTCTCGAGGCGATTCGGACTGATGGGTGGTTGCTGCAGTACCTCGGGTTCAGGAGGACGGATGATGGCAAGTAGCTTGCAAACAACGTCCCAGATGAACCAGCCTTCACAGATGTTGCCGCAAACTCCACGCCCAATGATCAACTCAGAGAATATCTCAGTCACCAACACCCTTAGAGGTGGATTGTTGAGATGCTCCGGTGGGAGCAGATGAGACAATACTCCTTGAATGAGCAACTGGCGCCATGCAGCTTCATTCTCAGCCTGATCCAGTGACGCGAGAGATCCGGGCTCGAAAGGGACCGGAGAGAGGGCAGGATGAGGGTTGATGGCGTGATAGACTTCTCTCGGATTTGCTACGAGTAAAGAAGTGTAGGATGCGCTATATGCAGTTCGATAGGCTGACAAGACATCAGTTAGGCGAGTACGATATGCCTGCTGTTGATATGACGGTTACCTGTAACGTGGACGTCGATCAGTTCGGGGAGTTCATCGAGTATCAAGGCTTCCAGGTCCACGGCTTTTATTCGTTGCTCGAGAGCGCGCGTGCAGTGAGCGATAATGTGGACGACCTGATCGGTGAACTCCTGGTCCGGGGTGATTCTGGAGTACCAAGCCTGCACAAAGTCCTTGATGATTATGGATATGAGAGCATAGAGTTGGAGGTCGACTTGGTTAGAAGTGGTCAAAGGTGGCAGCAATTCAGACAAAGTCTTGGAAATGTTTCGTGCTCTGCTACCCTCGGGGCCTGCGAGTTGATTCGCGCATAGGGTACGCTTGATAAAGGCGATAGTGGCCTCATCGGAATAGATGGAGTCAATTTTCTTGCTGCTCTTGGATCTGGTGTGTCTCGGTCTGTTTGGATTGTTGCTTCCAGTGGAAGTGTTGCTTTTAGTCCTCGCATGACCACGCGGAACAGCGCGGCCAGGTTCTTGATCCATTTATAGATTCCAGGCAGAGGGACATGTCTTGTGCGGGCTCATTGTTTGGATGTATTCATTGAGACAAACTTGCACATGTTGATGGTTAAATGTTGAAGGTAAAGTGACGGAGAGTGTTAATGTCCACAGAGGTGCTCCGTAATTTCGGTGGGGCTGGTTGCTGGCAGGTGCGTCCTTGGTCTGGCTTGGACCCCGGATCTCGATCTTGCTTGACACAACCCGGATCGTCACTTCTTCATCTGTAACCATTTTCTGGACTCAGTCATGGCTTCTACGGATGGCCTTGATCAGGTCGAGGGTGAGTTGGCAGTGTGCCTTCCCTGTCCGTTCCTTACTGACCGTCTCACAGCGCAGCTCAAAGCCGTCATCGACAACTTGTACATGCTCATCTGCCAGGCGCATGAATTCCGTGGCTCGCAAACTACTGAAGCCATGACCTTTGAGATGTAACCCACCGCTCTCACATGCCAATAAACCAGGATATCATGCTGACATGGTATCCTAGCAAACGCCTCATCCAGAACTTGCTCTCTTTGTGCCAGTCCGCCCGCGTCCTTCCGACCAGCCTCCCACCAGAAGTCATCGAATACGTAGAGCGATCGCGAAACCCCGACATCTATACCCGCGAGTTCGTCGAGCTGGTACAGCGACTCAATCAACAACTCAAAGGCAGGAGCCAAGCTTTCGCCGACTTTAGAGACATACTAGCAAGAGAGATGGCCGGCGCTCTACCCGATTGCAAACAAGACATCACAATGGTCGTCGAAAGTACTGGAGCCAAGGCTCCTGCCTGAACACTTTTCTGCAGAACTCTACACCCGGCGCACCAACTCGCCAACCGCAGTGCTTACGACATCTACATCAAAAGACGAAGGGGATCATCTTCCACTTCCCGCTCATGCTATCAGGCCCAAACTTTTGTACATACCATTCTCTGGTCCCGTCTGCCGTTACTCCCAGGTTCACAGCCACGAAAACAAGAGCACAAACGATGGTCCAGTTTAGCATGGCGCCTGCTGGTGCTGCAACAATCGAGAGCGCAAAGTAGATCAAGCACTCGACAAAGTAGTGAGGGCAGACCAGACGATGGAACACTGGATGCTCAGGCACACTGTACTTCTTCAGGGATGCCAGATATGCATGGCAATCGTGCTGCACGCCAGAAGCAAGGATAAAGATCAAGCCGCCCACAAAAGTACGAAGCGATGGAGGCTCGATGGTCAGATGCGAGAAGTCGAAAGACTCCTTGAGAAGAGTTGCTAGGAAGGGGAACAATGTCAGAGCAGCAAGACACGGATTTTCACAAGACCAAAACCTACGAGCTCCTTCGACCCAGACGGCTACGCTCATGCTAGCATAAAACCACATCCCCAAAGCCCAGTGGCCGATCCACATGCGAGCATTGGAGGGCTTAGTAAATTCCAAACACTCGTACAAACGACGAACACCTTGCAGGAGCATCAGTATCCATGTGACGATGATTTGGTCCAAGGTCATGGACTCGTTGATGTCGGTCAACGATGCCAGACAGCGCCAAGACGATTGATCAAGAAGGACCTGAGAGAACCACATGAAAGAACACAGTGTGGACACGACATAGAAAGATGCAAACCAACTATGAGGCACTTGTAACGTGGCAAGCGCATCTAGTGTGTTGGCGGTGAGTTTCTTTGGCTGTTGACCATTCTGACGAGAGCCATAAGCCAAGAAACGAGTGCGAAGAGAAGGGACGCAATGTGCAAGAAGAGCCTGGGAGGAGTCAGCATACACAGTCACATCGTCTCAGCTACGTTTTTGACTCACGGCTATGGCTGCCAGCAAGAAGGAAGCCCTCAAGAATATGACGAGGTCAAGCATGACGCTAGATGGCTAAGTTTGTGAGGCCGGTTGTTACAGACTGATGGCGTCCTAGAAGGCGCATGCAAAGGTTTTGGTCAAGCGCAGCACAAGCAAGCAACAGGCTTCGCTAGCAGGCTGCAAAAACAACGAGGCTGGCCGCGGA
This sequence comes from Aureobasidium sp. SLJ-2021a, assembly GCA_019677095.1. Lineage (NCBI taxonomy): Eukaryota > Fungi > Ascomycota > Dothideomycetes > Dothideales > Saccotheciaceae > Aureobasidium > Aureobasidium sp. SLJ-2021a. Next base: position 170,061 of record JAHRBU010000027.1, read on the forward strand.
TAACTAGGCACGACTCCAAAGACCAGGCAAGACCAGGCCTCGACTGTCGGTGAGATAATTGCTAGAGAGACTTGGATCGGCGGCGGTGGATGTACACGTGACTGGTGGAGGCCCGAGCGGCGGGCGTTAGACAGCGGACCGCTTTCCCAGTTGCAGCTCTTGCTAACCCACACTGATACTTGCTTCTTCCAGTCCACGCACAACCTCTGCCCGCCCCTTTTACGACTTCCATCCGCGACCTTCCACCCTGCGGAGCCGGTCTTCGCTTTGCGCCTGTATTGCATGGCCATATCCACGGCATGAGCCACAGCACCCTCCCCGACAGCAACAACGCGCTTGTCCAGAATGCGCCGCCTCTTGCAACAATCAAGGGCACCTCTCCCATGCTTCTAGAAGCCTCATCCGTCTCCTCGCCACCTCCAGCCCCTCGACTCCCACACAAAGACCCTCTCGAGTCTGGAAACAACCATGTCTCGGACGCCGAGAATGACTCCGAGGCCGAGACTTTGATCGTATCACCCGTCAAGAAACGCGACATGCTCAAGCAATCCACTTCCAGCCAAGCTCTGGAAAGCATTGACGAGATTCCTGAGAAGCTTGCCGTCCAACCCGAAGACACTGGGGCACAAACCGCTCCTGAAGCTTCGATCGACAAGGCCCAGACTAACGGTGATGAACTACAAAAAGATGAAGAGCAACTGGACGACAAGGACACCAAGCTGCACGAACACAAAACAAACGCCAATGGAGACAATCAGGACAGCGATAGCGACAACTTGAGTGACGTGTCCTCGGTGCAATCTTTCGGGGATCAAAATGCCAACGAAAACGACGTCAACAACGACGAGAACGACGATGAGGACGACGAAGACGAGGATGCAAGGTCGTGGGCATCCGACAAGGATGACGAAGAACGAGCCTCAAATCCACGGAAGCGCAAGCATACAGATGTGGATCAACCGCGACGGAAACGGAGGTCTAGCCAAGAGCACTCATCTTCTCCGCAGTTGCGTAGACACCGCCGGACTGCTTCGGCGCAATCGGCACGGCCCAGCCAGAGCCGGAGTAACAGCGGACAACATTTGCATACAGCTGGCGTGGCACGGCAACGACGCGCCGCTACTCATTTTCCCGGCCGCGAGACCATGCTTGCAAGGAACGTCTGGGACTCGGATACTTCTTCCGAAACGTCACATCAATATCCCAAAAGCAGACTTACCCGAAACACCAGCAGGGCTGTTTCAACACCAGGTCGACCAATGGGTTTGGCAAAGCGCCACGTCAACAAATACGGCTTTACTCGCCTGGCCGAGGCGTGCGAGAATGGCGATCTTGACGGCGTCAAAGAGTGGCGCGAGAAGGACCCCGAACAACTCGAACAGCGCGAGTTTGCAGGAAACACTCCACTTCAAGTCGCTTCTCTCAATGGATATCCCGAGATTGTGAGCTATCTGCTCGAGCAGGGCTGCAATCCACATTGCGCGAACGCGGACAAGGACACCCCTCTCATCGATGCGGTCGAGAACGGCCATCTTGATGTCGTTCAAATCCTCCTAAAGGCTGGAATCAACCCTCTCCATTGCAACCTGAAAGGCCAACAAGCGCTCGATGTCATCACAAAGGAGACCGACAATGCTACCGAAATCCGTGCTGCTCTGCGCGAAGCTATCGAAGACTGGAACAAGAACGGCAGATCCGAACAAACGTACAATGTTGAAGAACCCGCTTCAAGACCTGGACCAAAGCAAGGACTTCAATTTCTTGCGCGCACATACGAAAACCTCCTCAAACTTGTCAGCGAAAACGATAGGACGGCCGTACAAGAGTTTCTCGATGCTCGGGTTCCTGTTGACAACAACGTTGTAGCGGCAGCGGCAAAAACTGGAGATCTCTACCTTGTGAACATGCTTCTCGCCGAGATGACCCCTAAGAAGGCTCGTCAAAGAGCTGATAGACCTATGCTCTCTGTCATCGGAACTTCTCACTTTGACATGGTCAAGGCCCTCACTGAACTCGATCAATTTGAACCCACATGGCGCTCCAAGAGCAGCAACCTGACGTGGTACGAAATTGCCGAGTCCAAGCAGGGCCCGAGGTGGAGAGAGGAGAAGGCACTCTTGCAAAAGCTATACGAGAAGGCTGAAAACGCAAAGAAACTCAGTTCTAGTCCAGTCTCTCGACGCGAGCCTACCAAGAAACGACGCAGAAGCTTGGAACGCCAGAACGACTCTGATGTGGACATGGAAGACGCCGATTCACCAGAAAGAGCACGAAGCAGAAGGCGTCTAGTCTCTAAGAAGGAGATGCGTACAGAAAGCAGACAACGATCATCTTCAGAACTCTCCGACGTTGCGCCCCCTAGAAGACACGGCGAACGACTGTCAGATCAGAACTCGCTCAAACCAACCGGCCCACGAAAAGTAGGACGTCCAAGGAAGCACAGCAACTCTCACCTCTCCGAACCACAACCCAAGCGACACCGCTCATCCTCGATGATCGAGCACACCGAAGAAGACCACACTACATACGACTCCGAAGACGATGCTCAGCATGACGACGATGACGATATCAAGATGGAGGAGCCTGATCGCGAGGCCGCAGAAGCAGAAGCCAACCGCAAAGCTGACCTCGACGCCAAGGCCAATGCTCAGAAATTGGCGGACAAGTTGCGCAAAGACGAACAGGCCAGGAAAGAGGAGGAGGCTGCACGACGCAAGGAAGCCGAGCGGAAGGCTGAAGAGATACGCCAGCAACACGAGCGCAAGCTGGCAGAGGACCGTCGTCTGGACCGCGAGAGAAAAATACAAGCCCTTCCAAGTGCTCTGGCTCATATCATCAGTCTAACAGACGTCCGTGGTAAGGAGAAGCAAACGTACATCCAGAGACACTTCCTCCCTGTTCAGGTTGTCAAGCGAGCCGAGCTGGGAGATCTGCCAGACGAGGGCAAGCCCGACGAGCTGTGGATGCTCAGTTACCAGGCTGCTGCGGTACTCACAGGCAAAGACGCGAACGCTCTCTTGGAACTTCCGCTTGATGACAAGGCAAAGCCATCATTACTCTCTGGAGTGTCGACTTCTGAGGTGACGGAAGAGCAGCGCCGATTGATGCTGGCGTGTCTACAGTCAACGAGTCTGGTACATGGACTTCCCTCGAACGAAGACAGCGATGCATCAGAGGCAGGAAACCTGTTGGCCGAGCTTGCGGAAGCCGAGAGGATCCAGCAACGCATCAAAGAAGACCGAACCAAATTCCTGAACATGGCCTCTCTCCGATGGATGCGATTCAGCGACTTTTACAACATTGCAACATCAGCCGAGTGTCCTCACCTGGCCGGTCTGGACATTCAGATGAGGTTCGACTGCTGTCTCGATCCATTCCCATTCTCCACAGACATCAAGGCAAGCAACGGCACGAACGAGCACGACAACAACAAGGAGCGAGTCAATGGCACGAACGGCACCACGAGCGAAAGGGGCCTTTCCGCGGCTGGACCCGGAGTTACGACGATTACGGTTGTACAGGATTGAATTGATTGATAAATGGCATGCAAAGCACAGCGTTCTGATTGTTATTTTACTGCGTTTCCACACAAAGCATGCATGGTACAGAGCAAACAGTTTTGAAGCATTGTGTTTTTTTCTTGGTTGTTTTCCAGGGAGCAAAGGGAGGACTTGTGTGTAGGAGAGGTAGCCTTTTCGATGGGAGATTGTGAATTCAGATGAGGGATCTCTGTCTGTCATGACAGGATCCGGTACATACAGTACATACACTCTGCATTCTCCAAACCTCCTCTTTGCATCTTCTGTTACACCCGTACTCGTCATGTTGTCCTTTACTGTTCGCTACATATGTTGCATGATTGCTATTGGTATCAAGACGAGCGGCGTCCTGGGCAGTCGGCAAAACCACAAAGACGCCGAAACAACTTCCCCACATTACTCCAAACCACGTCACCAAAAGACGCAGTTAACAGAATCACGGAGATAGGCAGGTCCCTCGGCAATTGCAATTGCGATGATTGAATGATTGCGATTCTTGTCAACTAGACCTCTTGGAACTGAGACCTTGGGATCCTTCTTCTTTGTTTCCTAACGCTGTAGTATACCGGACCTCGCAAAGAAGCTCAGTCAAACAATGTCGAAGCTCTCGCCCGCCCTCAAGCAACTCATCAACGCGCCGTTCGCTCGTCCAGGCGCTCTGCCCGCACCCCAAGGCATCAAGTCCTTTTACCAGAACCTGGCCAAGGATGCAAAGGACAGAGGCGTTGGTGTGCCTGCATGGTTGTCCATGGCTGTATGTGTGCATCACCTCCAAGTATCTTGAGCACAAAGACTGATACTCTCGATGATTGCAGACGGCAACGACCATGACGATGAACTCGCCCGACTCGCTCGCAGAACTCTACCACGCAGCTTGCCCCGACCACGACGCCCTAGCCACAGCAGAGCTGATGCGCGAAGTAGGCTTAAAATGCATCGGCTTCAATGGCGTAAGCGCCCCCTTGCTGCCCTCCTCTGCCTCCCTAACTCACACAAACCACAACAGGTGCCCCGTACAATCAACATGCTCAACGCCTTCCGCGCCTCCCTGCCCCCCTCCATCGTCTCCAGCTTATCAACCACACCCACCCGCACCCCCTCCCCCGCCAACATAACCTCCATGTCTTCCCGTGGTTCCGCCCTCTGGAAATCAATCTATGACCCCTTTGACCAGAAACTCTACGCCAAACTCGCGGCCTCGCACCCAGATCTCCCCGTCCACATCCTCCACTCCGAATACGGTGCCCTGTTTGCGGACCCCGAGGAACGTGCCCAAGCGCAGGGGAACGTGGGTAGGGTATTGACGTCTATTGTGGCGGTTAGCTGTTTGAGGGCGCAGACGGGAGTGGGGCCGCAGGTGTTGAGTCATGTGTTTGGACTGAGGAAGGCGTTCAAAGATGGGAGTGCCGAGACAGAGGTCGTGGGGGGTGAGTGGTTGGCTGGAGATGAGGGGAGTGTTTGGTTGTTGCAGAGTGTGGATGGAATTGTTGAGGCGTTGAGTGGAGGGAAAGGGTCGAGTTATGCGCCTGCTGCTGCTGGTGTCAAGGCGAAACTCTAGAGGGCTGGCGAGCAGGGTGGTGTGCATGTAGTGTCTATAGAGGTGGATTCGAAGCAAAGCGTGCATGTCTGTTTTGTAGATATTGGGTATTCAGACCTATTCCATGTACGAATGCTGATTTTGATACGGAAAAGAGTGTCGAGTCTCGTAGAGCCCATCAGCCTTCTCAAAAGGACCTATGGATGTCGCTCTCTCATCAGGAGAACAAGGTACAGGAATTAGGATGGTGGAGTCATCAGCATGTCAGTATACGAGAGTTTTGGCATCAAGGTACTGTAAACATTTACACTCCCTTTCACTCAAAATATCCATCGATGTACTATATGTAGTAAAGACTTCCATACTCCACGTGCCAAACCCAAAAAAAAAAAAAAAAAAAAAAAAAAACCATTGCCCAAACTACCGAAACCAACTTCCTTTGCAAGCCCAAGGAAAACCACACAAGATTTGATAACAACGCCAGACTTGATCCTAATCCCCGTTCTTCCCATTCTCCCATTTCTTCATCGAGAAAAATCATTCGTTGTTGCGTATTGCGAATCCACATACAGAAATGTAGAAAACCATCAACCATCAACCCTTTCCGCCCCCATTCCGTAGGTCAACTCTACACTGACCATGAACCCGTATTTCCTTTCCACATACCCAATAAACCACCAAATCCCACAGATCAATCACGTCGCGAAAACATGAAAGAAGTCCAAACCCCACCCATCAAACCCCCAGTCCCCTTCCCCACAGACATCAACTCCTTCCTTCCCACAGCAGCGCAACCAACTGATATCTCAAAGCTTGAAGCCTCTATGGTTATAGAACTCCGGACGCATCAACAGGCGTTTCTGGTTCTGGCGTTCCAGCATCATCAATTGGTTGTAGTAGTCTCGAAGTGAAGGACTGGTTGAATATTGGTATGCAGAGAACCAGTAAGGACTTTGCTGGGGGATGTACTGTTGCTGGGGGATTCGCTGAGGCGGAGTGGGTTTCTTGTCTTGCATGACTTGGTCGTTGGATCGAAGGTCAAGAGCCGTGGGGAAAAGTGTCTTGGGCTTGTAGATGCGGTTGTGGTGGTGGTGGGTAGTGTAGAGGTGAGAAGATGGAAGCTTGGGGTCGAGGGTAACACCAGGTACTGTGAGAGGCATCCGCGCTTGGGCCATTGCGGCCTGCATGCCAAGGTGGTGTAACATGCATACCGCTGAATGCGTAAGGTGGTGGGTAGTACGGCATACCGGGGAATCTCCAGAATCCCGGTGTCCCTATAGGCGTGTTCACTGGTGGCATCATCGCGAAGTTTTCTCGAGAAAGCTGTACAGGCTTCGGCCGGGCAGATTCGGGTTGGAGTTGGACAGATGCTATATCATTCATCCTGGTTCTCAGATCCATGTCGTTGATTTCAGCCTCCATGCTTGCAGCTCTTTCGTTGACCATCTCGACTGTACCACCAAGCTCGTTAGCCTGTCTGTTCAACTTGTCGATTCTGTTGTTCAAGATTGTGACTTCGAGATCAATTTCGTCCACTCTGTCGTGGAAGTTTTGTAAGGAGGTGGCTCGGTGTTCGAGACTGGGCAACGTTCGAGGGACGTCTTCTTCGTCTCGCAACACTAGTTCCCAGGCCTCTATGGCAATCTCGAGGAGTGGTATGGTTTCGCATATCTTTGCGATTAGGTCCAACAGCCTTTGACCCTGTTCACACAGGATTTGGTAGCGGTTGTTTGTGTCGTCATTGTCGATATCGTCGTCGATATCGTAGTCGTTTGTATCATCCTGCGACGGTGCTATGTCACTACCCTGCAGAGTCGTGGAGCTGACGGTAGAGGAAGAGTCATCGCTGGCTATCCGAATCTTGTTGCTGAGACCAGCATAGATGCTCAGCTGTCTCCCAAGCTCCGAGGGCGAATTATAAGTCGATTCCGCGCGTGTCTTTCTTTCACGTTTCTTTGGGTCCTCGTATCGCATGTTCCGGCTCTCGAGATACCAGCCATGGTCACCGCATTTCCAGGTTTCGCCACCCACGAGGTGATACCCTAGGTTCACGTAGTGAGGCCTGTTGGCATCAGTAGGAGTTGGTAATCGCGTGTCCAAGCTGGCAATATCATTCTCACTGACGGGATCGGGATCTTCATTCCTGTCAGGCGATGGGGAAAGACTCTGGATATCGCTCTCAGCTTCATCATCGCTGATAATCATAGGAGTCGTAGCCGTATCGCCAAGTGCTTGTGCCAAGAAACTGGTAGCGTCAGCCTCTGACCATTCGTGATTGAGGCCGTTCATTTTGAAGGAGGTAGTATAGCGCGTCGTGTTTGTGAACTGCAGATTTGGAAATGAACCAGCAGAGTTCGACAGAAAAGCTGTAGACAGGCGGCTTGATATAGAAAAGAAAATTTCTGAAGCGGACAGGTGTTGTATGCTGAAGATTCATGAACGATCATAGTCATCGCTGAACGTGGTTGGTTGGGGTACTGCGGGTCCCCCACGTGCTTGAGTGAGTTATCGTACTTTTCGCGAGATAATTCGATTTCCAGACAAGCTTGTGACGACTTCGCTAGAGGACTTGAGGATTGAGCAGCTCATGATGTTGATGGTGTTAGGATGCCAACTGAAGATGACGAGGAAGCTTGTCTAAGGCTAAAAGTCGTGATTCTTTTCATCACTTGAGTGGCCATAGATATGGCAGGTGGTGATGGTCAAGCTTCTTCCATCCAGCAGGATACTAGAGTCCGGCCGCTCGGAGTGATCAGATCATGCAACACCCTGCATCAACTCTCCGAGATATTGTTCCACTTTCTTCACAACCAGATCATTATGCTCTACACCACAATTAGCAACTTCCTCACCTGCACGTAAAGAATAACTCACTGATACAGAAACCATGAGGTGTGCCATGCGTATCAATCTCCATAGTAGGCTTGTCCTCATCTCCCACCTTTCCTGTTGCAGCCCTGGCAGCAATAAGCTCATCCCGAGTTTCGTTGGCAACCCAATGGTCATCAGTGCCAAAGTAAAAGTACAGTTTCGTCTTGTTGCTGCTCGAGTTTTGTGCTTGTGCAATGCCCCAGAGCTCGTCGTCCCAAGCATCTGTTGTTATGGTTTTAATCTCGTGACCGGCAAGATATCTGGTTTGTATTAGAGATGAATGTAAACTGAGAAGAAAGACGGGGACTTACAATGCTTGCCTGACACCGCCCTGACTCTTGATGAATGCAGTCGTGGGCTCTGCGGCTTGAGGAGGGAATCCAGTAACGAGACCGACAAGGGCTTGTAGCACTGTGAAGGGAACCCACGAGAACAACAGACGTACGACCACACCTGCGATAACAGCAAAGTACGGAATCGCAAAGAACAACTGCAAAAATACAAATCAATCGATGCGTCCAACGGCAAACTAGGGTAGAGATCTGAGAGAAAGTATCTTTCTGATGGGTATGATACATACACTGAACTTCTTGCCGCTCGGACTCTTTGCAATATGAGTGACCGTAGGAAACAAACAGATTCCACCAATGACTTTGGCATCATTGCTCAATTGCTGCGTTGTAGGGCTCTGCTTTCGTCGTCTCAAGACCTCGAGCAGAATGTATGAGCCTACCGAGTGACCCATCAACACTACCTTCGTAGAAGACCCTTGTCTTGCATGGCTCTGGATTGCCCTTTCGAGCATATGGCCTGTGTGCTCTATCTGCTGTTCCAGATCATACGGTCCTTCCGCATTGCCATTGGCGAGGTGTTGATGGCTGTCGCCTCGGACCCCAAACCCACGAAGGCTCGTTCCTGCAACTTTGGTGTGAAGATCTGGATAGTTGATGCGAAGGCTATCGAAGCACAATGTTAAAAATGTACGATAGTATTCTATAAGACCCGGGTTTCCGGTGATGAAGAAGACCAGAAGTGAATCCGTGTTGGAAGAGCTCGTCGGAGCGACATGTGTGAGATCAATTGAGTCTTGCACTGTCATCTTAAAGGGTTGTTGGAGTGCTCAGAAAGTCTACGACACGAGTTGAGGTGGCTCGCAGCAAGCGCGTTGATGTCTGCAGAACGATAGCCGCGGTGAGGAAGCCCCCCGTACTTGACAATTGTCCGAAGCTAGTGATGGATCTAGTAATCTGTCGTGACAGAGTGCAGTTGGTCTCTTCACTGTGAATAAAAAGCAGAAGCGACACATTGGACTGCGTGATGATACAGACATCTCAGGCAGTCGCGTTCTTCAATTATTCTGCTATTGTTCAAAGGGCAAGACCAGAAGGGCGACAGTACCTGTCATTCACAGATCGCGATCGCAGCCTCCGTGTCGGAGTTTAGCTGTGTTTCACCCGCTGAGAGTGAATGTCACCGCCCAAATTGGAATTTGTGAAGTAGCACCTGCCTGTTTTGTCTCGGCAAAAGCGCCATCCGCTGCGATTAGACTGCTTTGGACCGAGCACGATCAAGTCGCGGAAAGAAATGCCACAACGCCCGACGGACGCAAAGAATCCCACTCGCCCTCTCCAAGCACTCGCAACCCACGCCAGAGCGACACGCGCTGCACCACCACAAATCACCAACAAAGCACCACCACCATCCACCGCCATCTCCGAAAATCACAAAATCGACACGACCATCAAAATCGCACCTGAAATTTAATACTGGAGCCTTTTTGATTATTTATTTGCGTTGCGTTGACAGTTTGCGCCAACTTTTTCTGTTTCCTCGCTGTTCCTCCCATCCCACCTTTCGCGACACGCAAATTTTTCCCGCAAGGACAGCTTTTCATTAATCCGACGCCAAGCCTTCATAGTTATTCACGCACCACAACTTTGCATGAGAGTATGCAGAGCACTCGTGCCTCCGGTGCACGCTTCAGGCAGAGGAAACTCTCGACCAAGCATCCGCTACAGGTCGTCAAGGAGAATGAAATAGAGACCTTTGCCATCGATGAAGACCCCCAACGCCACATACCTCATGTCGAGACTGGTGTGGAAAAGGCAGAGGAGACCGAACACCATCTTCAGGCTGTCATTTCTGCCGCTGCCGCCTCATCGCTAGGTGCCAAAGTCAACCAAGTCTTTATTCCCACACCAGAAACAAAGTCGAGTGGTATTCCCTATGATCAGTTATATCCACGACAGTTTGCCGAACCTGCCACCTACATTCGGTTCAGTTCAACGGTTGAGGACTGTATCGGACACCAGTACAATATTGACGAAGAGGATGACGTTTTCTTGCTGAACTTCAACTCATCAAAGAAGGATGACGAGAAGCTCTCCGAGGACATTTTCGAAGAGTTGATGAGTTTCTTTGAGCTCAAGTCGGACAAGAATCATCCTTTCGCCAACATCTCCAACGCTCCAATCTTGACACTCGAAGAAGCCGAGAGCTACTATGACGACCCAGAAGATGAAACAAACCTTTCAATAGAAGCCCGAAAGTGGGCCAAGGAGGTGTATGAGCACTGGCGTTCGAGAAGAGTGCAGAATGGCAACCGCTCGCTCCTGTCAAGTCTCAAATTCGAAACGGGTGTCGATACTGACGACAACGACGCCTACGTCTGTTTCAGACGTCGCGAAGTACGACAGGCTCGCAAGACCAGAGGTAGAGATGCTCAGGTGACTGAGAAGCTCAAGAAGCTGAGGAGAGAGCTTGAAGATGCCAGGCAACTCCTGATATCCGTCAACCAGCGCGAGCGATTGATCAAGCAGAGGATAGAGACAGAACGCAAAGTGTTCGAACAGCGCAGTGAGTTGAAGAAGGTCAAGGTGCAGCAAGGCATCAAGGGTGAGAAGGGAGAAGACGAGGAACTCCTCGTCAACCAAAGAGTAAGTCATGATCTTGTCAGCGCTGTCGTGGTTCGTGTGCTGATGTTGAATAGCCCACTCCCAAGCCCAGACCAGCAAAGGCCGATGGACAAAGACCCACAACGTTGCGCCTTCCTGGCACAAGGACAGAGGCCGTCCGCGCAGCCCCGGAGAACGATCTTGTGCAGCTGTCAGACATGCAGGAGGAGGCAGCGGCGGCGGTACAGCGATCGGTCGAAGAAAAGATTGGCCAGCATCGCAAGTGGAACAAGGATTGGGTCGACAATACTTGGGGACCAATCACACCACCAGCCGAGCCATCTTCAGCGTCTGGCTATCTGCCACGCATCGAAGAGGTTCAACTGCCGACACCTCCAGCTTCTTTGCGGTCAGAGACATCACAAGATCATGTCAAGGATGTCGAGATGAAAGACGCAGACCTACCTACACCGGTCAGTGCTGCGCAAGAACAAGCACCCCGTACCATGTTCCGCTTCAACTCGCCACCACCCGAGGCAGGATACGAGAGACCTGCGTACAGACGACGATATGGTCGCAATGGACGCTTGTACATTGAAGAACGCAAGCCGCGCATGTTTGTGCAGGGCAAGGGTGTGATAGGCGACTCTGACGACGAGAGCGATGGCGAGACGGTCGTGTATCCCATGGATTGCTACGACACGCTGGGCATCAGCTATCGCGCCAGCATCCTGGCGCCGCGGAGGCCAGTAGACCCGGCAGGCGAGCACATGGCGCAGTTGAGGCGGACAGCATCCAGCGGCGATGTGGCAATGGCGGGCGGAGGGTCGACAGCGGGCCATGGAACCAGTCATGGCGCTGGCGAGGGTGGAAGTTGATTTGAGCATTTTTCCGGCGAAAACTTTTTGTGATACCACTTTTTTTTTCTTCCCTTGACGACATTTGTATAGTAGATGAGAAACGTCAAGAATTGCTCGGTCTCGGAGACCTTTTTTTCCTTTCCATCTGGAGCCGAGTCCGAAGTGCGAAGTAGTAATCTCTTCGGTTGTGCTAATTCGCTTAGACAAGGCCGAGTCCTGGGATTGAAGTATGGATGAGGTATGAAGACACAGTGTGTACCATCTGAGGCGCCAGACGGGGCGGACGAAGGACAGGAGAGGTGCGTCAAGGTTCTTGTGCTGGTATTCGTCGGTCGTGGTGGGCAATGTGCGATTCAGGCGGGAAGCGGGGCGGCTGTAGTACAAGAAAGAGGAGACGAGTACAGGCGCTGGATCCAGAGTGATGCGAGCGGGTACGGTAGAGGCTGGCTAGGGGAGCATGCTCTCATGTAACCGGGGCAGAAAAGGAAGAAGACTGGCGACGAGGAAGACCATGACTGAGGCGGTGCTGTGTGTATCGATGGAAGCAGTAATCTAGTTTGGGTGAGTGAAACGGGACAGACTGAGAAAAAGAGGAAGGAGATAGGGTAAAAGAACAAATAGAGGGTCGCAGAAGGAAGCGGGACGAGGACAAGGCAGCGGATTCAGCAAAAAGTCTTGATGTCTTCTTTGCAGAGGTTGGTGCAGGCAGGGTATGCGAGGGTAATATGCAAGAGCACAAGGACAAGGCCAAGGCCATCAAGCGCTCAAGCTTTGCCGCATTCGGCTGGCGTCAAAGTCCCTTCCTCGACCAAGTTGAAGTCCGTCTCTTAACACCGTCCGTCGTACCTGCCTACTCTGTAAGTTACACAACCAACATCCGTCGTACCTGCCTACGCTGTACACAGCCAACATCCACCAGAATGGCCATCGCAATAGGCCTCGAAGGCTCTGCCAACAAGCTCGGCGTCGGTGTCATCCTCCATCCCACTCCCCAAGCCGACAGCCCCCAGACACATCAAGCTCCTTCGAAACACGACAGCCCTCCGGTTCAAATCTTGTCCAATCTGCGTCATACCTATGTCTCGCCTCCAGGCTCAGGTTTCCTACCCAAAGACACGGCTGCCCACCATCGCCGCTGGGTCGTCCGTCTGGTCAAGCAGGCCATGAAGCAGGCACGCGTCTCGGTCGACGACATTGACTGCATCTGCTTCACCAAAGGCCCCGGTATGGGTGCCCCTCTCGGTGCCGTCGCTATCGCTGCTCGCATGCTATCCCTCCTCTGGAACAAGCCTCTTGTCGGCGTCAATCACTGCGTCGGCCACATCGAGATGGGTCGTGCCATCACTGGTGCCCAGAACCCCGTCGTCCTCTACGTCTCTGGCGGAAACACCCAGATCATTGCATACAGTGCTCAACGATACCGTATATTCGGCGAGGCTCTCGACATTGCTGTCGGCAACTGCTTGGACAGATTTGCAAGAGTTTTGGCCATCAGCAATGATCCGGCTCCTGGCTACAACATTGAGCAGATGGCCAAGAAGGGCAAGGTCCTGGTCGAGCTCCCCTACGCTGTCAAAGGCATGGACGTTAGTTTCTCCGGCATTCTCGCTCGTATCGAAGAGTTGGCCAAGAAGCTGGAGGCTGGTCAGAATGGCAAGACCGAAGTGTGGAGGGATGAAGAGACTGGACAAGACATCACTCGTGAAGATTTGTGCTTCAGCTTGCAGGAGACTGTCTTTGCCATGCTGGTTGAAATCACCGAACGTGCCATGGCTCACGTCGGTGCAAGTCAAGTTTTGATTGTCGGCGGTGTTGGCTGCAATGTGAGACTGCAAGATATGATGGGCATGATGGCGAGCGAGCGTGGTGGAAGTGTCTTTGCGACCGATGAGCGCTTCTGCATCGACAACGGCATCATGATTGCCCATGCTGGTTTGCTCGCATACCGCATGGGTCAAACGACAGACATCATGGACAGCAGCTGCACGCAGAGGTTTAGAACTGATGAACCCTTGATCAATTGGAGAGATTAAATCTCATCCCTGTACTACGGGATGGTCGTGGTCAAAGCTGCTAACCACCCGTGTCTCCTTCTCGCCATTGTCCAACTCTTGACTTGTCTGCGTTGCGCTACAACACCAAGGTCAAACATGCCCAGACTCTTCAATCATCATCAGAGTCCTCAGCCTTGATCAGCTTCTTGGCGGTCGAACTCTTGTTTCTCTTGCTGATGAGACTTCTGCCCTCATCCTCGTCATCCTCATCCTCGTCGACGTCCTTCTTGGCGCGTTTCTTCGAAGGGGTAGCAGTGGCAGTGCTCTTCTTGGCCTTGGCCTTGGAAGGCGTGTCTGTGTTGGTTGTGGTTAGATGCGAGATCAGATCGTGTCAAAGACACAAACTCACTGGGTGCAGTGGGAAGGGGGTTGCCGTCAACATCGCTGAAGAGCTTCTTCTTGATAACACCTGAAGCGGACCAACCGTTAGCATCATCTGCGCAGACACGGACAGTGAGAATTTGATGGCTTACCCCAGGTGTTCGAAGCAGTCTTGATGGTGTTGAAGCCAACAGCCTTCATGAGCTTCTCCATGTCGATCTGGTCTTGTCAGCCCAGTGCACACGAAAGATGAGGTGCTGACGCCCTACCTCGGGAGGACCGGACTTGAGGCAGCGCCAGGCGGCCTTCATGACCATCTCCTCCTTGTCGGTGAAGACCACGGCCTTCTTGCCAGCCTTGACGGGAGGCTCGCCCTGGTTGGATTCATTGTCAGACATGATAAGTGTGTTGGAAGAAAGATGAGGTGTTGGATGGGTTTGTTGTGGGTGACGGTAGAGGGAGAAGAATTCGACGAGGTTTCGTTGTGATTTATAGACCAATCCTCACGTCCGTTGTGCCCGACGACACGACCCGCTTAGTCGTCGCCTTTTGGGGTGTTTTTGCGATCACTTTTCATCAGATTTCCTTCTTTGATCGCGATTCGACTGTCTGGTTTCCTTCCCCAACCCCCTTTTCTTTCCCTCATACCCAACCTCAACTTGAGAGAGGCACTGCCTATCGAGAGGTTCTTTACTTTCGTTCACTCACAGTCCTTGGACGAATGTTTCGTCAAACGAGTCGACTCTACACAACTGTCGTTTGTGAATCTCATCTCCATCCATCGCAGTCCTGGATATACCACAGCAAGTTCTTTCTCCTTTGAGCAGTAGGTGCCTCTAGATGTGATCGCGATTAAAGTGATCCGACTCTGGATGGAAGCTGGCCTTGACAACGACCTTTTCTAGTATACCAGCAGCGACTGAGCAGTTAGCACCATCCTCAGTGAGTCCACCACACCAAGCTTGCAAACACATATATACAGCTTGCTACCACCTCACCTTTCCTTCTCTCACACACCACTCCTTCAACGGTCCTCTCCAACTAGGACTTCCTTCCTTCCTACAACACACTTCTGGATTAGATTATGCACAGTTCACCTTGATCACAGCACGTCACCTCAGCAAAGATCTCTTACCGCGTATGTTCTTCAATATGTCTCTGATCAACCACGAACAATACTGAGGCATCTTTCCACCAGAGCTAACCATGTGTGAGACACGCTTCCAGACCAAGAAGCGTGCCGAGATTCGCAAACAAGTCATCGCAAACATCAAGAGCAAGAGCAAGATTCAGAGCGAGGACTCTGCCGATCCTACTACTGTAATGGCCAGAAACTCTACCGAAGATCTCTCTGAGGAATATGTTCCTGCTGGAGTGTTTCCTCTGCTCAATCTGCCTGGCGAAGTGCTGAACATGGTCATCAAGTATACCGTTGCCGCTCCAGACCAGGAAATCATCATGCTCGAGACCGCGACAACTCCAGCTCTTGCCCGTGTCAACAGATACCTGCGCAAGAGCGTCCTACCCATCTACCTCGCCGTCAACACATTCCGCCTCTTTACCGAAGAAGCTCCCATTGCCAAAGACCACCAGGCCATGGAAGCCAAGTTCATGATCCAAGAACAAGTCATGGATTGGTTGAACCCCCTTGGCTACACGACACCCCTCTTCAAGAGCTTGGTCATCCACTTTGGCGTGGAGAACGATGCCGAGGTGCTCTTGGAGTACTCGCGCGAGGCCAATGGCTTGACGGTCAAACACGAAGCTACATGCCGCTATTGCTACAAACTCGGCGAAGGTCTCCCCACCTTCCCTCGCGCCATTCTGGACAGCATTTCACACAACGCTCAGCTACGCCACTCCATCGAGCATTTCGAAGAGCGCAACACCACCGTTGGCAACGAGCATGAGATCTGCAAGGCCGACCTCGAAGCCGATGTCTTCTGCAAGAGCACGGGTATCAAGAGGGGTGCTTTGGCCGTCAGCATGGCCAATATTATGGGTATCGAGCGTGTTATCAATCAGGGTCATATGACTTTCGCCTTGTCTGTGCACACGATCAACATGAAGCGCCTTGGAGACACGCCCAACATCATCAAGCACAATAATGTCAACTACCTCCTGCGCAGAGACACGAGCACCTAGAAATTGAGGGTATCGAAGGAGGGAGAGATGTACAATAGAACATGGACCGGGCGATCAAGGCTGAACTTTTAATTTTTTTTTCCTTTTTTTGCAGTTCAAAGGGATGCATTGCGGAAGGGACACAACCATTAGAACCAGGGGGCTTTGGCGATGCAGATGCAGGACACTTCTTTTTATACATGGTCTTTTGAGCACCTCACCTGTGATCTCATTTTCTGGAGGAAGTTTCCTGCTTTTTGTATACTATGCAGCAAAAAAAATTGAACATTGTCTTCTCACAATCATAACACCATACCCCTGCATTAGATGGAATGTGCAGTTGGTTGGCCTTCAGGATGCAGAGTGGGCCAGAGATGATTGATTGGGAATAGTGGCAATAAGATCAAGTTGGACATGAAACAGTAATTGACTGTGTTCTATCAAACCATTCTGTAGCGAGAGGTGCAAGTTGGGATCGAAATACGAAAGGTCCAGGGTGCCTGAGGAAGCCAAGGCCAACTTTCAGCACCTACGTCAACTTCGCAATCCACAAAACCTCCGAGTCACACTCTTTTCACCTCGTCTTAGACACACCAAAAGGTAGCGCGACAAGATGGCCTCACTCTCCTTCTCGCTCGGCGGCACCTCTTCAAAACCCGCAAAGCCCGCTCAACCACGCCGTTCACGGCCGCCATCGAGAACGAATGGCACGAAACGCGACCATGCCGCGCTGCTCGACGATGCGAGTGACGACGAAGACACCACGCATGCAAAACGACAGACCATTACCCATTTCGACGTCGCCTCCGGGGGTGCGGTAAACGCCAAAGCACCAAAGGCAGAGGAAAAGAAACCGCTGGTTATCACAGCGCTTGCGAATAGGGATTGGAGGGAAGCGAGCAAGCGGCAGCGAGCCCAGAAATACGGCATCACTGCTGAGCAACTGGATGCGAGGAAAGAAGGTCAAAATCCTCAAGGCAATGTCCAAGGAGCGGATACAGTGGTCAAAGAGACAGACGCCGTAAAGTACGGTCTAAACGTCTTTACACCCAGCTCTGCACTGCCAGAAGACATCCCACAAGGAGAGGCGCAACACCAACAAGAAGAAGAACAACCGAATCAAAAAACCGCAGACCAACTCGCCATCGACGCCCTCACCGGCGCAGCACCAACCTCGACCCTCACAATCCCCACCGCAGCAATCACAGAAGAAGACGCCTTCGCCTCCACCTTCCACTCCGCTCCCCCCGCCCCCTCCCTCTCCGACTACACAGCCGTCCCCGTCGAAGAATACGGCGCCGCCATGCTGCGCGGCATGGGCTGGAAAGGCCCCTCCACCTCCGCCGCCCCAACAAAAAACACCAAGAAAGGACTTCCGCCACCAAAAAGACCTGCCTTGCTGGGTATAGGCGCAGACCCCAATGCCGCGCAACAAGCCGAGGAACTGGGTGCTTGGGGCAAGACCTCCTCTTTCAAGAACGGCAGAAAAGAACCCACAATGTTCATCCCCGTATCCATGAAGAACAAACGCACGGGCGAAACATTGACAGAAGAGGAACTGAAGCAAAAAATACGCAAAGACAAGGAAGAAGCCGAGACTCAGAAATTCGTGGTCAATGATCTCGAAATCCGGGACAAGAAGGGGAGGAGAAGGTATGACTACTACTCTGATGACGAGGAAAAGAGAAGACGCAGGAGAGATTATGATCGCAAAGACAAAAGAGACAGATCCCGCGACCGCGACCGCGATGCCCGAGGAGATTACGACAAGAGTTCTTCATCTCGACGCCATCGTTCTCGATCCCGCGAGCGAGGTCACGAGCGACGAGATGACAGAAACCACGAGCGTCGAGATGATAGAGGTTCCTCCCGACGAGACGACAAAGATTACTCGCGAAGAGACGACCGCAACCGCGAAAATGACCGTCGAGACCGAGGAGACAAATCCTCGAGGAGGGATCACCGCCATCAAGACAGCGGCAACAAGTCGAGTAGTCGAAGAGATAGAAGTGTCGACAGAGACAGAGACAGAGAAAGAGATGGAGGATATCACCGTTCTTCGCGTCGATAGATGTTAATCTACTCTTTTGCCCTTCTTATATCCTACATCTTCCATCTTTCCAATCTTTGATCTTTATTCGTTCGATCTTCCATCTTTCTTAGTTCCATCTTGATTTCGTTGCATCTTTTTTTCATCTTCCCCCTTTTCCATCCTCCCATCCTTCCTCTCGTTCCTACGTTTTTTTTTCTTCGTCTACGAACAACCATAACTTGAAGATACGGATTCAAGGATATAGATAGAGATCGAATTCGTAAACCAAATATGTTTAAAGTAGAGTATACGCTCTTCCCTCGCGTTCGATGGAGTCGCTAGATATAAACATGTAAATCCACTCTTTTCTTTCTTTTTTTCTTTTTTTCTTCTTCTTCTTTCCTTCTTTTCTTTTCTTCTTTCTCGTTGATTTTTTTTCTTTTTTCTTCGCCTCAAGGGATTAAAGGATATGTTATACCTTTCTTATATTTCCATCTCTCCATTATAGTTTCGTCCCTATGTTTTTCTTTTCTCCCTTTTCTATTAGTCTTGTATTCTTTCGTTTCATCCCTACCTTTTCTTTCCCTTCCTTCGTCCCTGAAAACAAAATTAGAATCTAGAGATATAAGTTTGATTCGTAAAACGAGTATATTTGTCCCCTCGCGTCGTTGACTATAGATCTACCCTTTCTCTCTCTCTCTCTCTCTCTCTCTCTCTCTCTCTCTCTCTCTCTCTCTCTCTCTCTCTCTCTCTCTCTCTCTCTCTCTCTCTCTCTATCTCTCTTTTTCTTCTTCTTTCTTTCTGCGGCGAGTTGAAGGAGTTAAAATCTGTGCTTTTCTGCCTTTTTTATAAGTTTCTGTTTTCCAACTTTTTATCTTTCAACCGTGCCTGCGTTCTTCTTTTCCTTATTCCGTCCTTGGAAGATATAGACTATACACGGCAAGTATGAACTAGAGCTGCCACAAAGTCGGAATGGAAATCAGCTGCTACGCTCGACATGGAATAGAGATGCTAAAGACATGAATTTGACTATAGCTAGGGACAAAGAGGATGGGGAAATAGTCGTCGGGGGCGAAAGATGACAGGGGAATGATGATCAAGGTGTGAGGTCCTTCCTCTCGGGTGACTCTTCCATTCACCATCGATACGCATAGATTCAAATAAGAGGGAGTTCAGAGTGCAACGGAGGAGAGTAGCAGCACAGTCGATGCATTACACAAAAAAAAAAAAAAAGCTTCTGCAGTGATTTCGCAGTAGAAACAATTGCCCTCGTATCCATCATATTCGTAAACTCATCGTCAAGCAACACTATCGAATCTCAACACCAGGTCCTTTACCAAGACCTGCATCTTCATGTCCCTCATACCTCACATCCTCGCCAAAGCTCTTGGCTCTATCGGTTGTGTGCGTAATGTCCTCCAAACTGCGCCCCCTGGTCTCGTCCAAGAAGAACCAGGCCCCTCCCGCAATAACGAGGTCAGCAAGACCCCAGAAGAGAAAGGTGCCCCAGCCCATGTTCTTGATCATGTATGGTGTGCTGACCGAGTACACAAAGTTCCAGAGCCATTGTGAAGACACGGCTATACCGATACCAGGCTCGCGGATGCGTGTGGGGAAAGTCTCGGAGATGTAAGGCCACGGAAGTGGTCCCCACGAAAAGTTGTAGGCTATGACAAAGAGGTAGATGAGAGCTACGGTGGCGATGCCAGAGGGCGTTACCGTTGCATCTCCAGGCGGTGGTTTTGAGCGCACGACAGCGGCGGTGGAGATCTGGCAAGCGGCCATGAAGAGTGCGCCTAGTGTCAGCACGATCTTGCGATTCACTCGTTCGGCGACGAAGATGACGAAAGTCAGACAAGCGGCTACTTTGATGGCGCCGAAGATGGCGGTGAGGAGGAGGTCGTCGTTGCCGTTGCTCCCTACCAGCAGTTTGAAGTATTGGGGTCCGTAGGTTGCGAACGCAGTCGCTCCTGTAGACTGTTGGGCGATAAACACAACAGCGGCAGTGATGGTGCGTTTCAGGTTGTCGGGCTTGGTGTAGAGTTCGCTGAGTTGGAAGCCTTCTTTTTCGCGTAGTTCTGTTTCTACACCCAGGCGAATCTCGTCCATTTCTAGTTGAGCGTCGGATCCGCTGTCCGCTCTGATCCATTGCAGAGACTCCCAGGCTTCTTTGTGACGGCCCTTGAGAGTCAGCCAGCGGACCGACTCTTTGAGTGTGAACATTCCGAGACCGAGGAGAGCGGCTGGAAGGATTTGGATGCCGATGGGGATTTGCCATTGCTTGGCCTCGTTACTTGATATGTCCTTGCCGACACCGTAGTCAATCCAGTAGGAGGTGAAGATGCCTAAGCAAAAAATGAGACCTGGCTGTACAACATGATATCCAAATTCGCTTACCAAGAGTGTAAAAGAGCTGGTAGAAGCTACCAATCTGACCACGCAACTGCTTCGGAGCCATCTCACTCGAGAACATGGGCACGACGACACTGCTTCCTCCCAAGCCAATGCCAGCGATGAACCGAGCAGCTAAGAAGGCGCTGAAAGAATGCGTGTTGATAGTCTGGATGATGGCTCCGACGACGAATATTGTCGAACACAGTACCAGTGCCCATTTACGACCGAACCGATGCGTGATGGGCCAGATGGCGAAACATGCGAGGAAAGCACCCAGTTGTTGGAGGCCGACCGACAAGGAACTGTTGCGAGTTGCTTGCTTTTTGGTATAACCAAAGTCGTTCTCGAAAGATGCAAGGGTCAAAACTCCGCCTGCGCGACAAACACCTTCAGCAAGTGTCACAAAAACAGAATGCTGTCAGTCATACCGATAATTCCAGAATCATAACCGAATAGGAATCCTCCCATGCAAACCACACAGCCGAGATAGTAGGCTCTCAAAGTACCCGCTCGCATCTTGTTGGACTCGCGACGAACAGCTTGATCTGTAATGTCTGAAGACGAACGCGACAACAAAGCGACCTCAGGGCCCACAGGACCGGAATCGTCGTCCATTTTATAGAGCTATGGATTGCAAAACACTCCAGCGGGATGGGCAAGCCACGCGGAAAAATGGGAAAGGAAACATGATGCAGCTTTCACGAGGAGGACAATAGCCTGCCTGCCTGCAGTGGTACACGGCCGCTCCTCCCTGTTGCAGAAGGACGTTCAGAGGCTCTGCTCCAGTAACAAGACATTCAGCTTGCTCGTCGAAGCTTGAGCTCCATTGATTGGATGTTGGTGATGCGCCTTGGCATGTGACGTTTGTCGATCAGGGATGTCGCGAAATGGTGTGCTTGAGGGTTTGCAGCTTCTTCTCCAACGACAACGACCATCATGGAAGGTCTCACCTTTGGGTGGTTCAATGAATCCCCTCCATTGATTGACACATAGAAAGGAATATACACAAAAGGTTGTTACGTGTCGAAGGACTGTTGAAGATTTCTCCGCGAAAGCTGCCCCCATGATTGCGACTGCCGAGTTGGGTATCATCACCCAGTCAACCTTCCCACATGCCAGACAACACATTATTGTTCCGGTCCCTGAACATATCGATATGACATTGCACGAAGGGCTGATCCTTGGTCGAACCTACCCAAATCAATCTTGATGGTATTGTATTATGATCTATCGAGGAAAATAGAGGTGCACCAACAGTGTGAAATAGGAGTGTGCCGTAGACTAACGTTAGGTTATAGCAAGAGAGGAAACTCTTAAGGAAGCTCGTGCCGGCGAGAGGAGCGGTAGTTAGGCAACTCCACAACCTCATCCGCTTGCAGTTCGGCTGGTCTTTTCGAGTCCCAGGAAGAGTCTCGAAGTGTATAACCTGACTTGCCAGCTCCCGGGTGACCATCATGAGCCATCTGGATCTCCATCGAATCCAGGTGTCTTGATGATGGTGGCGGAGATCCTCGCTGCCTTCTGAAGAACAGAGACGCGCCAATGATGATGGCAAGCAATGCTACTGCACCAACCACTATTTCAGCTATTGCACCCGTTGAAGGGCCTGGGCGAGGGCTTTGTATCTGAGCAGGAGACGTTGCCATTGGTGGAGTTGTTCCAGTTGCGCGTGTACCGGTGGAAGATCGAGTAATATCAGAGATCGATGATGCGGAGGACGATGATGTGGTAGGTGTTGACGGGGAGGAGCTGGTAAGAGCCTTCTTGGACTTCGGTGATGTAGGTTCGGCAGTGGAATCGATTGTAGGTGCGGCCATGGATGTGGTTGATGCAGGTTTCGCTGACACAGAAGAGGAGCTGGTGGGGGCTGTTGTGAACAAAGACAAGCCGTTCTGTTGGAAAGCAACCGTGATGGGCTGCGCCCACATGGTGATCAGACCCGACACAGTCGTAAATGTTCTGTCTATACCATCAAGTGAGGATGTGATGTTATCATCACCATCTTCCGCGGCGAAAACATTCGTGACACCGGCTTTCGTGGGAATGGGAAGAGGTATGCGGACAGGTGGAAAGTCGCCAGATGGTATAGAACACATGCTCAGGCAAATTGCGAGGTGTCTAGCCCAGGAAAGATCGGTCAGTGCTTACTAGGAGTGTCACTTAACCGCCATCTGATAAAAGACCGCTCTGATGCGCCAGATAGAAACGACAACCTTGCGCTCGGTACCGCCACATCCAAAATGGTTGCCAGCATGTCTTTAACGTCATTACGCGGCTCCTGGGTTGAACAAAGACTCCAGATCTCAGCAGTACACTTACAAGAGTTGATGAGACCCAAAACCAATTCGATCACGGCTTCCTCCCAGGACTCGAGCGACATCTCGAAGATTGGATTGTCCAAGGAAGAGCTTTCTCTTGAGAGTGTTGCATCTGCAACAAGAAGTCCATCGTGCCGACCTATAGACATGCATATGATGTGCCTAGGCAGAAGGAGTTGGAACGGCTCTGAAAGACAACGAAGCAATTACGTGTTGACATATGTCCGCCTTCACTGTTGGTACGCTTTGCCGCGTGCAGCTGGAGTAGTGTCGTTCATTCATGCGAACGCACAAAACCAGCTGCTTCTAAGCATTGGAGCCTTCTCGGAATATTCTGAGCAGTGCAAGCTCCAAATACATCTCGGTTGTTGACCGGGATGCTGTATGAGAAGGAGGAAAGGGTGTGGGAAGTTGTGTGTCGTCATGAAGTTGCCAAATTCTCCGAGACCGTGCCCAGAGAAAAATCGCTGACGCTTTCCGCCGCGTCCCGACCAACTGGTTCATCACCACTGCATAACGATTCATCAGCGGCTATGCCCAGCGGCTATTCTAAGTATTCAGAATGAGCGGCGGTAACGTACGAAAGTATCAAGTACGAGAGGTGATTCGGTTGATTGCTCGCATGGACCTCAAGTGAAACAGATCAAAATCGCAGGTGCACTCTACATCGCTGAAGGTGTTGAACCATGTCCTTCCCCGTGGGCGAAGTGGCAGGTCCCTCCGCGGGCATCAACAAGGTAGGATAAACTTTGAGACTCGACCTCATATCAGACCCGACGCTCATCACATCAGTACACTGCACTTTCCACTGCCTCGAGGATAACATGGCGCGACTAGGAAGAATGAGCCTGGGACGCACGGCCTTCAAAGCCACTCTGGCCTTTTGTACAATCATGGCCCTCGCCTTTCTAGGCCCGCTTCAATCTGTCCCTTCGCGGGCATTTTTCGTTGGTACGGACCTTCAATCATGATTCATGACTCCTTGATCGAAGCAACAAGAGCTGAAATGGACAGAGCGAAAACCAAACAGTCTATCGCCAACCCAGACTGCTAGAATGAACGCGGTTGCGGCTGCTTTCCAGCACGCCTGGGATGGGTATCCTAAGTACTGCTTCGGCCACGATACTTTGCATCCTGTGACCAATACTTGCGAGGACGACTTTGGTGGTTACGGTGCGACAGCCATTGACTCCTTGCCAACCGCAATTATCTTTCGAAACGAAAATGTGACCATTCAAATTCTGGATTTCATCGCTGCTCTTGATTTCAAGGTAATCAAAGGATGAAGCCGCATCCAGGTCTTCGAGGTCACTATTCGACACTTTGCTGCCATGATCTCGGCCTGGGACTTGCTGAATGAGCCGTTCTCTCACATGGCCAAGGATCTGGATCTCAGACATGCATTGTATGACCAAATGATAACACTAGGAGATGCACTTAGTTGCGCTTTCGATAGCCAGAGTGGCATCCCTCGTGAATGGGTCGATCCCGCTCTATGTCAGTCAGATAAAGGAACTCAGAATACCATAGCTGGTGTCGGAACAGTCATACTCGAGTTCGCGAGGTTGTCAGATATAACCGGCAACCAGAAATACGTGGATCTGGCGCAAAAAGCGGAGGATCATCTGCTGAAGCCGCAGCCAGCATCTGGTGAGCCATATCCCGGGCTTCTCGGTTCATTCGTCAACGTGGACACTGGAGCGATCATAGGATCGCAGGGTAGCTGGGGTGTTTGACCCACAAACACTTCCGAACAACCGAGGACTAACAATCCATAGCTTTCTACGAATATTTGATCAAAGCGTATCTATACAACAGCGATCTCTACGAATTTTACTTGGAGCGATGGCTGGTTGCAGCGGACTCAACGATTCGTTCAATTGGTTCACACCCCTATGAACATCCCGAGTGGACCCTGTTGCCGTCCTGGAACGGAGCAAATCTGCAAAACTCAATGGAATCACTATCATGGTTCGCTGGTGGGAATTTTATCCTCGGAGGAATGGTCACGGATAACCAGACTCTTGTGGACTACGGCCTCTCAATCGCCAACGCGGCAGGCGCTATATACAACTCAACTCTAACCGGTTTCGGAGGAGAGTTCGTAACTTGGAGTACTACCTGCGAGGACAGTGAGAGCAATTCCTGCGACCCCAAGGACTCCATTCGAATATCTGATGGCAGATACCGGTTACGACCGGAGGTTCTGGAGACCTGGTATTACGCCTACCGTGCTACGAAAGACGAAAAATACAGAGACTGGATATGGGCTGCATTTGAGGCCATCAATCGCTATTGCCGAACAGACAGCGGCTTCAGTTCACTCACCAACGTAGATGCTGCAGAAGGAGGTAGCAAGGGGGATGTCCAGGAGAGCTTTGTGTTTGCCGAGGTGATGAAGTATGTTTATCTCACACATTTGGAGGTAAGTTGCAAGTTCTAGCATTGCGTGTGGTGTCCAATTGCTGACGTTGGTAGGATGCACCATTTCATGTTCAAGACAGTAGGACTGGTGTCAAGAATACGTGGGTGTTTAACACGGAGGCACATCCGTTGCGTGTTGCTGGTCCGCCGCGATAGATTTAAGATAGATTTTACGATTCTGATTGCATCTCCTCGAAGAGAAGATTATAGCAAGTTTACGTTGGCTGTACCAAAAGAGTGAGCATATGTAAATAGTCCAGTAATCAAAAAGATGACTCCAAATCTACAAAGACTGGTCAAACGGCAATGGCCCTTCTACCCCTATCCCTGGCTGGCCACTGTCATAACTGAGATATATATTTTATTTTAGCAGCAGTTTTGTCACGTACGGCCACAGTCAGCTGAAAACTTGGCATCCCGTCCGCTCTGCCATACATAATCAGTTGAACGGCAGATTAGTACTACGGTGGGTGACCACGTGGGAATCCCTGCTGCTGTACGTTTTGTTTTGCAACCTGACTATATTGTTGTACTCATGAGGTCTTGTTCCGAGTTCGTTGTTGTGTTGAGGGTTCTTGCATGATGTTTTTTTTTTTTGATGCTGCCGAGGCGACTTTTCGAGAACGTGGAGTGCTTTGAGCCTTTTGGTCGCGACGTATCACGATACAAGAAAATGGAAAGCAAGAAAAGTATGCGTAAGAGAGTCATAGTTTGTTCGTTGTGAAGAATCATCTTGTTATTGATCAGGCAAGAGACCAGAATCAGGGGCAAGGCAGATCAACTTGGCCGAGCACGACGCCTTGCTAATAAAAGGCTAACTTGTGACCAGAGTCAATCGGATCAAGCTTGATATTACACCCATCTATCGAGAAACAGAAAAGTCCACCAAAGGCAAAAAGTAGTGGTGTACCAAGCACTATGCCACCAAAGAAAGAAAACTGTTCATTGAAGCTCATGCCGGCGAGACGAGCGATAGTTGGGCAACTCCACAAGCTCATCCTCTTGCAGCTCTGCCGGTCTCTTCTGAACTGACGAATCCCAAGAAGGATCTCGAAGCGTGTAACCTGACTTGATAGCTCCATCTTGTGCCATTTGAGTTTCCATCAGATCGAGATGTCGTGCTGGCTGTGGCCTTCGCTGTCTTCGGAAGTAGAGAGATGCACCGATGATGATGGCAAGCAAGGCTACTGCGCCGACCACTATACCAGCTATTGCACCAGTGGACGGACCCGAGGGATTTTGCATGTTGGCGGGAGACGCCGATGATGTGTTTGTTGCAAGTGCGGGTGGCTCAGAAGAAGACCGAGGGGTATCGGACGTTGACGATGTGGAGGATATTGAAGAAATCTCCGCAGAGAAGCTGGTGAGAGACTTGGTCGAATTAGTTGAAGTAGGCTCGACAGAGGAGTCGGTTGTGGTGGTAGTAGTGGGTATGGTGCTGGAGGCTGTAGGAGATGCTGAACTCGTGGTTTCCGATGAGGTCGTTGCAGTGGATATCGTGCTCGATGTAGTGGTCGTTGTAGTTGATTCAGTGCTCGACGAAGACGACGCAGATCTATTGGCAAGACTATTGCGAATCCAGAATTGGCCTGTGTAGAAGCCGCCACCTGCTTGCTCCTTCACGCTGCCTGCGGCATTGACAGCCCGAAACGAGAAAGGCAGTGAGTTGTTGCCGGCATCATCAACTGTCCAGATGAAAAAAGTATCGGTGGTGCTGACTGTCAAGCATCAGTATCTAGCAAGAATGTGGAAGTCCCAAGCAATATTACTTGTGAGTGATTTTGAATGATCGTAGTCTTCTCCATTTATGAGATACAGGTTGACACTGTCGTAGACTGTGGTCCAGGTGATATTTATATCGATTCCCTTGTCAAAGATCTGTGTAGCAGCAGTGTTTGGGCTCGTGAAGACTCCGTCCGGGTACGATGGTGCTGGCGTGAGTCGAGTGGTCTGGCCTCGAACGACCGTAGCAACAAGGAACAACAGCGTGTATGCTACACTTCCGTGAAGATTAAGGTGATACATTGAAGAAATCAGTCAGACCACGAAACAGGATATAGAGACAGATGGGAGAACTAAGTAGGAGAGGCACCGTCGAAAGTTGAAGACTTGGGTTCATCTTCGCCTGTGCCAACACAGCGTTGATATTCTGGTCCACCAGCAAGGACCTCAAGCCACGAGGTTACCGAGCATGAAGTAGAGCGGCTATCGAGCTGACCTGTATGGCGCGCTTGACTGCACACTCACTCATCTTCAGACAGCACCAGCATATTCCGACATGGTTCGGTTCACCTTTGCAGATATCGCGCAACTGCATCCGCAGTGAGCTCGGGTACTCACGATACCTGCGGCCTGACATTTCCAGTCTTGTTCGGCAGCTGTCGTTCCAAAAACGTACAACATGGAGGCATTCTGGAAGTGCTCAAGGGTGTTTTGTCCTGCCAGGATTTTGAGGTTGCTGTCTTGGCAGCCATGATGAGGCACGGTCCACATTGGGAAGAAGAGCCGAGAGCGTTGATCGGTCAACATCACAAATAGCTATTTTTGTAGCTTCGAGACCTTGTCACCTACATCACAAACCATCAATGGTTTTCCTTGTCTAGGTACCATTGCCGCGCCCAAGAACGTACACAGTGCTCGCGTTTGCCTCTCTCTCCCGAAGAAATCGCTTAGTCGTCTTCAAAGAGTCATGTAGACCCGAAGCCGTGGTTCGCGGGAAGTCCTAATCAATATGTGATCCTTGGTTGGAGGCACGAATTCTTGAGGCGGCTTCGTCAACTCTCTGATTGGGTCGACAACACGCTGCATGCATGCGTCTGGGTTGTAACCGCCCACGGTGTCACGGTGATCAACTATCTATATTGTTGGCTCACTCTTGGCGTTTGACATCTATTGTAGGCCACCGAAGAGTTTCTGCGCCGCTGGGCTGATCATTAGGGCATCAATGTCCGTCCCATCACTCGTCGTCCCGGACTGGGCCTCGAGAAGACATTGCCCAAACCTCAATCAAGAGCGCAAGCCAACCGTATCTCTTGAATCTGGAGCGCAGTCACTTTCGATTCTCCGTTGCTGTTTCGCTCAAATGCTCACTACGGGACATCCACTAAGGTTCCTGGAACCTCTTCTGGTCTTCTCGCGGCGAAGGTCGCAGGCATATCTCCGTGCGATTATTGCATGTACTTTTATTCTTTTCTTCTGGTTCAACCTGCCTCTGTTCGCCCGCTTGAAGAAGCGGATAGTCACCGATGAATACACGGCGTCCCCACATGGTCCAGGTTACAAAAGTCTTCCTGGAGCGAACGAAACACTTGTCATCATGAGGACCGGGTCAACGGAACTGCAAGACAAGTTGCCCATCCACCTGGCCACAACTCTACTTCGCTATCCTCATAGCATCATCTTCTCCGACTACGAGGAAGATTTCGACAATTATCACATCATTGATGCTTTGGAGAGTGTGAGCCCACATTTAAAAGAGACGAGTCCGGATTTCGAACTCTGGCGACGACTAAAGCAGGACGGTAGAGCAGTATTAGAGTCAGAGGAGTTGAGCGGGCAAGCGATATGGCTTGATCGTGGTACTGGGAAAGCCGGTAACCCTGGCTGGTATGGGCCCACTCGACGAACGTTGTTGAAGAAACTAATGATTCATCTCCAGGAAGCTGGACAAGTTCAAATTTCTTCCGATGGTCAACCGGACTTTGCATGAGTATCCAGATAAGAAATGGTACATATTCGTGGAGCCGGACACATTTGTATTTTGGCAAACTCTTTTGGTCTACTTATCCAACCTCGACTGGACTAAACCATACTATCTTGGAGGACAGATCACTATTGGCGACATAGAATTTGGTCAAGGAGGCAACGGGTACGCTGTCTCTCGTCCCGCTCTTGAGAACGTGGTGTCTCACTATCAAGCCCATCAGAAAGAGTATGAAGACTTTACCGAAGGTCATTGGGCTGGCGATTGTGTACTTGGCAAAGCTTTCAGAGACTCTGGTACACCATTAACACGTGCCTGGCCTATTTTCCAGGGCGACGACGTCGGAAATTTGAACTATCACCACCAAGCACAGTGGTGCCAGCCTACCGTCTCGTATCACCATGTTTCGCCATCAGTTATACAAGAGTTGTATGATTTTGAGAAAACATGGATGGCAGACACCGCAAACGTGAGGACATCAATCCCCCAAGGGCCTGGCCCTGGCATACTTGGTTTTTGCTCACAAAACTCCACAGAACAACACCAGTTACCTACGCCACAGAGACATATTCAAAATTTATGCTCTTCCACGCATGGCCTCTCCACGCGTGGACTGGGATAACCATAGTAAAGACGACCGAGGCCTCACACAATCCCTCGAAAGCTGCCGTGTCATTTGCGAAGCAGACAAAGATTGCCTCCAGTATCTGTTGAATTCTGAGAGCAAGTGTCTGACAACCTCTCGACCTAATGTAGGGCAATCGGCCACTAATGTTTCATCCGGCTGGATCCTCGAGCGGACGCAAAAGTTCTACGATGAGGCGGAAGATTGTCACGGTGTAGATTGGATTTCCTGATTCGTCGTCGGCGCCATATCAGATGTCCAATACTATTCACTCGCATACATGTATGACGTTGCACCACACCCAACGGACTTTGGTGAAGTGTCCAAGGAGGTACGCGGGTTCGAATAAGAGAAGGAGAGATTATATACAGCCCAACAGTATAGCCACTTAATTCTGTACTACCGGTACCGAATGGAGCTTAACAGATCATACATGAGCGCGGCGCCTGTCATCATGAGAGTCTACAGCACCAGACTCAGAAGGGGTGGCTCACACGCTGACAATGCTTTGTATCTGCGGCTCGTCAAAGTTGTCACACCGAGACTCTGGAGTCGGGGATGTTTACTGCCTCAGGATCTTCTCATTGACCTAAACAGTGATTGCCTTATCGAGATGAGTGCAACTGAAAAGGCGAATTGCCTCGAGCCGTTAGCTCTTTAACTGAGGTTTGACAATCTGCTACTTTTTTCCGCTTGAAATAACGATTCACTAACTATAAGGCGAGGCTACGAAGTTTCACCGCGGACTTCTGCGTACATAGAAAATACAATTAGAAGTTACATAAGAAACAACTAGAGAAGAATCAAAATAGCAGATTCTCTGGAACTCAAAACAGATAACAAAAGAAGAAATGTAAAGGAGATAGGAACCTGACTATCAGAAGACTAAAGACACTGCAAGCAGTGTTGCAATGAAGAAGACTCCGAACGGCTGTACAGAGTTTGCGCCTCCTGTGTAGATTGCAGGTTGGTACTTGGTGGTCGAAGATGCCTGCATGGTAGTCGAAGTCTTCGAAGTGTCCGTTTTGACTGGATTGGCAGCCGTAGTAGATGGGATCGTGACCGTGACGACTGAAGGTGTGGCACAAGCAGAGCAGTAGACCGCGGTGGTGGTGTAGCCTTGGGGAATGCCAGTCTGAATGCCCTGACAAGCCGAAAGGCATGTTGCTGTGATGGTCACTCTCGAGGTCGACAGTCCAGTAGGGCAGACGTTGACCATTGACGTAACATACGTCAGGATCGACTTCGCAGCCGAGTCAAACGATGTAGTGGTGGGAGCGGTGTTGGAGACGTTGCCCGCGGCTGTCTGGTTTTGGATTGGCACACAGTAGGGTGGCATCTCTTGATCCGCTCGCTTCAGAATCTCGTACACATCGTTATCAGCTCTGTTCAGTACATCGGGACGATGAACTGTGGATTTTGATCTGCGCAGGTCGATGGTCGCCAGTTGAGCAACAGCTTCGTCGAAGCTAAGTTCAGAGGCAACATCTCTGCGTTGAGTGTAGTTATCTGGAACGTAGGACTTGCTGATGAAGAACTCCTGTTCGTCAGGTTGAGTGATTGCGGATGTATCAGGGATGGAACCGGTCTCAAAGTATTGTCTGATCTTCAGGGAGAGCTCTCTGGATGGTTGGGCAAGAGAACAGTGCTGTTGTTACTCGTCAGACTCCTGAATAGCGAAACGTTTCTGCTGGAACTTACTCCTGAACCATTATGCATCTGAACAGCACTCCCAATAAATCCAGCGCTAGCGTTGTAGGCTGAAACATATGGAGTGACTGGATCGCGGGGAGTTGCAATGAACAGAACAGGGTTCAGCGTGTCAATCCCTTCGAAGCTACTAGCGTACCTCTCTTTGGCATCTACCTGCCATACAGCATTGGGTAACTCTGATACCACGGAGATGTCTCCAGCGAACCAACTAATCGATTCATACTCCTCGATCCATTCTTCAAACTTGCTCAGTGTGAAGTCTTTTGGTTTGAAAGAATCGCCGCCAGAAATGGCATAAAGTGTTGCGTATTCATCCTTGGATTCGGCATCATCTGCCTCCTGTTCTTCAGTTGTATAGATTCCTTTGTAGATCCTTGCCAGATCAGAAGCTAGGTCGCTCCACTCTCTAGGGTGGTAAAGCGAAAGAAAAACCCGAACTTTGATGAATAGATAAGGCAACGTGTTGTTGCCGTGAGTGTTGGCTTCGACATCGTCCATAAAATCTCTGAATTCAGCCAGAAGCTGCATGCCAGAGGTTGCGTTTCTCGCAAGAGCGCAATGGCTTGGACCTGCCTCTACACAACTCTCGAAGAAGCCCTGGAGACTTGCGTCAGTGGTAGCGAGGCCTTTGGCTCGACTTGCAGATCGTTAGCAACCAACTCCTCTAGGTATCTTAGCAATGATTAGCTTACTTCCCATGGTAATAATCTGTGGGGTTGACATTGCCATCCAGAACCATCCGTCCAACCCTCTCGGGGAACATCGCTGCAAGAGTATCTCCAAGAAGAGTCCCATACGAAAACCCTGCATGTAATTCAGGAATTTTCTATCACTCAAAGACTTTGAAAGACGTACCCCAGTATCGAAGCAAGCCATCCTCGTTGAGACTGTCCACTATGTTTATGACGTCTCGTGCCACAAAGGCTGTACCCATCAGCTCGTTGGCCGCTTTCCACTTTTCGTCAGAACATGCTTCAGCCTGTTCGACTACTAGTTGCAAAGCCGCAGCGGGACCGCCTGGTTGGCTCAGAGCCGTAATCTCACTAGAATCTTCGAGCGATGGACATTGGTACGGCATTGTCTTGCCAACGCCACTTGACCATTCGGTCAGCAAATCAACCTGGACTTCGATGTATGACAAGGACTAACCGAGGATCGAAACCTAAGATATGATACTCGCTTCCGACCGCACTATGCCTGTCAGTATATCGTGTTCTCATGCAGGATGGATAAACCTTGCGCACCCCTGAAGGATTTCTCCAATAGAAATGGCGGAGTTGATACCACTTTCACCCGGACCGCCAGGGTTGATGATGATTGTCTGATTCCGCGAAGGATTTCCTCGAGCAGGCACACGGACGAGGGGTAGCTCTATGGTCGCTTCATCGCGCTTCGAACTCCCGAAAGTGGTATAGTCCAAGGGTACACGAATGAATCCACATTGGAGTCGAGGTTGGCCTTGTGCTGGACATGGTATCCAACTGATCTCAGACTGGGGCACAGGGGTTGTCGTTCTGAAAGCGGAGGTGCTCAGCGTACCAGTCGACTTCGGGACTGTGATGCTCGTGTATCCTGATGGGCATTCTTGTGCTTTCGCCCAAGAGGAGCAAACGATACTCAAAAAGACTACAGCCGCAGTCGTATGCATCTTGTAGGTCGACTCGTGATTGAATAATTGACAGAAATTTCGAAAGACGAGGCTTCATCTATTTATGGCTTGTATCGACAGAGGTGTTGAGCCCTGAGCAACTCTCTCCTTCATCTTTTGCACGCGTCGAACTCAAGAAAACCACGCTATGAAGCCGTTGTAAGCACAGCGTCGAGCTGTGGGTCGTGGTGATATCGATTCTGGATACAACGATGCTGGCTGAAGGAAACCGCCAGCTGATAGACACTGTAGTAAGGTAGTCAAGGCGGAGCACATTTTTCCTCTTTTCTCAGTTCAATCCACATTTCTGGCGTCCGCAGCTATTCGAAGTTGTGCTTAACGTCTTCATGGTCACGCCGAGTCAGTCTCGATGCTCAGGTCTTTCCAATATCACTGCGTGCTTCTCAGCTTCGTACCCGTTTGGCCAACACCTCGAGTCAGTAATGTTGATTGTTCTAACTGCTGTTCTCGGAGCCAGCGTATCTAGCAGGGAGCATACGCTAGACAGCAGCCGGTTCGTCAATAGCGACGCTAACCCGGTGTCTCGTTTTACAGCTCGGTATGCTTGACAACTGTCGGCAGCACTACTCCCATCTTACCTCAGCCCCTTCTTGCATTTGTGCGACCCAGCAACGTCCTGGCTATGATCATTGTTCGACCGTTGTTTCACGACTTCCCTGTTGATTTCGACCTCATATTCCATCCATTCCAAGCGGGAACCTTGTCTAACAGGAAGATCATGGATCCCTCAACGTTTTCTGCGACTTCTTGATAGTCATGCTCTCTTGAACGCAGGAAGCGGGTCCTACAAAACTGGCCAACACCACGGTGGTATCATGCATAGAGAGAGACTCGGGTTCCACATACAACGCCAAGATACAAGACAACAAATCGGTCTTCTCGGTTGCAAGCTGATCATCCGATGGCATGGATCAATCACTGATGCTCAACCTCGGGCTCGTACGATGTTGCCGTCCAAGCACGAGAATCCAACATACTGGTTTGAGGGAGCGGAACGACTATTGAAACCAGTAGTCGTTCTAAGGTCCAGCTCATTCGCGTTGAGCATGAAGACATCAATAGTATGTAACGGTACAGATATCAGACGCCATGTCTTTGCCACCAGTATCGCTTCAATCCAACTCCATGCGATCTCAATGTCGAAGCTCAAAAGACACGAGTCAAGTACGAGGCCGGTAGAAATCCTGGTAGTCTTCGGATGAACCTCTAAGTTCAGCTGACCGTTTGGCAGCCGGCCGTTTGGTAGCCGGTCGTTGGTCAGCTCGCCGTTCGTCAGCTGTATACCCGTTAGGCAGCACGAAAACGCCAAGAACTCTACAAGTCTTCGACCATGTACAGATCAGGTAACCAAGACGAGCAAAGCTTTTGAGTAGGTGATTGCGTTGAGAAGGCCGCGATGAAATATAGGAAGTGCTCAAAGAACTTGCGACACACAAGCATCATCCCAACCATTCAGTGTGGTGAACCGCCCAGAATCTTTACCCTGTTTGGTCACTGGTTCATAACTTCTAAAAGAGCAATATCATGGATGAGAAGTCGAGCTCTGTCATAGACGCAGCCCAGGTAACCACCTACCGAGAGATCCAGTAAGCGTTCAAGATTATTTTGAGCTACCTGAGCCATAGGCACTCACGCAAGGCCTGTTCGAAACAATCAGGGATAATCATCTGAATGTCTACCACACATTTTCCTGCCTTGAATCCTGTTTCCCAGCATCTGCACGTAGATTCTAACTCTGGGAAATTCCACACTATCAGACTGTCGGAGAACATTTGTGAGGCACAATGCGAAAAAGAAAGCATTGAAAATGTGATCGATCTCACTGAGACTTCAAATTTTGCGTGTTCATGGGTGTATCTGTCGAGCTAAACTGTCTAACCAAGACGCTGTAGTGTAGAACGGCTGGGAGTGACCGTTCTATGAGTTCCCTCTCCTCATGCACAGACTAGTAATGGTAGCAAGTCGTTACTTGACTAGGCCTTGAAATACAAGACGTCTTTACAGACCAGGAGATCAAGAATATGGAAATTTGCTCAAGAAGGTTTCGAGCAGCTCTCCCGTGCAAAAGTTGATGGCTGAGCTGGCTGCTTCTTTCCTTGAGTTGCATAGACCATGGTGTCTTGTACACCTTGATACTGAGTCGAAGCTTCATAGCAGATTACTCTTTCCTTCAACTCGACTTCCAACTGCGCCTGAGCACAAGGAGTGCACCAATAAGCCACGCAACAGTCGGTGCAGCTGTTTCCTTGAATAGCAAACCGCTCCCTGACGGCAGTACGCTGTATCCATATAGGAATGCAGCCAATCCCAGAATAGCTCGCAAGGAACGAGAGAAGGCATGATCCGTTCAAAAAATCGGTCGTCGAGGTTGGTTTGGAGGGGTATTGATCGAGACGGCTCGCCGTGCGGCCGTGAAGGCAAGACGTGCAAAAGAATGCAGCGAGGCAGGTTCCGCAGTCTCCGCAGTTGCAGATATTGTGAGAGAACGAGGACTGCATTCCGTGAGGGCAAAATGGAGGATAGCGGAGAGAAAATTGGAGGAACTGCCTGGGAGGCTAGATGTCTACTTGATGATGTGATCCCGAGGTTATATGTATCGGTTCTGGAGAGAACTTCAGAATGCCGCGGGTTCCCAAGCGTTTCAGCTGAGGTTGTTCAGTGATAATTCTCCGCACTGATCAGCTAGGTGCAGATGATGCTGTTGCGACTAGTGACTTGATCCGGCCGTTACTTGTAGTCTTGCTCGGCACGTTGTCGCCACAGAGTGCGTGTCCGGAGCTTGAATTAACCACCCTTCCAAGATATTGATACATCAAAGACCGCGATCTCGTGTCCCACATTCTCCATATACAGTACGGTCAGCTAATTTCTGCAATCCCTTCCTCTTGAGAGCTCGGTTGTATCATTGTCAAAGTTGTGACTTACAATGGCACTTTGAGACTTTGTCTGTATCGACACGTTGGATAATGTCGTATTGGATATACACGTTGCAGCTGAGATTCCAATACACCGTTTGCATATGTGTTCTTCGAAGGATTCCGCCTCCAAAGAATTTCGAGCTGCCACGTATGACCGCGATCTGTTCAACAACGCCAAGGTAAGATGCTATGTGATACAAATAGTTCCACGCACAAGTCGTGAAGACCTCAAGGAGATGGAAATGTCATTTCTTTCTCACCTGACTGCCATGCACATATTTATGGTCATCTGGACTGTGTCCATTCTCAACATCTCACCTTCAGTCGCTTTCTGGCCATCGAGCTACTATGGAGCCGGCACTTATGCATCCGAAATTCTAAGTCTCGTGGGGATTACCCAAGACAAAGCAAGCACGCACGAAGACATAACCCGTGCAGCCTGCGATCAAGTTTTCACCGAAATCTTCGGTCGCCATTTGGTCTTTCCAAGACAGGCCATGGATGAGATCGTCAATGAGAACGCTGCAGTTGACAAGGATCAATATCACGCTGCTTTGCATTTCGACGGGGAAGCATTTGCTGAAGGACAAGAACGCCTGGTTATGCTTGTGGACCAAGCCACCGATGCTGCTCGCGCTGGAGACGGTCAACAAGCACGATCTCTCTTGGGTCAAGGGCTCCATACTGTGCAAGACTTTTACAGCCACAGTAACTGGGTCGAATTGGGCAACACCAAGATCTTCCCTGGGCTTGGCAAGAAGGGTGTGTCTATCGAGGCCCTAGGTCCGGATGTACCTACGTGCGTGGACTGCGAATACGTTGATTCCATATTTGCTTGCAATACCTGCGACAAGAATAACATTGTAGCAGCCGGACTTACCAGCGGCTACAATATTGAAGAAGACCACATAAAGCCGATCCTTGGCAAATGCAGTCACGGCGGACCCGAAAACAAGCATACTGCTGTGACTCGAGGAAAGGCTACAATTGATGGTATCAACAAGGACTTTCCTCATTGTTCAATCTCACCACATTCAAACCTCCATAGGGTAGCCGTAACACTTGCCAAGGACGCCTCCGTGGACTACATCAAACTCGTCACAGATCAGCTTGACGACTC
The DNA here is from genome assembly GCA_019677095.1 of Aureobasidium sp. SLJ-2021a. Lineage (NCBI taxonomy): Eukaryota > Fungi > Ascomycota > Dothideomycetes > Dothideales > Saccotheciaceae > Aureobasidium > Aureobasidium sp. SLJ-2021a. Next base: position 207,177 of record JAHRBU010000027.1, read on the forward strand.
GGCTCGCAAAACATTGTTTCGAGCTTCAAAGTCCATGTCATACTGGTCCTCTTCCTGGTCCCCAGGACGGCTAGCAAAGCGAGATTTGTCCATCGTGTTTGGACAGCTCGAAGACGAGGGTGTGGAGATATCCCAATTTCAATCACCCAGGGTCGAGAAGTCATTGACCAAACGTGGAAATGAGACCAATGTCGAGGATTCGTTGATCGATGTCTATCACACAGTGGCTCAAACGCCTCCTGGTAACATCGTGGTTCTGCATGCGGACAATGCATTACAGATCGATATTGTTCAGGCTGCTCAGATAGCAGCTCTAGCCCGGTGGAAAGAGATCCGCATATTTGCCATCATCACAGGAGAAGACAGCGACAATACCCTTGGGATAATGTGCCACGCGACGGGAGGACAGGTCTTCGTTACTGGTGATAACCAAGAAGAAGACGTTCTACCATTAATACGCTCCCTCTTACACGATAACATTGTCAATCTGGCATACCAACTTATGTCGGAGCCCGCCAGCTTCAACTTTGTCGTTGATTATACCTTACACAATGTCACTCTGTCCATAGCTGGAGATGCCGACCTGAAAATTTATGGCCCAAATATGACGGACATCCCTGACGACCAGGTCCGGATCAACAAATTAAGTAATGGAGTTCTGGTCACCATCCCTTCTCCAACGCCTGGTGAATACACTATCGAGGTTAAAGAGCTAGACGGCGACTTATCCATACTCATCCTTGGTGCCAGTCCAGTTTCTTTCCGATGGGACTTTGTGCAGATGGAGGGACGTGAGGGTCATTCGGGCTACAGCCCCTTGAATGGGTTTCCTTCTGTTCACCAACAACTGCAGGCCAAGGCATCCTTCGGAGGAGACGTTGATCCAAGTACACTCGCAATTCTGAAACATTCGGAGCATGATATGATCATGAACGACAAATTCAACATGAGCTCCCAGGATGTCTCAAAGGCTGGTATGTCTAATTCTACAGATCTTACACCCAATAGGATCACACTCTTTAGTGACATTGCCGGAGGATATTTTTCAAATTTTCTGCTCAACGACAACAACTTCAGGGTATCGGCGCAAGGCAACCTATCTGATGGATCGCCATTTACCAGGGTGGATCCTCGTCTTGTGACTCCTTCCTACCTTTCTGTAGATGTGGCTCCATCTTCGCGCCTCTCTCCCGGCTCTAATCGTACATTCACTGGTCGCGTATGGAACCATCATCTTGAACCGCGAAACATCAGTCTCGCCGTGGTGGACAGTCTCGACTACATCGCAGAGACGAATTCCACCTTGTTGGTGCCCCCTATGGCGTCGCGGGCCTTTACCTTCAATCTAAGTCTTGGTCAGGCAGAGGAAACGAGCCGTCAAGATTTGATTACTGTTTTTGTCTATACGGAGAGGGAAGTATGCGGTGAGGATGGCTGCGAGACATTGGTTGACGATGGTAATTTTGGGTTCATCAAGCAATGGGTTGTAGAAGGCGAACCAGTCAATGACTTGAAAGAGTTCTACTCGTTTGAAGTTTAGCATTTGGCACAGTCCTAGGGTAGGTTATTTGAGGAACTTCGAACATGAAGCAATTGATGTCAACCCCAGCGCTACGCTCGCCTACGCATCTGTGTGACTTGTTAACATAGGTCGGCACGGTTGCCCGATGTACCTGTCCGAATCTCTCGCGACTTCATCTGACAGTAAAGCATCCAGACACTAGCTTCGCTGGAATTCCACAGATGCATATCCAACAGCGACTACAAGATAAGTCAACACGTCTTCGAGGGTCAAAGTGGAGTCTTTGGCTTGGCCGCTCCTGCAGCATCGATCATATTCGCATTTGGGGTATATGTAACTGTAAACATCAATATTGATAGTACGATTGAATCATATAGTCAGTGATAATAACAGTGTACAAGTGTTGTCGGTTGTGGCTAGTGGAAAGGTTTATGCTTTAATCGTTCGTTACATGGTTATTCGAACGCTTGCATTATAGTGCATCGATTATCTTCTACAACACCTCGCGCTTCGAATCGACATTGACCCTTCGACTGGCACCCCTTCCCTTCGCATTCATTCGCGCAACTCTTGTATCAGTAGTGGCTACTGTAGGCGCAAGTTCGTTTGGAAGAAGTCGAACAACCTAGGGAAGGGAATCAAATCCACCTTGTCATACAGATCAACATGTCCAGCACCAGGAATCCAGATAATCTCCTTGGGCTCCGCAGCACGAGCGTATGCGTCAGCACTGAACTCACGAGAGTGAGCGATATCGCCAGAGATAAAGAGCATCGGTCTCGGCGAGATTGTTTCGATGTCGTTGAAGGGGTAGAAGTTCATGAACTTAAGATTGCTGGTAACAGTGCGGCCGGTGGTGACATTGGGTGCCGAGCCAGGGGGCGTGTACTCACCGCGAGATGTACGGTAGTAGTCGTAGAATTCGCGATCGACGGCAGTAGAAGCATTGGTAATCTGGAGAGGTGTGCCTAGGCTGTAAGATAGCTCACCGCCAGCAGCTTCAACCCAGCGTTGCTCAGCTCCCTGAGTGATGATTTGTTTACGTTGTTCAAGACTCTGCGAATTTCGCAGTCCGTTTCGGTTCACAGCTCCCATATCGTACATGCTGGCGGTAGCTACGGCCGATATGCGTGCGTCGACTTTGGCGGCACTAACGACGAAGCCGCCAGATCCACAGATACCGATAGCACCGATACGTCTGCGGTCGACGTAAGGTTGAAGGCCTAGATAATCCACAGCAGCGCTGACGCCCTCTGCGTACATGTCCGGGTTTACGTTGTTGAGGGGATGACCTTCGCTGCCACCGTAAGATGGGAGGTCGATCGAGATGGCGACGAAACCTTGCTCAGCCATCTTGGTAGCGTACAAATTGGCGCTTTGTTCTTTGACCGCACCCATAGGATGACTGACCACAATAGCAGAGTGATTCGTGCTGCGATTGAGATTGTCGGGCAGGAAGAGGTTACCAGCCATCATGGTTTGGTATATGGTCGGGAACGTGATGGGCCAGATGGTGACATTGTCGCTGCGGTAGAAGTTGTTGGCACTGTGAGACATGTTTTGCGCGACTACTGATTGCAGCAGCGCCATGCTAACAGTGGTGAAGATGCTTGTTGTAACCCGCATCGTTGACTGGAGGGTTGTGGAAGATGTGGGTTCTGATTGAGCATCTTGTTGCATCCATGGGGGTAAATATATCAAGAATTTGTGGCCAGAGCTGTATACACTGCCACCCTGATGATGTCGACCAAGGCAACGCTGACGTGTACCTTGGCATCTTTAGCATGATAAGAACTTCGAAAGCACTCTGCGTCGGCCGAAACTTTTGCTCAACCATCCTGCACAATAGTTTCGGCCGAAAGCTGTTTTGGCCGCTAATCAAGCGAGGACAGGAAATTGCGGGAACGAGATCTTGGTAGCTGGAGGATTATAGTGCAAGAAAGCTCGATGGTAATGTTACTTCCATAGTAAAAACATCATGGAGGAAAGGGATGACAAGTCTGTGGAAAAGCGAAAGACTTGGAAGACAGCGACTGAGACGAACAGGATAGACCGAGGAACACAGAAGGAAAACCTCAATGCTTGACCGAAGAAGTGGGCAAGGTGATTTACCATGTATCATCACGACCTGCAGTCGATATCGCTATTATTGGCGTAATCCGGCCATTCTCAACATCCCGGAAACACCCATGGAGTTGACCTGTTGTCACTGACTGCTGAGTTCCCAATTTCAGCGAGAGAGTGTTCGATAGAGTCTCTCCATACTGTCACCCATTTCTTCTTCAGTCTCTCTCTCAGAAAAAGCTACCGATCGCGGCGCGATTGCCAAGGCTACATCCTCCTTCGAAAGTTCAACTAAAACAAATCAGCATCAAGGCGTTGTTAAAGCGAAACGACGAACTCACTGTGCAAGGCCACTGCGGATCTCTTCCCGGACCACATTGCGTGTGGAACATTGGTACTATCATCGTTGTTCGCGTCACCGACAGCAGACACGCCAGGCACATTGGTTCTTTTGGCGCTGTCAACTTTCATAGAAACACCGTCGAGAGTGATGCCCATCCGAACACCCAAGTCAGAGGTTTGCCTTGTTGGGAAATTCGTTATAAATGCTCCACACGTGGTCGAAGAACCATCGGCAAAATTGACTTGGAACATATCATATTCAGAAGTTCTGGATTCGTCTTGGCCAGTATTTCCGTCCTGAAGCCTTTTGATGGAAGTGAGAGTGCGATTGTCGACCTGCACTCCAAATGTCTCAAGAATTTGTCTCCAACCTGGTCTGCTCTGGTCGAGCTTGGCTGTTTCCTCGGCAATCTCGGTGCCATTGGCAAAGATCACGACGTTTCGATTCAATGTCAGAACTTCTAAAATGGCGCCGATGCTTTGGGAGAGAGCACCGAGAATGCCGAAAGGTTGATCGCGGTGCTCGAAGCCATCACACCAGGGGCACCAATAGATGCCCTTGCCAAAGTTTTCTGCAACACCTGGCGTAGTAGGCATGACATCTGTCAGGCCAGTTGCAAGAATGACCCGACGACCAGTGAACTGGCGTCCAACATCATCCACAGCGACAAAGTATGTGCCGTTGTTCATCGAGGTGATGTTGACGATCGTGCTATAAGTCTTTCACCCTCCATAGGCAGGTCCGGGTTGAACTCTATCGCCGCCCAAACATCAACCTTGAGACCCTTTCCAGCCTGCCACTTGTGGTAAGGATAAACAATCCTTCTGTCCGATGGTCTGTATGCTTTACCATAGGAATCTTTGAGCCACAGACCACCATGTTCCTCTAATCTACCCAAAGGCAGCTTGTCAAAGCAAGCTGGCTCCAGCTTGTCCAGATCTTGTCCATCTGTAATCTTCGTAGATGCCTTCAACCTCCACATACCGCCATCCCCTGTTCCTGAGGACAAACAGACATGGATCTCTTGGAACATATCATCGCTGTGATTGTGCACACCACAGTCTACGTTTGCGCCGGCCGTCCAGAACTGCAGATGTGCAATCAGCTCTTTGGTCTGGAGGGATGAGAAGCTGAAGCCGGAAAGATTGTAGAAGTCAGCCCCCTTGAATTTAGCTCCCCATGGAAGGTCTTCCACTTTGACGAACTGCATCGCTGGAAGTGATGCCTTCGTTGGCTGAATAAGCGATTTGACGGGGACGCCCGAGGACGACGCGTATTCCGAGTCTCCTTCGGACTCGATGGGCGTGAAGCGAAGAATAATGGCACCCTTTTGTCCAGTGAGAATCTTTCCGCTTGTGACAGCAGTGGTAGAAGCTGTGAATGGTGCAACGCTGAATGGGGACCGACGTTGACCCCCAGCGTCGACACTACCGTAGAGGACTTTTATGCCCTGACCATCTGGAACCGATGAAGAGCTGGAGAAGGGCAGAATCTCAACCGAAACACGGTATCCGGCAACTTCTATCAAGTCGAGCTTCTCATAATGCCTGAACTTCTTAACCCTTCTTGGATCAGACGAGTCAGACGTTGGTAGCGGCAGATAAATAATGCCCTCGTTGTCCCACAGAGTACTGAGGATGGTCGCCTTTGGCTGAGAAGATTGGGGAGCAATGGTTTTGTTGAGGTGTAGAGTAACCACGGGCTGTGGTTCTTCGTAATACAGCTTGACGTTGTAGCCCATACTGACAAGATCAAGGCGGCCGGTGCCGGAGAAGTCGCCCACCGCTATCCTGGCGGACGACTCTTCGGTTATACGCCATTTGGCAAAGATGCCATTTTGTATGTCGACAGCCTTGTAGTACATGATTCCCTTCAATGGATGGGGGCCAGGTGGGGGCGGGATGGAGTTGCCTTCCTCGTCGCGATCGAGGGGACCGAACATTGAGACGAGAAATTCATCGTCTCCATCGCCATCAAAATCGCCGCAGACGACGAAGTGAAGAGGGCCATCGCCTGTCTTGAGGCGTTGATTGGGAGTTCCGTACACATCCAGAACGTGACGCTTCCATGTGGTGGAAGACATGCCTTGGTTGTCTTTGACATAGACGCAGACTGATGTTCCATGGAAAGGGTCGAGGGTGGTAATGTAGGCGAAAGGATCACTTCCGATCCTTCCAGCATCGGCACAACCACTTCCCCAATGATCCCCTGAGCCTGGACTTTCCACCCACGGATCTTGACGAGCTTCTTTTGGCTCACCAATACCGATGACTTCTCTATGCCATCTTTGGTCCTTGTAGTAGAGCCTGCTCACGCCTTCACGAGACGAGATCAGCATTGAGTCCAATCCTTGAGGTCCGTCGAATCTGTCAAGAGATGTTAGAGCTGCTGTGGAGGACTTGTGGATCGGAACACGTACTTGCGAACAGTAACCTCATGAATGACGCTGTAGTTCTGATCATCGACAATGTCTCGATGCCATTCGTTACTAATATCATTAGTAAAGGCGTCTTGGAATGTCCAGGGGTTTCAGGCCGCTTACGCTTCAAGGACTTTCTCCGGACGCTGGAAGCGAACGATGGGTATGGGAGTAACTTTATCATGAGGAGCGCAAACAACCGACGCAGCAATAATTTCGAGCCATGAGCTGCTTCATTAGCTGACGTTCTTGATCATCATGCTCTACGAGGCTTACCTTTGAGTAAAATATCCGGCCTTGATGCGGTGCATAGCTGGCCATCGGCCGATTGTTCTCTGCTTCCAGTGTCCGCTTTTGAACTTATTCCGTCCAGGGTTCTCAAGCCAGGTTATCCAGCCGCCAGTGGGGTCGCACTGGAGCATAAAAGGTCCGTATGAATGGCATACCACGACGTCCATAAGCCCGTTGCCAGTGATGTCAACGCAGCAGATGGCTACGGGAGAGTCAAATTTCCCAATCTCATATCTAGCCCAAGCTATACAGATGACGGTAAGCCGAAACGAAGGACCGTTCATGAGATTAAAGACTGACGCTTAGCAAGGTCTTCTACGCCTGCTTCTTTTGGAGCTGCAGCCAATGGGTTATCGAGGAGCTCGACAACTCCCGAAACAAGTCCCGACCTATCACACAGTCAGATCTTGACACAGAGGTGGTCGAGGCGCAAAGACGGACGCTATGATTCCTGGTACTCGATCTTGGATATCGACATTGATATGCTCCACCCAGTACCCATCCGAGCGGCCACTCTGGATGACGGAGCTATCGAAGGAAGGTGGTATCATTGCCATGTTCTTGTAGTTGATTGAGGTCGGGATGGATGCTCCGCTTCACAAAAAGTCTCAAGGTTGACTTGAAGAGGCAAATTCAGTCAACGATGAAGATGAACATAGATTGTGAAGGCTTCGAGAGAGAACTGAGGACAGATCAAGAGAATTATACATCAAACATCAGCACGTGTTTCCATGTGAGCTTTTCGCCAAAGCTGAGGGTCATGCGAGTACGAGAGAGCGAGGCTAATATCCCGATTGGGCATCAAACGGCCGGTTAGCAATTGCTCGAGTGGAAACCGCTTCATATACGATTATAGAATATCCACACTGCGCGAATGTGGCACTTTAGTATTGGTCGCACCAGATCAACCCAAAACACGAGCTGTCAGGTTTCAACCTCTCGTCTCTGATCCTCCAGGTTGTGTAACGGGTCGGGTAAGAATTCTTAACGTGGAAGAAACCGAATGTTGCCAAGTCCCACAGCCGCAGATGCGCGCCATTCGCATGTTTCTCAGCTGGTGCATTCTTCCTATTACATCGTATGTTATGAGACTGACCACAGCAACAAGACCCAAAAGAAATTCACGTATTTTGGTCTGGGTCCGAGCGTTCACAGGTCAAACGGCTGCCGTGGAATTCTCTGGGATCAACCGACTCAGTAGATATCAGGGATCAAGGTGACAGACCAGATTCTGGTCAACCAAGTCAGATGCGACTCGAAATCACGCTTGCATCTACGTTGATCGAGAGACGACCTCAAGCTTTGCTAAATACATAGACGCATTGAACTCCATCCAAGGTACCATCAAGCCGGAGATGCGTTCAATTTTCCAGCAGAGACCCGTACCCTGGTGAAGTTGGGTATCAGTCATCGCAAATACATGGCCTATTTCGTTAGCTTCACTGCAACGCTGTGGCGGGTAGTTTTGATGACATTAGTAGTCAACTGTACATGCCGACCGAATGCGGGTCCTGACGCCGATGTAGAGCTGTCTGAAGAACGGCTGCCCAAAGTGTTCAGCAGCCGAGCCGTTTCAACGCGGCGGTCGTGAACGTTAAGCTGAAAGATACAAGAGGGGTACACGAACGGATTACCTGTCCGTCTAATTAGCTTAGATCTTATCTGACCCAATTCGGTCTTATCACTACTGTGCAGACCCCAAGATTCTCAGACAAATTTAAGCGGGCCCTAGAGGGGAAGGTAACCCGTACTCGCACCCCCCTTGTATCTTTCAGCTTAACGTTCACGAACGTGAGTGAGCTTCGAAAGCCACTCTCTTTAGCTGTCTCATGAGTGTGCCGAATTAGGAATGATCATATGTTTGATCAATCTAATATAACGAAACTGTACGAGGAAAATATTGGTATAGCATCTCAGCTGCCTCCTTCCGAGTCGACCGTCGTCTGGACATCGTACCATCGGCGTGACCGATAAGCCACTATTCCCTGAGGTGTTCAGCAGCAAGAACAAGATCTTCTGCAGGCGTGATTCACTGTGAGCCATATCATCTGGACGGGTATTTTCAATGGCCCAACGTGCGGCTATTGCTCCAATGACATGTCTTTTGGGATGTGCGATGTCTGCAGTGTCAATTTCAAACCTGAGGGGTGACTGTGACACGAGTAATGGGTGTTCATATCACCCCTGTTGACCATCATATCGGCTCCTATACGACTTCTTCTTATAGTCCACACTCTTTGCTGCACTTCAGTCCTTCACATCTTTCTTCTATCTGAATTATAACAAAGGCAAAACCACTCCAAGCTCTATCCTGAAATTGCTGCTGTCCGCCAAACATGTCGGACTCGCAGGATTGGGATGCTGTCCGCTTTCAAGACAAATACACATTCCAGAAGGCCGAGGACTTCTTCGCGGATTTCGACGGTGATGCGAAGCCTTGGGTCAAGACTCCGGAAAGCATCAGTTACTTCGAGCAGGACAACTACGTGGACGGAACTCTACTCGAGCCATGCTACAGAGGTCGAATCTTTCGGCTTGATACGGATGGTCTACTCTTGATCCAGTTTCTACGACCTCAAGTCTGGCGCATCCGATTCAATGAGAAGATTCTCACCCCAGCTGACATCAGCGACTATAATACCAGAACGATTGTTCAGGATACAGGAAGAGTGCTCATCGACGAACTCGACCATGCCGAGGAAATCAATTGGGATGTGGAGATCGAAGACAACGGCGACAATCTAGTGCTGATGTCTGTAATCAAAGAAAAACGGAGTGGAACTCCTCAGGAATTCATCAAGAAGCCTTGCCTCAAGCTTTGGATCCAAAAAGATCCTTTCAAGATCACGGCCACACGAGTTGTAAATGCCACACCCGCATTCTTCGCACTTCCTACAGAAAAGACTGGAGGCTTACCCCGCACCCCTCCTGAAGAAGAGGTTGAAGCTGTGATCTGGCAGACCAAGGAACGCGGACTCCAGTATAGCAATGGTGCGGTAGTTTTGTCGATACAGCGAACTCCAACAGCTCGGGGTGTGGGATTCGGAGAACAAGGTGGATCCAAGTTCATCAAAGACCAAACTTTTATGAACTGTTTCAGTGAGTCAGATGTCGAACTTCGTCGAAACATGTGCTGATGCCTCACTGCAGACTTTGACAATATGCGATACTACAACGTCTATGGCCGCGGTCCCGAATGTGAGGCGGAGCCATTGTATCACTCTGATCCGTACTTCATTGAAGTGAACGCCAACCCTTCTCTGCAATCCCTAGTCGCGACCTTTATCGGCAATTACTCCCAAGTCTGCCTCGATGTTGGCCGCCTTGACTGGCTGAATGTCCGTTTGGCCACTCGCTTCAATGCCTTTGCTGGAATCTTTTTCGCCGGCGACAACATTCAAGACATCATTCAACTGTTCACATCGATCGTTGGAAGACCTATGCTCAAACCAAGGTACATCCTAGGTAACCATCAGGGTTGCTATGGTTACGATACCCGCAACAAAGTCGAAGATACTGTGGATAAATATCGTCAATATGGCTATCCGATGGACGGTATGCATATCGACGTTGATATGCAAGACAGTTATCGGACTTTCACCATTAACTTGAACACCTTTCCGGATCCGCCGTCCATGTTTCGCAAACTACGCAGTCAAGGTATCAAGTGCAGCACTAACATCACGCCGGTCATTGCGAGCGTACCTTGCGAGTGGTATTCCACCTTGAATGAAGGCCTGGAGAAGGGCTACTTCGTTATGGATGACCGAGATCTCGATCCTGCCGTGACCAAGCCTGAGCAGGTTCGATATGTCCAATATGGCAAGGGCACAAAATATACGACCAACCCCAACGATGTTAGCACAAGATCTACATTCAATTTCGGTCCGGATACGTATGACTTTAGTCAATCATTCAACAAGAAGACTGTTCCTTTCCATGGCGGTGTCGATTACGGTGGTGGCAAGGGTTCCCCGGGCCATTATCCCAACCTCAACAACGAAGTGGTACGCCGATGGTGGGGAGAGCAGTACCAGAACTTGTTCCTAAACGGCCTGGAGTTTGTCTGGCAGGATATGACTTCGCCATGTATGGGACAGAATTATGGTGATATGAAGTCGTGGCCTTTCCGCTTGTTGCTCGACGCAGACGGCTGGTCAGGAGATCCTAGGACAGTCGGCTTGAAGAAGAAAGCAATCAAGATCTGGTCCTTGTACAGCTACAATCTCCACAAAGCTACCTACGAAGGGCTCAATCGGCTGGAAACTCGCAAAGGCAAGCGTAACTTCATCATTGGTCGAGGAAGCTTCACCGGCGCCCACAGATATGCCGGCCTCTGGACCGGAGACAACAGCTCGACATGGCAGTTTTTCAATATCTCGGTTGCTCAGGTTCTGTCTCTTGGTCTGTCAGGGGTTACTATCGCGGGCGCTGATGTTGGCGGCTTTGAGCCGCCAGAAACTATGGAGAAGTTCTGTGACCCGGAGCTGTTCATCAGATGGAACATCGCCTACTCACTGCTTCCTTGGTACCGAAATCATTACGTCAAGAAGGACAAGAAACTGTTCCAAGAGCCGTGGGCTTACGATGAGTTCGTACAATCCTCACAATGGACTGAAATGGGCATGTCCGACGATGACAAGCCCTTGTATAGAGCTGTCCACCCTGTCGTCAAGTATTTCATTCGACTCCGGTACAGCCTCATGCAGCTCATGTACGACGCGATGTTCGAGAATATGCTCTCAGGCCTTCCGATCGCGCGAGCAATGATCATCACCCATCCCCTTGACGGAAGTCTGTACGCATCTAATGAGACATATACTCGGTCTCAATATACGCTTGGCAACAATCTACTCCACGCGCCTGTATTGGAGTCGAAGCCTCGAAGGCACAGACGCAAGGTGTATCTACCAGCGCCATCTGATTGGTTTGCATTCAATCTGCGAGCATTCGAAGACGACCACAGCCTTGGTGTTCCTCTTGAGCGCAGTGTGTCAGGTGGAAAGCATGTCCATTATACCGCTTGTATCCACGCTGTTTGGAACAGAGAGTGTGACGCAGTGATCAAAGAAAACCTACCATACGTCACGCCGATGCACGTTCGAGAGGGTAAGTGAAAATGCAGAGTCTAAGTGACTAGTGGTTAGTTTCTGACAATCTCCAGGTGCCATAATTCCTCAGATCCTGGTGATTGGCTTCGTGCCAGATCGCAACGATCCGGAGTAAGCAAACATACAAACTCCCATAACCTTGAATGTGTACCCCGGGAGAGCTCAATCTGCTCGAGCTCGAGACAATGATCCATACGTACGATCTGTATCTCCACAGCACTTGTGATACTTCCGCTAACAACAACCAGAGATACGACATGTATCTGGACGATGGCGTCTCCCGTGATAGTGCCCCCGAGGACGCCTACCTTGCAAGCTCCGACGAGATCGGCCACACTAATCCGTCTCGACGTGAGACTACGAAACAACTTCGGTGATGTCGACGCCAGAAGTATCTTTACCCATGTGAAGATAGTGCAGGTAAGCATGTCCGACCCGATTTTATGCTGGCAGGAACTCTTACCATGATTGTAGACCATCGATCGCGTTAGCAAAGGATCAGACCAACACAAAGACAGGTTTGAGCGTCGCTTAGACATTTAGACCACCTGGGCACAGTACCCTCACGTCAAACGTGATATCGGAGAAACATTCACTGTGGTATTTTGGCACGAGCCAAACACGATACTAGAACTCGACAATCTGGCGGATGTTCGAGGCGCAGAAGCTACAGAAGAGCCATATTATGACTCGAAGGCTAACGCCACTGTTGTCAAAGTGCCTATTCAAGGTCATGGCGAGGACAATGGTCTCACTGTTGTCATGCAATTCGAAATGCAGCATTGAGATGTTGCATGCACTAATCTAATATCTGTAAATTCGAACAATGCACTTCTTTTGTCGTATCATTAGTGAACCAGGGAAGCTCGAAGCATCTCAGTATATCCTTCCGTATCAGGCCGGCATTGGCTGCTTCAGAGGGAAGTGATAGTTTCCTCTATGTAGTTTCGAGACCGTTGCAGCAATTCAGTACGGAATATGTATCTTAGTCGAGGGGAGGAGATGGCTTTGGCCCAGGTATCTCACCAAGGGACTCATAATGTCTAGCATGTTACCCAAAACAGTTTGTCGAGTACACAGGATTGTGAACAGAGAGACACGATTGGCCGTTGATGTTATGCGAAAGCTCGGACCTGGCATGGATTGGGAGACAACATCAATGGCCGCCTAGCGCACCACTAACTGGCATTGGTCTAGTCGAAGCACCGGAAAGATATCAGCTATGACGATGATTCCGTTGAATTATTGAGTATTGTTGAGTACTATTGCGTACGGCGTACCATAGTGCCTCCCGTGTCAGGAAAAAGAAAGTCTTATCCGGCGGCGGTCTCAGTCCTCAATCCTGGTCCACTGCTGTGAAGTGATGATTCACCGCCGGGAAGTGGGTGTGGTTTCCGTAGGCGCTGCCGCCATATTGAAGATATCCATCAATATAGGGCAAAGAAGGAAATTTCTCTTTAATCGCCTCCACATCTCCGAAAACCCAAATGTTGTTCATGCCCATGATGGCGTGTTGTGCAATGTGACAGTGACTCATCCAAGCCCCAATGTTCTGCTTGGTAACTCTGATCCTCCAGGCTCTCCAACCAGAGTTGATGTTTGGGATCCCCTTGTTGTTGTATTTGTACAGAACGGTCGTATCTCGTTTGGCTGGGATGAATTCGCCAAACCGTTTGTCGTTTTCCGTCGCATTGTATGTGCCGTTGCCCGAACCTAAGTCCCAGACGTGCTCTCCGTGCATGTGCATCGGATGAGAGTCCCAAAAGGCGGTGACGCCACCGTTACCAAGCCAGACGATTTCCAGCACCTCACCTACCATGGCGGGATACGTGTTGGAGATGGCATCATGTCCATTGTCCTCGAGAGCCAGCGTGTGGTTAGGAGACCTTCCATTCAGGTACATGTCTATCAGATAGGGTATCTGTCCCCTGCCGGATTGGTGCTTTTCCTGCCACGCAACATCATTCATCCTGAGAACTGTCAGAAACACCGCTCGGTCTCTCAGTGTGTTGGAAAGATACACTTGAGCCCAATCTGCTTGTGCCCCGAATTTATCGTTCACGAAGCTGCCCAAAGGAACCTTGAGAGCCATTTGTAGATACACCGTCCGCGTTACCTCGCTTCGAGTCGGAAAGGCGTTGCGATTTTTGTTTGACAATGATTCAAGACGATATTCCAAGTAGTCATATGCCTCTTTTGGGAGGTCGACAGGCGAAGCTTTAGGAAGTCGTGTCGGCAATCGTGGCTGTTTTGCCATTTTGTAACGTAGTAGTGCATAGCCGGCGGTCAAATCTGGTCTGTCACGACTCTCGTAACGTATCCAGAATTGTGACTTGCCAATCCTCTTGAGCTCCGCTTCCGATTTAGTTTGTAGTATAAAGCTAAAGCGCTGGCCTGGTGCGACCTGGATGTGGTCGACGGTCAATGGGCGGGTGTATGCGCCATCAGCTTCAATGACGGTAAGATTACTATGCTCTTGTATGGCCATCTTGACGATAGTCAGAGCACTGGCTCCGATTGCACGGAGGCGGTATCGTTTGTCCGGCTCCACATCAATAATGACCGGCTGACATGAAGAGACTCCAGATTCGTTGAATGGGGCTGTACCACTGTGGCCTTGGAGTGTGATAGCCTTGGCCTCTCCTGACCATTTGATCGGGCTCCCAGTGAGTTGAGACTCGGTCACATCGTCTGTTTTGTTGAAGTAATTACCAAAGGTAAGGAGCCTTTCTGCTGCGTACTCGAACGGAGGCTTGCGTTTGTCCTCCACAATAAGAGCTCCGTACGCACTAACTTGCTGGAAGCCAACATGGGAGTGGTAGAAGTAAGTTCCAGCATCGCCAACTTGAGGACTGATCTCGTAGTCGAAGAAATGGCCTGGAGGGATCGGCCATTGAGCGACCAGCGGAGTACCGTCTGAGAATGGTGCAGTTCGCTGACTGAGTCCGTGCCAGTGCTGATTTGCAATAAGTTCATATCCAGATGTTGACTTGGAGCAAACTCACGATGGTGAAATTCTTGTCCTCCAGCAGGTTGTATACTCGGATCCAGGAAGTTTTGCCTTCTTCTAGCCGCAAAGTCGGGCCAGGAGAAGTGCCATTGATCACGACCGAATGCCTTGTCTCACAATCGATACAGAGGTTCTGTTTCCGTGCTTCGAGGACGATGTGAGGTACAAAAGTTGCATCATGCGTGACTAGCTCCGCAGATATGGTACAGAAGAGATAAAAGAGGGATGAGATGGACCACATATTTGGCATGAACTCAGAGACAAGCTGATAGAGAGCTTCGTTGAGCACTAAGGATATACTGACCAGATATACCCGATACGGTTACCTGCCTCGAAAAGTCGGACAGTGAACACGTCGTGTGCAGTCTTCGAAATGAGTTTCGCTCACGACGCAGCCCTGATCTTTTTCGCTAACGGTCAATATTGGGTTCCACATAGCATAGTCAAGCACTTGTACAGAATTTCTCGTATTTTGACAACGCTCTATGCAGATGGGTCGCTCTGAGGCCATCGAGCAGCTGAGGAGAACACAAGTCTCAATGTTCACGATTCAGTTGGACATTTCGGGAACTCAGGCGTCTATGGTCAGGGGCACAAGCAACAGTCCATCGATCATATTTATCTGCGTTTCAGCGCTTTTATTCGTAGTGACGAGAATGAAAGCATATGCTGCTGTCAAGCCACGAATTTGCACTGAGCTGGAGTTGTTGTTTGGCTCTCAATGGGCGGGTATGCCAAGACTTGAAGTGGTGTAGATGTGGTCAGAGCAAAGGCTCGATGTCCGCCGTTACAGCTCATTCGGAAATGTCAACGGCGACAGACGAACGAGAAACCAGGAATAAGATTTCTGTCAAACCTTGCGTCTTTCAACGGGCCGTTCTGTACGCACCGTTGTGACCTTCGAAGAATCTCAGCTCCACGTTGTTCACCCGTTAAATGCACATGGTCTGTCATGAAACATGAGTGTTCCGAGCGAACCTTTTCGGTATACCCCAACGCACCGTTTTGTGCGACCGTTAGGCCCTTGTAGGACTTCAGCTTCACTTTGCCCATCTGTTCGACGCATACGGTCTACAATGAAAGATACATGGTTGGTGAGACCTTTGAAACTTTTGGGGGATCTCAGCTCCACGTTGCTCACCCAGTCGATGCATATGGTCTACAATGGCGAACACAGGTTTTGTGCGACCGTTTCCAATATTGCCAGTTCGTAAAAATGTTGCCGATGGACTCGTGTCGTCTAAAGCTCAGAGGGAGAGTTGCAATGGGTCGTCTATTCCTCCATATATAGTCCTCTTGTATACTGAGTCTTGAAGATTTCATTTCATATAGACATGGAGAAGCCTACACCAGTGTTCAGCAGCACGTCAACTGTAGCGTTCGAGGGGTCCGAACACCAAGATGTCCGGCGCAGAACCAAATCACTTGTTACGGCTGCACCATTCGCTGGGCGACTTGGTGGAAACCAGGATTTCATTGCTGATAGACACGATGCGGACACCAAGAAACTTCTCAAGCGACACCCTGATGCTGTACGTCAATGTCATCGCACTCGTACCTGAAGATTGAAGCCAATATCCCGCAGGCACCTTTGACAACACTATCACAATCTCTCGATCTGAGAGGATTTCTCGCACCCGATCTATGGCGGATGGCCATTACTGAAGGATGGGGTATCTACTGCACCACTGTCCTGTGTCAGATCAACACTGACCTGTGATAGGAACATTTTTACTCGTGTCGCTGTTCGGAACAATCTCTTCAGGCCTGACCACACTCGAAATGTCGAACATGGCGAACACGCTGTACGCCTCGTTTTGTGGATTCCTCGGATTGACTCTGTTTACCTATGCCCTCGGACCTGTATCAGGTGCTCATCTTAGTATGCGCTTCGGGCATCACTTTCTCCCACACAAGGCTAACGCCATCCCAAGATCCAACTATCTCTATGGCGACTTTCTTCGCCGGTCTTTCGACCTTCCCCCGAACGGTGCTCTACATCATCGCTCAAACCATCGGTGGCGTTCTCGCTGGATACTGGCTGAAGCTTGGTTTGAACGATGCGTATTATCCAAAAGTGAGTATCGTCGTCAACCCAGGGAGATTGTTGCTAACAATCGCCTTCAGGGTGTCATTCCAGGCTGTACTGTGGACACAGATCTCGTCAACCCGGGCGAGATATTCGTTCTGGAGTATATCTTCTGTCAAGCTTTGATCTTCCTGGCTTTTGGAATCGGCCTAGATCCGAGACAAGGGAAGACCATTGGGCCGACTCTTGCCCCTGTGCTTGTTGGTCTCCTTTTAGGATTCGGACAGCTTGCCTCGGGAATCGCTAGGCCTGGCTATACTGGCATGTGTGAGTAACACAAAACCGTTAGACTCCGAAGACCAAGACTGACATCTACAAGCTTTCAATCCCGCAAGATGCCTCGGTATGATGGCAGCCAAGGGAGATATGCAATACCATTATATTCATTGGCTTGGTCCCATAGCCGCCACGTTCTTCCATGGGATATTTTATCACTTCAATCCACCATGGGCCGGTCAAGAGCCATTGTTTAGCAAGACACTTGCGTCCTTCGGAGTGTGGCATGCGCCAAAGGATTCAGAAGTGTAAGCGTAGATAATAAAGCTTTACTATACAGAAAGGGGTTTTCTGCTTTCTGTTTACCGCTTTTACTAGGCTTCAACCTTTTAGTGCTTTTGGACTGAATGTTTTGTTTCTATATACACTAAAGAAGAAATGTATATAGAATAATGACTATACATACTGACCCCATATAGAGTGCCGAATCCTGCCGGGACTCATTTGTTTTTGTGTGTGGGAGTGAATCTTGGAAAGAGGGAGATGTCTTCTGCAGCTCAACACTAGAGAATATCAACGACTTTCGCCCTTTATTCGTTTTCGAGCGGCAGAGCTTTCCTGGCACTCGCAAGGTATATTAGAATAAAGGGCGGAAAGTACAAGGGTCCAAACGAGGCACAAGCGCCGGCCGAGTTTCTTGTTTCCCCACTCTCTTCCCGTGCCATCAACGACATCCCGCCATCAGCCTCGAACAGTTTCAATTTTCAACACCTCCAAGCAATAATTACCCTTGAGAGCTGACGATCGATTTCAATCTCAAACGGACTAAAAACTCGGGACAGCTGTCCCACGTCTACACATAAGCTATCGACCCATGCGACCTCGCGTAGGTAACACAATCGTCATGGGACGATCTTGAGAACAAAGACCACCTCCGACTTCCAGGTCACGAAATATATTGAGGGACCAGAAAAACGTCAGTTGACTTTGCTCATTGGCGAAACTCGACTCTATCAGCATCAGCGGCTCTTTTGGTGATACTGGAAATTCAGTTTCAACTATTCGAATCCTTGCAATGGTTGCGATATAATAATCTTGTTGGCTTCTGATCCCTACCAAACGTCTCGAACGACAGGGAATGGCGGGTCGTGGTGACCGATCATCATGGTCAGGAAGAACTTCGACGAAGAGATGACGTCCGTACAACCAAGAGACTGCATGCACCAAACCAAGGTGACCCAGAGACAGAGACGGGGTATAAAGAAGCTTACCTTTCGTCTAGAAAACTCTGCTTTCCGTCAAAGCAACTGCATTCTTCCATCTTAATTCCTCTAACTTGACATCTACTACAAAAATGCTCGCCGCAACCATCATCACCGCCTTCGTCGGTAGCTCCATAGTCGCAGCTGCTCCTGCTGATGTATCAGCTCCTCAAGTCGCCGCAGGTCCCATCTGCAGCGGCACCTACAGCAATGCTCTATGCTGCGCCACCGATGTCCTCGGCCTGGCTGACTTGAACTGCGCAAATCGTGAGCAATGTCCTTTGACACATGGTTGTGTCTTTTGTTCCTATATTTTGTATACTGATATCGATCCTTGCAGCACCAACTACGCCTACCTCTCAAGCAAACTTCATCAAGATTTGCGCTACAGAGGGCCAACAGGCTCGTTGCTGTGCATTGCCTATCGTGAGTTGCAATGTGTTGTTCGAGGTTTAAGTTTGGGAATTGTGAGACTGATATTTTTCCAGCTTGGTCAAGCTCTGCTGTGTGGTTCGCCCTTGGGTTGAACTGTTTTGAGAGAGATGGCACTTTGCTGGGTTGGGAGACCAGCAGGCAGGACCTCTTTTGTAGCTACTCGGTGAATCAAAGAAGCGTATATCATCGATTGGAATTTGTCCTCTCGTGTGACTTTCTGCCGTAGAGACTCGTGCCAAAGGCCACTCGTCGTACAAAGGCCCTTTGTGCTATACAGGAAGGTCGTTTACCATAACTCGCGTTCTTAATCTTGTTTTACTACTCCATGCGGCCGGGAATAATTGACGAGGGTGGGTCAGGCCACAGTCCCTCCCACAGTCAGCACTCTCCAGAATGACCACGACTTCCGCAGCTCCTATCTCCTCCCGTCAGGCGAGGGAAATCAGGGTGAAGACGAACTTTAACAACGACAACAGGCCTAGAGCCGGACATAGCAGAACCTCGAAGGAGGTAGTGAACATGGCTAACGAGGGGATTGCAAAGGCAAGACTCTAACAAGGACCACCCGGAATACACCCCATTAAGATGGCAACAGTCTAGGTATTAGGAGACTACCTCCTACTAGCTAAGGATGTAGCCACTACGGAAAGGCTTATTAAGAACGGGCTAAAATGGGTAACGTACCTTAGCGGAAACGTAGAGGTAATTACACCGACATACGGAGTTATAGCTATAAACATCCTAGTATCTACCTTTAATCTATAAGAATAATAACAAATGATATAGATACTAGTTAGGGAGAACTTCTAACTACTAAACGGCTATAGAATTAACCACTTAAATTAGCTCCTAAAGCCTAAACCGGGATAGGCTACTAGGACTATAGTAATTAGCTTCCTATTAAAGGCGGGAGCTAACGCTACGCTAGCGGCTAAAGTCCTTACCTAGGAAGGTAGAATAAAGCGTACTACTAGGTATAGTAGGGCATATAGAGTACTATAGTACTTTAAATGCTACGAGTACGGCTATATAACGCGTAACTATCGTAATACCGAGAAGTACGGACACTATATATAGGAACATCTTATAAAAGACTACCTAGTACCTACTAGGACTAAGACATATACTCTATATAAGGGGAACTATCTAGTATAGGCCTAGAGCTATAAGTATAGAAAATAAGAGATAGAAAGAGTAGAGGTAGAGAAGGATAAGGTTCGTCGATAACTATTCTACCTAAAGGACCTAGTAATTAGCCTAGGACCTTTAGAAAGGGGATCGGTAGTCTCCTTCGTACCCTAGGAGAGAGAGGAGATAATAGAAGACGTACCTACCCTAGCGGAGACGGCGGCTATTATACTAAGCGTAAGTTAGGTTATAAGCTCGCTATCTAGCTAGGCCTTAAGGACGAGAAACCTAAACCTAACTAGCATCCTTAAGAAAAGTAAGACCCCTTAACGCGTACGCGCTAACGCTATAGTAAAGACCTAACTTATAGGCATTCCTACTATACTATAGGTAAAGAAGCGCATATTTAGGTAGGCGATAGTAGGCCTAGTATAGGAAGAGAGGTAGTACGAACTAGGATTAGACGCTATAATAGTAGTAGACTTAACCTAGTAGCTAGAATCCTTCCTACTACCTTATCTAGAGACGTAGTAGACGGACGTTCTATAACGATACTAATTAGTACGCGTAAGTATAATAAGGATATAGTAAACCCCGGCGGTTAATAAATAGAGACACTATAAAGCTTAGAATTATATAGTATAATATAGGTAAAAGATATAAGGTAATAGCTAAATTGCTACGCCTTCTAGATATAAAGTACGTCGATATAATTATAATCTAGGAACTATAGATTAACCTATATAATAGGACTACCTATAACCTAGCGAGGAACCTCTTTTATATAGTACTACTAGATATAGATAGAAGGTCGAGGGTATACTTCTATATTAACCGATAGATTAATATATAGAAACTTAAGATATATAAATATATAAACGGAAACATTATCTCGATCCTAGTCGAGATAGAAACACCGATTATAATATATAATATATATAACCTATATATAGACGGAAGCCTACCTAACCTATAGTATAGGGGCATCCTAGGAAATAGCGTTATTCCGTTTATAGATTAGGCTCTCTAGACCTACTAGATATATAAATAAGTTACTATAGGAGACTTTAATCTCTAGCATTAGGACTAGATAGGGTAGGAGGAAAGGGTAAGTTACGCTAATTAGACTACGTACCTAAAGGAAACATTTTAATAGAAGGGCCTTAAATAATACGTCCTAGTAGGCACTATTATATGCCCTCTAGACCGCGTTAATAGCATCGGAACTATAATCGACTTAGTATAGGCTACTAAAGGAGTAAGGTAAATACTCTATAATTATAGGATATAATATGATATAGACTATAACTTAAACTACCTCCTAATTAGGACGGCTATAAATATAGCTACGCTATAAAGGCTAGACGAGATAAGGAGGAACTACGTAACTATAGACGTATAGAAACTCTAGAGCTACGTTAAGTAAAACCTACCCTAATACTTATATATAAGGACCTAAGTATAGCTAGACGTATAAACTAAACATATCGTAATAGTTATTACTTAGGTAATCGACTCTATAATACCGCGAGTACGTATATATAATACATATACGTAGCGTAAGTATAGCTAGGAAGTAGCTACTATAATTAGAAATGTTAAGAAAACGAGAAGAAAATAGTAAGTATAGCGAGACGAGGAAAGTAGACGAGAATATAAGGCGGCGAAGCGATAAAAAGTAAACATAATTACTAAGTCGAATAGGGACGACTATAGGGAATAAGTAGCGTAGGTAGACTTACCGGAGGCACTATAGAAACTAGCGAAATAGGTTAGGAATAGAAATAATATAAAACCGGTCTTTATACCTAACATTAAATACTAAGGGAAGACGCTTTAAGGATAGAGATAAAAGGCTAAGGCTTTTATAGAGACCTTCTTTCTCCTACCTCTAGAGGCTAACCTTAGCGATACCTAGCACTTTAACTACCCTTAGCTAGTCCTATACCCCGAGATTATAGAGGAGGAAGTAATAGAGGCAATCCGACTATCGGTAAGAGATAAGGTACTAGGACTAGACTAAATACTAAATAAGGTACTAAAAATAGTTATAGATATTATCTCTAAGCCGCTATAGGAACTATTTAATATATACCTAAGGATATAACACTACCTATAACACTTTAAACACTCTACTATAGTAGTTATACTAAAACTAGGAAAGCTATTATATAGAGAGACGAAAGTATACCGCCCTATAGCCCTAATAAATACGGTCGGAAAGGTCCTTAACTTAATTATTATAAGACGGCTATAGTACTACGCTAAATAATACTACCTCCTCCTAAGGAACTATACTAAAGGGAGGAAGGCTACGTTAAGCGAATATATACTTTACCTTCTAATAAAGAAAATCTATAGGGCGTAGAGGGATTATAAAGTAGTATCGCTACTCCTCCTTAATATAACTAGAGCTTTTAATAATGTCTTATATAAAAGGCTTACGTATAACCTACGGAAAAGACATATCTACCCGACTATAATAGGATAGATAGGTAATTATCTACGAAATAGATCTACTAAGATACGCCTTAGTAAAGGAATAATAGACCCTATTCTAGTAAATATAGGCATCCTATAGGGATCTCTACTATTACCTATCCTATACCTCTTCTATAACGTAGACCTCCTAGATATTAGCGGCCTAGACGACCTTATAATAGGGTATATTAATAATATAAGTATACTAGTTATAAGAGATACTAAGCTAGGAAATATAGAGACGTTACGTAAGATATACGAGAAGGTAGTAGAATAGGCTAGACAAATAGGGTTAGTCTTTACCCTATAAAAGTATAAGATAATCCACTTCGTAAAGGGTAGGAAAGACCTAGAACTAGAGGCCCTACTCGATCTTCCTACTATGAAAGTTTAACCATTAAAGATAGTAAGTGTTATAGCTAACTATTCTTAAGGAGAATTACTAGTTATAGGGTTAGACTTATAAAGAGGAGTATTAAATAAGTAGAAGAAGGTAGTATATAGTAGTATATACTAAAGGGACTATTAGAATAACTAATTAAGTTAAACGTAGGACTTTCTAGTAAAGGCCTACCTACCTATATACTTAATAGATAATAAGTATATATATGTTACTCTATATGCTCTATTATACTCTATTAAGTAGAGTAGTAGAGTAGAGTAGAGTAGATGGCGTATCTATATAGAGTGCTCTATTCCGCTAAGGTATAGAGAATAATAGAGTAGGCTACGCGACCCTATTATTAGTAGGATTATAATAGTAAGATTACTTAGGGTTATACTAGATAAGAAACTATCGGGACTCGCATATATAGAATACTTAAGGGAAAGGGTAACTATATCTA
Source organism: Aureobasidium sp. SLJ-2021a (assembly GCA_019677095.1). Taxonomy (NCBI): domain Eukaryota; kingdom Fungi; phylum Ascomycota; class Dothideomycetes; order Dothideales; family Saccotheciaceae; genus Aureobasidium; species Aureobasidium sp. SLJ-2021a. The sequence continues at coordinate 230,393 of JAHRBU010000027.1, forward strand.
TATATAGAATATAAGCTATTATAGGATCTATATAGAGTATTACCCTATAATAAGGCGTCTAACTATATAAAGTAACGATACTACTAAAGATCGCGTACGCGAGTTTAGCGTAGTTTAGAAGTAACCTAGAATATAGCTATAAGATTATATTAGAGAAGACCCTTATAATCCTATAATTAATCTAGAAAGATGCCCTTCGCGTAGCGATAGGAGCCTAGAAGATAACCGCCTTAGTAGCGATAGAGATCGAGACTAATATAATACTAATTAACCTATACCTCTAATAGAGAAACGAAACCGCCCTATACCGGATTATAGGTAGCCCGGTATATAGCTTAATAGCTACTAATAGGGCGGTAGTACCTACTAGTAGGAAGATAAAACTATCCGCTTTCTAATCTCTTAAGGAACTATACCTAGATATAAACCGAATTATAGGGTAGACCTAAGAGGAAGTAGAACCTATATATACGAACACTATATACCTATAGTAGAAACCCTTAGAAACATATATAGTTAATATAGAAGAAAGAGTAATACGGCTATACTAAGCTAGGACCCGTCGAATAGAGAAGAAGGCGACTTATACCCTTATATATACTAATAGAAGCGAGATCTAAAGCTATATAGGAGCTACCGCGTAGTACCCTAGAGTAGGAAGAAAGAAAGCGAGATACCTAGGAGATAACATATAATCTATAGTCTACTCTACTAAACTCGTAGGGCTAGAACTTACGCTCTAGATCGCCTAAGAACTCGACAAATATAATAGAGCTACTATCTTTATAGATAACTAAGTAGCGATATAGGCGGTAGTATACCCCTCTACCTTATTAGGATAATATATTACCTATAGGGTAATATAGGAGATAGAAAGGGCCTAATAGAAGGGTATAGAAGTTACTATATAATAGACGCTATTATATAAAGGAATACTAGGAAATAAAGAAGCTAACCTACTAGTAAAATAAGTAGTAGGCTAGGACCTAGATAAGAAAATAGTCCGGCCTAAACTTAGAGCCCTCCCCTACTAGATATATACCGTATAGTTAGTAAAGAAGTAGATAAGGAAGAAGAGGGTAAGAGTAGAGTAGGAAAAGAGGTAGTAGTTATACCTATATAGGAGGATATACTATCTATATGTACTAGCCCCCTATAAATTATACCTAGCCGCCTATAGCGACCGTAAGAAAGCCCTATTATCTATTATCGTATAGATAAAAATAGGTAAGATTAGACTAAACTCCTACTTATATAGGATACGGCCTAATAAGGCTACTACCGATAGATATTAAGGGTGCCTTATATATAGAGAGACTATATACTACGTACTTATTAACTACCCTTCCTATTAGAATAATAGGCGGAAGTACTAGCTAGAAGGTGCTCCCTATAGTCTAAGAGAGATATTTACTAATATATAAAAGACTATTACCGCTATAAAGCTAATACTATTACTAGCCCTACTATACTAATTTAGTAGAGTAAATAGAAGGACATTAGCGGCACCTAAGAGGATGCCTAGCTAAAACTAAGACAATATTACGTAAGCATATAAAGGAAGGACACGGAACTAGATTAACACTAGAAGAAAACGGCAATAGGAAGTAAAACGCGAAAGTAGGGGTGTAATAATTAATACCGGGTCTCGTTAAGACAATTTCTTATGTTAGCGCTATAAGACACGTACCTATAAATAACCGAGTAGCTAGATAGTTTTCCCGGCAAAGCCCGTAGGGCTAAAGGAGTATGATTTGAAAAAAAAAAAAAATGAAAAAAACGAGGGTGGGTTAGGGTGTTACCCGCAGTTACTTAATGAACAACTTTGAATCACAGCGACATAACGAGTATTAGTCCTATTAAGTCCATGAAACTTGCATCTTGTTCTGAGTCTGCTAAATATCTGTTCTACGTGTTGCAAAACAATTATATCACAGGTTTCGAGGTTGTTGTATTGCCTTGAAGTCATAAGGCAGATATACGCGTGTTTGAAGAAACGCCCTATTTCGCCAACTATCCCAATGCCAGCAGAGCATTGATTACATAGTTCTAGGTTTTATAGCTATTCGATGCAACATCAGGCGACAATATGATGCGGCTGTGCCGTAGATCGATGATTTCACACGCGAGGATACAACCTCTCAGCCTCTGTTCTACGAAGCATCACCCAAAACATCTACCGCAATCTTTTCAGCAAGCGCATAGATAGTCGCTTGCGGATGACCAGGAGGCAAGAACGGGAAAGCAGACGCATCCACCACACGCAACGCATTAACGCCAATAACACGAGCTTTGGCATCAACCACCGCCATGGGATCATCAACCCTGCCCATCGCACAAGTGCACGAAGCATGCCACACCGAATTAACATATGTTCGCACAAACTCCTCAATCTCAGCATCGGTGGTGAAGTTGCTGCCAGGTAAGAGTTCTTCTCCGATGAGTATCGGTTGGATTGCGCCGGCGCCGAAGAAATCTCTACCGCGCTTGATGGCTTGGACAGCCACTTCGACATCGCTGGGGTTGCTTAGCCAGCCTGGGTTGATGAGTGGAGGGTCTGTGGTGTCGTTGGAGGAGATGGAGATACTGCCGCGAGAGAGAGGCGTGATGAGTGCGATTTGAGCAGAAGCGTACTGTGCAGAGTCGAAGATTTCGACGCCCTTCATGATAGGTGGGAAACTGCTCACGATGAACTCGAGATTCGGCCAGTCGGAGGGGAAAGCAGAGAGGGCTTGCTGTGTGTTATTGTTGAGTTGGGCAAAGTTGTTTGCTGGTAGCTTTTCCCAGCCTAGGTAGTCGGATCCTGCGTTTGTGAGGATGCCGGTTGCGTTCTTGTTGTATTGTTTTGCGGCTTCGTTGGCGAAGGTGGTGTTGACCAGGGCTTGTTGGGTTACGACATCCACTTGGTACATGACTGGGAAAAGGACGTGGTCCCACATGTTGGATCCGACGCCTGGTCTGTCTACAATCGTGGAGATGTTGTGTTGCTGCAAGGTCGATTTGGGACCAATTCCAGACACCATAAGGAGTTGCGGTGATTGCATAGCGCCAGCAGACAAAATGACCTCCCGAGTAGCGTTTAAAGTGTAAGGTGAACCAGCTGTCTCAACAAGGACTCCGGTCGCGGTTTTGTTCGAATCGAAGAGAATTCGCTTCGCCATGGTGTGGATGAATACTTCCAGTTGGGTTTCATCATCTGCAAGCGATTGCTGAAGATACGACGACTCACTCGTGCTGCACGTCTCACCATCTGGACTAATCGTCGTGGGTGCGTACTGCGATCCTAGCAATTCTCCACTGCTAAAGTCCGGAATATCAGGCACTCCGATTTCTCTCAGAGCAAGCTGGCCCCACGAGGCAAAAGGCGTGGCCCAGTTGGGGTAAGATACGTGAAGAGGACCATCGGCACCCGAGAAAGCGGATGCATTGGCTGGAGGAACGCTAGCGTTTGCTGCACGCAGATTTTGGTTTGGTGCGGTGTAATTTATACTTTTCTCGAAAAAGGGAAGGAAAGAGTCGAAAGCGTAGGTTGGGTCATTGACTGCATCTGCCCATGCGGCGTATGACTGGGTTGTTCCTCTGTGATAGGCCATAACATTTAGAGCGGAGCTGTCACGAATTTGTAAGCTTCTTGTTTCGGTACGCCGGTTCTTTTCCTTTGCCTACCTTCCTCCGAGAGTCTTGCCACGAGTATATTCGAAAGTCTGGTTGTTCAGACTGGGTTGTGTAGTAGTGTTAAACTTCCAGTCTACTGAGGGATGGCCCAAGTTCTGAGTGTAGTAACCAGGTACGATCGTGAGGTTGCCATTTTCGAGCTCATAGAAGCCGCCAGCCTCGATCACCGCTACGGTATACGTTCCGTTCTCAGCAAGACGAGTTGCCATCACAAGGCCAGCGGTACCTCCGCCGACAATAACGTCTAGATCATGTTAGATGTGCTATCGCAAGCCGCAACAGGTAAACATACAGTCATAACTTGCATCTGTACCTGCACGGCCAAAGTGTTGGGAGTATGCTGCACTACCAAAAGGTGAGGAGGCGGCCTGAGTTGTAGCAACGAGCGCACACAGGGAAAAAACTAATAGCATTGTTAGGTATGAATATGGGATTCAGACGGAAAGGCGATTCTGGAAATCCTATTTGTATGTTATCATCCCAATCGTACCAACGCTTTGAGCACTCAGTAGCTTGCTACGTAATTCAGACCTGGGGACGACTACATCGTTGGTGATCATAGACGATCAATCTAGTACAAAGCCTTGTATAGGAAAATGCACTGCAACTTGATCGTAGATCTATCCACAATGACGTTGATTGAATTCCGGGGATCGTCATTATGTGAGTCAAGCTGGAGGTTTAGCTTGAGGGAAGCCGAAGCTTAACGATCTGTTTGGAACGCGATTGGAATTCCTTTGCTGTATCATGCATTTTGTCCTGCAATCCGTTGCAGAGGTTGTTCTGTCGTTGATCATACTCATTCCACTCAAGTGTCTGTCTACCGCATAGTCGAAGATACGTCGTTGGCCAAACATGGTCGAGTAGCGCAGACTGACGGATGAACATTGTGCGGTCCTCTTCCGAGCTGTTCGATTGTGCACGAGATATTGAAGACAGGCAAGACGATATGATGATTGTTGGCATATCCAGCATTGCAGCAGGTTCACTAGAGAAGAAGTTCAAATGCTTCGGACGACTGACTGCTCTTGGAGAGAAAGAGACGTGCAATAATACAAAAAGAATTGAAGACCTGAGGTCGACTCGTGCACAGACCATGTCATCATCCTTCCTCTCCAAATCCTTCCATGCCACCGACCTTCCTATCGCGCTCACCGTCGAGCTTATGATGGAGATGACTCGAAATTCTCGGTATAAAATCTTGGATGTTGTCCATATGTGTGGGTATCTGTGACAGACCATCTCTTATCCTTATCTCAACATTGCAGCTGTGCTTGTTAAGTCCTTGTCACAAAGTACGGAGGGACAGACGCCTAAACAGAAGTTGCCAGTTGAACAAAACTCTTGACTGTAAGCTTTACCTCGAGTCCGAGATTGATTCAGCACAACATGTCCACACAACTTGATCCCGCCTCTATCGCTCGTCTCTCCCTACACGACCCCAACCACTTCAGCATCCAGCACTCCCAGACTATCCACCGCCTAGCGTTCCTGCAACACTGGAACATCCCCACAGGCTCGAGAGTTCTAGAATTAGGATGTGGCCAGGGTGATTGCACAACTGTTCTTGCCTCTACGGTAGGCGATCAGGGAAAGGTAGTAGCGGTGGATCCAGCAGACTTGGATTACGGTGCCCCCTATACCCTCGGTCAAGCACAAGATCACATCTCGCAGGGCCCGCTGGGTGGTCGCATCGATTGGGTGCGACAGTTGCCCTTGGACTATCTCTCTTCTCTCGCATCGAGCTCTCCCGCTTCTGACAGCAAGGCGTTTGATGCGACAGTGCTCGCACACTGTTTGTGGTACTTTCCCTCGCCCTCGCTCATCCTCGACACGTTGCGTGCTTTGAAAAGGCACAGTAAGCGTCTGCTGCTTGCCGAGTGGTCGTTGGTAGCCACACACCCCTCTGCTCAACCTCACGTCCTAGCCGCACTCGCCCAGGCAGCGCTGGAGTGTCGCAAACCTCAAAGCGACTCCAATGTCCGCACAGTGCTGGGACCGAAGCGGCTTACTGAGTTGGCTCTATCTGCTGGTTGGCAGTTGGAAACCGAGAGCCGCGTGCAACCTACCGAGGGATTGCTGGATGGACAGTGGGAAGTCTCTGCTTGTGTCTCCTCGTCTTTTGAAAGGGAAGTCGAGGACAAAGTTAGCGGTGAGAGGGAAAAGGGTGTGGTTGTTGCGTTGAGAGATGCGTGTGAGGCGAGCTTGGAGGGCGTGCAGGGGGGTTTGGAGGGAGTAAATGCGATGGATGTTTGGGTTGCCAGTTTTGTCTGAACGGACGCTTGTAGCAGAGTACCTCGGGATGTATCAAAGCTTCTCTGCGACACCGTCTACTTATCGTCTGCCTGCAAGATGGTCTGTATAGTCTCACTTTGGAGAGATGCTTGCAGCTTCGGTCATGTTGTTTACGAAGTCGAGATCAGCTGGTTCAATGATAGGCAAGTTGTCTCCTGATTGTGGTAATCTTCACATCCTTCAAAGTCATCGGCAGCTCCCATTACAGGATACGCGCGTAGGATGCGGGGCTAGAGGCAAAGGATGCTCGTATATATTTGAGCCTCGAGGACTGCAACCACACTCGACCCGAAGCTCTTCTTTCAATTTACCTGGCAGTCCCAATGCAAAAGCACAGTACCATACAAAGCAGTGACAGTGCAGGTATGTGGCTAGATCCAGTCCTGTTCACTGTGCCGTACTCATGCACAGTCAGACCAAGGACATGAAGCAAAGTCAAGCGTCCTGAAGCGTATGGCGATAACATTCGCAAGCCAAACACTGTTTCTGGGCATAGCTTGGATTGCTCTGAACTGGTATCACGGCGACTATGGGATTGGACTGCGAATCAACGATGTGCCTCTGTGGCAGGGATTCCTGGTGTTTGGAGTGGCGAATATTTGTGCTCAAGTGGCTATGAAGATGGCTGGTTTGGAGGGGATTCTGTAGATAGAAACAATGGACAGTGTAAGCGGCTTGGCGGACGGCCGTCGGCTGGAGCTGCACCGACTCGGCAGGCCAGACCCTAGCAACGCTTTGTTTGGTCAACATGGAGATTCACGTCATTTTTGTTCTTTCCTAATCTAACATTTTGTTCTTTCCTAATCTATCAAGACGACCGACGACACGATCCAAGCAACGACACAAACATGGAAGCGCCAACCAAACCGACGACGTCGTCGCTCTTCGAAGTGTACCTCCGCCTGCGGCCGTCGTTCGCACCCAATGCAGAGAGATTCCTCGACGTCGACGCGGGCGGCGAGGCGGCAGCGCCCACGCACATCACCATCCACCCGCCCGCCCACGACCAGCGCAGAAAGGCTCTCGAGACGTTCAAGTTCACGCGCGTGTTTGAAGAGGAGGCCACACAGCTGGACCTGTTCCATGGCACGGGGCTGGACTCGATGATGCAGGGCGTGCTGGGCGCCGAGGGCAGAGAGGGCCGCGACGGCCTGTTTGCGACCCTCGGTGTCACTGGCTCGGGCAAGGTCTGCACATACAAACCCTTCATACTGCCTGCACAGAAGAGAGGCTGACAGGACGCAGAGTCACACGATTCTGGGCTCCCGCTCGCAGCGCGGCCTGACCCAACTCGCCCTCGACGTGCTCTACCAAAACCTCGGCGACCAGCTCATCTCGACAAGACGCGACCAAGTCGCCCTCCAGTCCGTCTTTGCGTCCGACGCGTCCGAGGCGCACATGTCGGCAGCCAACCACTACCTCGAATCCATCTACGGCGATGCCCCGTCAGACACACGCGCCCACTCGCGTGCGCAATCAAGAGCTGCGACTCCCCTCATGGTACGACCACCTTCTCCTTCAAAACAGGGTCTCTATCCCAATCTCGCCCATCAATCATGTATTTCCACCACATCGTGTATCGCGTGCTCCACAAAGAGCAACCAGCGCCATTCCTGTGTGCAAAAGCCACATCCACCGTCACAATCCATTTTCAGTTTCCTTCAGCGCCCTGTGACGACAAGTCAAGCTAAGACGCAGCCACCAAAGGACATTTCCTTCGTTTCGAACCCCCGCCCCTCGTCGGCCATGGCCCCCAAGCGCCACATGCCCAGAGTGTCTAGCATGCCTCAGTTCCCCATCGTCCAAGGCACCCACCTCGACGTCGACCAATCCGCCGAATTCGCCATTGTCGTCAGCATGTACGAAGTCTACAACGACCGCATCTTCGACTTGCTCGCAGGTTCCGCCGCATACCAGCCCTCCAAGACGGCCACAGCCAAACGCAAACATCTCCTCTACAAGAGCACCGAGCACAGCCCTGACCGCAAAGTCGTTGCCGGTCTGAGAAAGGTGGTTTGCGAGAATCTCGACGAGGCTCTGCTCGTCCTCGAGACAGGTTTGACAGAACGCAGAGTCGCCGGTACGGGAAGCAACGCCGTCAGCAGCAGAAGTCACGGCTTCTTTTGTGTCGAGGTCAAGAAGAGACTCGCAGGCGCTGCTACGTCGAATTGGTCCAGCAGTGCCTTGACGATTGTCGATTTGGCTGGTGAGTTACCCTGAATTACCATTCAAGTCTCGAAAACTGACAATCATAGGCTCTGAGCGTGCCCGCGCTGCAAAGACGGCTGGATCAACCCTCGCAGAAGCAGGCAAGATCAACGAGTCACTCATGTATCTCGGACAATGCATGCAGATGCAGAGCGACAATGCCGACCCTACCAAGTCATCGAACATTGTACCCTTCCGCCAATGCAAGCTCACCGAACTGCTCTTCTCCAACTCGTTTCCCTCTTCGTCGTCTTCTCACCACACTCGCTCTCCGAAGCCACCGCAAAAGGGCATCATGATCGTCACGGCAGATCCTCTGGGTGACTACAACGCCACCAGTCAGATCCTTCGCTACTCTGCCCTGGCCAGAGAAGTCACCGTCCCTCGCGTGCCGAGCTACACCAGCACAATGGTCCCTCTCGCCCGTCCTGGCACTTCTGCTTCGGGCCGCATGACTCCTTCTAACCCTGCAGCCAGCGACGCAGCCCTCGAATCCGCCCTTTCCGAACTCGCTCTCCTCCGCCAAGACCTCGAACTCACACAACTGCGTCTCGAAGAAGAAACACAACGGCGCAAAGAAGCAGAATCCTCCTGGCTGACCGCCGAGAACCGCCTCGAATCCCTCGAGCTCGAGCTGCGCGACGAGATCTGGGAAGAGTTTGAATCACAACTCGAATCAGAACGTCGTCGCTACCACGCCGCTCGCGAAGCCGAACAAGACCATGTGGAACAGCATCTCGACAAGAAGCTCGAGATCCTCACTCGTGGTTTGAGCGATGTTGAAATCTGCGAAGATGGAGATGCAGAAGGCGAGGACAAGATTGCAGAGTTGGAAGAAGAAAATGCGCGGTTGAGGGAGAAGGTCCAGGCTTTTGAAAGGGAAAAGGAAAATCAGAGTCCCGTGAGGAAGATGAGGGTGCTCAAGCCTAGGAAGTGGGAAGGCAAGGAGGAATTCGGTGTTGGTCTTTTCGGTGGAAGTCCTTGAAGGTTGAGTTGGACCGAGGTTTTCTGAGCTCGGATTTCATATTCTCTTTTTTCTTGTGGATGTTTTAGGTATTTCGGCGGTGTTGTGGGTTTTGGGGAGGTTGGTTGGTTGGTATGGGTGACATTGTACCATGGAGACTGGACATACATGGATTGGTTCTCAGAGTGTATACATACTCAAAGGCATTTCTTTTCTCTTACGGCAGCGGGATGATGAGCACGGTGAAGCAGTATCCGAATATATATGTGATGTCAATCCTGTTGCCAACAGTCCATGCACAGCACGCCAAGACTCCTTCGGCTTCCTTCTACGTACAGTAACTTGAGTTGGTGTTCGTGCTTCTCGTCCTGCATACATGCATTCTCTCGTGCTCCTTCTCCCCATGTTCTTATACATACATACATATACCCAACATATACAACTCTACAACCCGAGTCCCTTTCCCCCCTTTTTCCCCCACCCATAGTTGAGAAAACTCGTAACATCGGACGGAGCGTGGGTATTATTAGTGCGATCGTCGTTACGTGAGTTTGAGTTGCAAGACAAGTGAAGAGTTTCAATGCTGATGAACTGTTTCCAGGTAATGCGGATATTAGGACACCGGTTCGATTTGACGTTTGTGCTGTGTTGTAAATCGTTATGGTTTTTTCTTTGCTGCCATCTTTTTATTCGAACCCATGGACGAGAGAATTTTTTGATATTTGCTCGAGACATTCAAGCGTTCTTTCGATGTTTTGATTGCAATCTTGCAACATTGTGCTATGAGTCTTCTACCTGACTCGCCTTCGTCTCTCCAATTCCTCGACCAATGCTTTCAGCGCCTGCCAGTCGTCCTCGTCGGATACGGGTTGATAAACAACGTCTTCCGTGCCCTCTCTCCAATCATTGTAAGCCTGTCCAGGGCCTTTGGCACGGAGCCAGTTATCAGGACCAGTTCCTGCATCATAGTACTGATATCGCTCATCTTTCAGTTCACTCGTCAAGACATCGGCTTCGTCGAACGCTGCATGGTCATCCCAGTTTCCACTACCAAAGACAAAATGCTTCAACCCGGGCAGACCGTGCTGCAAGCGATTGAAGACGTGGTGCCAGCGTGTGGACCACAGCCATGTTTGCTTTGATCTGATTTCTCGCTTGGGCTGGTGCGAAGGGCGGCCGGACTCATTGGTTTCGAGTGGCGAGTAAATGACGCAGCGTTTGTCCGTGTCGACAACATGCTCAAGGAATCTTGCGCCGACTCCGATCATCGCGTCATCAAGAATCAGGTCTTCGAGCGTTGCTCCGTGGCTGAGAATCCAGTTGATCTGCTCGTCGTTTGTGATGCTCAGATTGCCGAGAATCAGTGTGCGCAGTTTTGGTAGGGTGGGAAGATTGAGCTTGGGGAATATGCCAAAGTACATGTCGCTCGCATAGAGCTTGAGGTAGACGAGATTCTCAGCGATGGGCGCAATCCAGTAGGTCTGCAACTCGTGGCCGAAGAAATCGTGGCTTTCAGGGATCAGCAGAAGATTTTCTGGCGCCGCCTCGTCGTCTTCCGTGGCAATCTGGAGGCTGAGATGGGTGATACGTGACATGACACGCTCAAAGGCTTTTCTGAAATTCTTGCTGTGATCATCGTCTGCAAGGCTGGCGATCAGAGCTTGCGGGGTGATATCCTGTAAGCCATTGATGCTTAAATTGAACACCTTGTTAGCAGGGTGTTTGCGATGAGCGAGACCGGCGTAGAGACTGATCAATATTTGCTCTCGAAACTCAACGGTTTCTGGACAGTCGTCGTCGCCCCATGTTGGACCACAACAAGTACTTGAAAATACAATCTCTACGTGGGTTAGGTTAGAGAAACGACCCACTTCCCCTGGGGCGTCCAGGAAAAAGGGATGCGGTTCGTCATAATCATCTCCCTGGCCGGGGTCTTGACGAGCCCAGGGCGATGTATTACCGCCAGGCACCATCCTTGTCTGGAAGACAACTTTCCGAACCTGCTTGGACAAGCCAGGTGCCGACAAGATTTCGTTGTAGCGAGAAGCGGATTCTTCAGTTGGTAAAAGTCGGACACAACTATACAGATGTGTTGCGCACATCTGAGAAAAGTGTCTTGACGCGAGACGCAGATTGCGCAAGCTGTGAGCATCTGGACGTGGCGTCGTGGCAAGTTTGTTCTGTGGGCGAGTCCAGCTCGGGAATGTTGGATCGTTGATGGCCTTGTACTTGTCGTTGTCCTCCCGGTTGCGAAACTTGCTTTGAGTAGTGGTACCGAGAGCGACAAACTCGACAATCCGAGAAAGCAGCTCTGGCGGAAGTTGAAGCAGCTCAGTCATGTTGTATCGAGCAAAAGTTGGATACCAAGATCAGGATGACGAATAGTATGAGCATGAGCGATGTTCTTGTGGATTATATATGTCCGGGTTCACGTGTGCACGGGCGAGGTGGCTGCCTGCTTTGAGATGAGGTCGTCCGCTTTGGGCAATGCGACTTTACATTGCGATACTCCCCGACGACTCAGACAGAGGAGCATTGGTGTTTCAATTTCTTTGCGTCGTTGAATGCGACAATGTTGATGGAAAGAGGATGTCGGAGGCTCCAGTGAGGCATTTGATAGATCCGCCCCGACGTCTTGTGCTGCTGAGTCAGCACATTCGCGCCTTTTGGGCGTCCCTCACAAACGTCCTTTTCTATGCCATCACGGATTAGGTCGGCAATGTTTCGAACATGATTCCATTAACTCGATCGCTAAGTTCTTATCAACCAGTGATCACGCTCGACAATTCTGACGATGGTTCTGTTTCCTTGGGAGGCGGCTTGCGCTCCAGGATCTTGTTTCCAGTCAAAGCATCGCCGCTTCTATTGTTTCTGGTCGTCCCGCCATCGCTCTTGTAAAGCCGGTTGTGTGCGGCGATAGCACTCAATACGGCTTTCTTGCCTGCGTCCACATTCTCAAACCACACCGTTTCTACTCTAAAGACAACAGATGGTCCAGTGGAGTTGTTCAAGATTACTGGTTTTCCCTTCTTGAGGAATCTTGCAATACGTTCCTCAGTCCGAGCGCATCCATTGAGGCCCATCAGACGACCGACATGCATCGCGAAAACGACATAGAGCTGATACGACAACCATAGTGTTTGTGCATCATCGCGTAACCACAGCAGAGCAATTAGACCAGCCGGGAAATATCCAACGAACAGATAGACCAATGCCATCGACATGACTTCGCGTAGTCTGTTTGCTGTCACATCCACCCCACGAATTGGATGTCCATAGTGACGGCAGAATTGTCGTACAACATGATCTGGACCTCGTATGAGTACAAGACCGTGGTTGAGGTCGTCCAATTCGAATATGGTTTCGACCTCGCTTTCGCTACTGACAGCGGCTTTGAGCGGCTCTCTTCGAACGCTGGTTGCGAATGACAAGAGTTTGAAGAAGAAGGGCAGGACAAAGTATACGCCAAGCCAGGTGGAGTGGGTATAGGCACTTGCAACGACAGTAGCGATTATGGCAGTCAACTCGCTAGCTGCCACACCAACGAAGCACTTCCAGGTCAGTCTGTCCTCGAGAACGACTATGGCATCCCTAGGCTTTTGTGTCTGGCTTTCACAGCACCTGAGGTACACATGATGCAGAGGGACATGCGTTCTTTTGGACGCCCCAGTGGTAGACATGATCTTTTCGTTGTCGTCTTGCCTAGCCGTATGGTCGTGTGCCAACGAGCGCGAGAGCTCGACCAGGAATCCGTTCCTCGACTCTTTTACCGCATTTTCTTGACCATCCGATGTCCTGGCAAAATAGGACACATCCAAGCGACGATAGAATGCACTGCCGAGCATGTTGCCTCGAGTTTTCCCCAGATACAATCCATTCTTTTGGAACTTGGTCAAAGTTTGGAGTGCTGCGCGGTGCAGTGGACCTCCAGATGGCATGAGAAGGACAAGCCGTAGAAGGATGATCGGGCTAACATCGTTGTAGTATCGCTGTGGCCACAAGAGTCGTTCAAAGGAGCTTTCTTGTGCAACTTCTGCGCCTAGATATCCCAAGATCGTGCCCAAAGCACCGGTGATTTCTTTGAAAGAGACCATGGGTAAGTTTGATTTTCAAACTCAAGGACATGAGTATCTGGGCAGTCTTCGAAGCCTTACATAGCGGGGAACTGCATGGGGCTTCGCCCTATCTGACACACCCTTGCAAATTAATATATGCAGGATAATCGCGTGGCTGAAAACGCAGGTCTTGGGTGAATAGGCCTGATGACCGAGCTCCACCAATCGCTGAATACAGCCTATTCCATCCTACGAAGGATGTGAGTATACAACCATGGAACTCATGACCAACGACTCCCTTATTTTAGTGTCGCGTCTCCCACAACTGACCAGACTCGACGTTTCCATCACCACTCAAGTTGACACATCGACCTTGCCTACATCTGGGTTTACCGGTCCCACTGATCACAATGGCATATGGCGGTGATAGTCGAACTGAGAACTTCTGGAGAGATGTCATGCCTCTATGGCCTCTGCGCCTGCTTCACATCCCTACCATGACTTCGATACAGCGAGTCGGCGAGAATACCTATGGCAGATATCATTCGCCGCGATACGCAATCCTGACCTATACCTGGGGCCGGTTCAGAGCCCCATGGGGTAATCCGGCTCTGGAAGTCAATGGTCTGACCTGGAAAGTACCGCCTATCAGGCAAGAGCATTTTACTGTTGCTGACTTTCGGAAAGTCATTGCCCACATGGGTCAGTCTGTCGACTTTGCGTGGATAGACGTCTGCTGTATCGATCAAGAAGACACGAAAACTAAAATGTATGAGGTCGGAAGGCAAGCTGGAATCTTCAAGCGAGCAACTCATGCCTTCGCCTGGCTCAGCTTCCATTCCCATGAGAAGCTGCAAGCTCTCCTTGATATCATCTTCGACCTCGACAACGTCCTGTCTGGCTGGGACGTTCCGAAGCTCTCCCATCATCAGAAGCTGGCCATTGTTCCGAGATTGCAGTGTATATTGTCAACCTTGAGTTCACTCATGCAAGATCCCTGGTTCACATCACTGTGGACTCTTCAAGAGGCCGTACTCAGAAGGGATGCCATGATCCTATCCACTGACGGACGGCCTTTGGCCATGTCGTCTGATGGAAAACACAAGATTCATTTAGAGATGTTTTGTAACTCGTGCTGGAATATACTGGTCGACATTGACTGTTATGCGAAACACTGGCCGCCACAAGCCATACCATTTACCCAAGGACTACAGAAGATTATTCGTGTTTCTGGACTTTTCTTCACGATGACAAACAATCCTAACGTGCAATATGGGATGGCGTATTATCGCGTCACAAACCATCCGCTTGACCGTGTGTATGCTATCATGCAAGTCTACGGCTTCCGGCTGGGCGAGTCACTTCACCCCAGTGTTCCCGTCACGCTTGACGATCTTGAGCTGCAGCTGGCGCAACAGCTGACCTCACGCTCCCCCATGCTATCGCAGTGGTTCGTACACACGGCACAGCCCCCAGAGTATCGAAGCTGGATGATAAGTCAGCGCTCGCATGTCCCCGACGAATTGACCCTGTATCCAAACGACACCGAAAACAAGATTCTGCACGTTTTTGGCACCATCAAACCTACACCAAAGAGGACAGCCATGTTCTCTGGACTCGCTCGCCCTTTCTATGAGCTGGATCACATGTGTCGGAGAGAGCTCAGGAGATTCTATGCATTATATCTTGCCTTGGATGCCAGGAGTACATACCCATTGGACACCATTCCAGAACCTCGGAAGCTGGGCTCTGACTGGTACAACGTTCCTCAAGGCTCCGTACGAGAGATTTATAAACAAGAAACGACATTGGAACCAGGGGCCGAGCTGCAGGTCTTTCTGCTAGGCGATAGCAGGAGTATAGACACCCCTGCCGACTATCACCGCGCTTATGCTGTCATCTTGGCTAGAGTCGGTGCAGCCAATGTGTGGAGAAGGATTGGTCTCGTTTGGTGGGAGACTATTCATTGCGAGCACAAGCCAGACTATCGCAAATTTGTTTCTTTCGAGGCGGAGGTTCACTAAAATACTGTTTTTCCCTCTCCAGCTCGGCAAGAAGTTCGTTCAATGCTTGCCAGTCATGTTCATCTTGTTTATCCTTGCGTCGAATCCTCTTACTTGGTAGACTTTTTTTCGTCGAGGGATTCTTACTTTTGCCCATGCACTGGTGCTTTTGAGGAGTCGGGTTTTGTGGGTTCCTCGACACTGAGGCTGCTGGCCATCTTCTTTTGTAGCACATGTGGTCAAAAACACCAAGTCTGCGTAGTTGAAGCTTTTTGGAGTCGAAGTCTTCTGCTTTCGCTTTTGTTTAGTGGGAGCGATATTGCGCCTCGCTGAATCAAGACTTAGTTCCAGATATCAGGCAGTACCTTGAAGTAATGCTGGTATTTGCCTATCCCCAAGAAGGGAGGAATGAAAAGCTATACCAAGGCTATACCATCACTGTAGCGACCTTTCTTGCATTACTCACATCAACAGACATACAGTATCTCAAGTGCCCATAGTGTTGATAACAATACTGCATCAGGATGGAAAAAGAATAATGTGCAGCATGTTGAGTTTCTTTTGCGCTTCTCTGGTGAAAAGCGAGTGTGTGCCTCCATCTATCCTTGATTAATATATGTGTGCTTTCCACACCCATCTTTTGTGTGACTATCTCTCCTTGTTCTTCCACCTCGTCACTTGTATCTCCATCCTCAACTGCACAACCTCCGAGCGATTGGTCTTGCTACCACTCGTCCCCATCATCACCACCATAGTCGTCATCCCCGATGCCAAAGTCTCCAGTCAGATCCCCTGTGGCGGCTTCAAACTCCTCTTCATCCTCGTAGTGTGGAGATGTGGGTTGAGCTTCTTCGTCTGGCCAGTAGTCATTCTCGTCTTCTTCCTCTTCTTCTTCCTCTTCTGCTTCCTCGCCTTCTGCTGGTGCTGGTGCTCCAGCTGTTGCTGGAGCGGGTTGTGCTGGTTCGGAAGGTGGAGAAAGCTGGGTGGCTGCTGGTGTAGCGGTTTGTAAAGGAGCAGGTTCTGGTGACTGTGAGGCAGTGGATGGGGTGGCAGCGCGCACACTCTCTGGTGCTGGGGTCGAGGCCTCGGATCCAGCTCTTGATTCGCCATGTCTGCGATCACCATAGATCTTGCCCAGAGCAGCATAGTTGACTCTCTGCGAGAAGCCCTTGGGTGCTCTCTTCTCCAACATGCGCAAGGAAGCATCTGCTGGCGACTCGACAGGTGTTCCTGCATCGGTGAGGACGGTACCATCACCCATACGACCTCTCTTCTTGCGCTTGTTGCTTTTCTTGTCTTTGCCTTCTGCTTCTTCGAGTGCTTTCTTCAACTGCTTGGCTTGTTGAGCGCGGAGCCAGTCTTCGTTGTGTGCAACCCAGATCATTTCCTTCACTCTGACTTGCTCCTCGCTCAACAGCGCGTTGACGACTTCTGGGTCGTCAGCAAACTCATCTTCACCGATAATTTCAGAATCAGAGACGAGTGTATGAGTGCGGCCCATGGCTTCTAGCCTCAGGGCGTTCTGTTGAACGATGGCGGCACGTTGTTGTTCTGCGAGTGTCTTTGCGCGTTCTTCAATCTTTTCCTTTTCGGCTTGTTCCTTTGACGAGATACATTCACGTTCGAGAAGGATGTTTTGGATTTCGCCTTCGAGTTCTTCTTCAGCCATAAAGTCGGCATCGGTAAGAGGTGGTGGTGCAATGGTTTCCTTCTTTTTGCGACCGCTTTTAACTTTGATGATTTCGGTGGGTTCGGGTGTGGCGGATGTTTGAGCATTTGCTTGTGTATCGGAGACGACACTGGCGCTTCGGCGAAGGGCGGGATCAATCGGAATATCAGGAATGGCGAAACCGTCGGCATCACGACGGGGTTGTTGATGAGTGGTTGCTTGGACGACAGCATTGCTGCGAGCGCTTGACACCTTTTGTCGTTTGGCGGATTGGGCTGCTTCTGCTTCGGAGAATGACCCCGGTTCAGGGGCTGCAGAAGATTGACGCGATGACTCTTTGCTCAACTCGTATGCCTTGCGCTTCAGCTGCTTCCTCAAAAGCTTCTGTTTTCGAAGTTCCGCATCCAACAGAGCTGGTGGGTCGGCTTGATCCCTGATTCTCACACCCTTTTCGCGAAACTCATCAATCTTGAGGTGAGCAGCACGAGTACGCTTGAATTCTTCGAGACGTTTCGAGATGGTGAGGTCGGCGACTTTGACTACAAAGACGACTTCTCTGACTGTGCGACGAAAGTTGTTCATGCGAGCGGCTAGGATGAGGCAGGCACCACAGAGACCAGCTGGGTGTCTTCCAGTGACGATCCAATCTCTTTTCATGCGACGAATGATCTTGACGGCATCCTCGGCGACCTGACGTGTCTTTTCGCCAAACTCGAGCTTGCTGGCGTACTTGAGAATCAAAGGCTCAACTTCAATCATCTTGGTAGTTTCCTTGAAGTCGACAAAGAGGTTAGCCAGCAGACCCTTGTAGGTATCTCCCAAGCTGAAGACGTTGACCGAAATGACTTCAGCAATATCCATGAGCAGAATTGTGTTCTCAGCCTTGTTTCGACAAGCAATGTACAAGCAAGCACCAGCGACCTCATCAGCGCGACGACCTTGGGTGAAGTTGCTGTTGGAAGCCAGTTTCCAGATACCCATGGCCTTGTCTGAGACATCTGGAGGTATAGGCAGGCGTGCAGTAAACAAACGCAAAGATTCGCGACCATTGTTCTCACTATCCTCTCTGCTCTGCATCGAAGCACCGAGTCTACGAGCGGCGGCGGCACCCAACGTCTTTGCGTGCCGTGAGTTCTCATTGACGATACCACCCTCGACTGTAGCAGCACCGGTAGATGACTCTCCAAAAGTGACTTCGGCAACGATGTTCTGCTCGCTGACTTGAGTACCGCAATTCAAACAAATCTTGGCGCCATCAATGACTTCGAAGCTGGGGGCGTCGCAACCACATTCTGATCTCTTTGCTGGACGGGGAATCGGTTTGAAGGAGCCGGGAGTCTTGCCTCCAAGACCAGATAGACGCTGAGGTCGACGAGGGGGAGCAATACCAGGCATGTTGGAACAGAGAATGGATTTGAACTATGATTGGCAATGGGACTGGTGGTAAAAGAAATCCAGATATCTCTGGAAAATGCAGAAGTCCTTTGGTTATGTGAGTGGTGGTGGGTTGAGCGAGTCCTGGTGAAGCAGCCCTTTCTCCTTTCTGAGCAGTGAAAGCAGTACCATGCAGGGAAGAAGTGCGAGCGAGACAAACAGGTCCAGAAATGCAGTTCTTGGCGATCTGAGCGCAGCACCAACAGTTCGTGCGCACAGCGGATCAAAAGATGACAGAAGATACAGAGAGATGCCTGGTCTACACGTGCAATGCAGGCTTCGATTCGGCAGGGCGTTCGGATCGGAGTCGATGGGTGGAGGTTGTTGCAGGCGGCGTGTCGCGGTGCCGTGTGTCAGAATTTTGCAGACGAGCTGTCGTTCCCTTCCACGGTTCGTTGGCGCGGTGGGAAAGCGCGCGTTTTCCACAACGCACTGACCGCCTTGGCGTTCATCAAACTTCTGCGCTTGTGTTCGACTCTTGGGGTGGGCGACCACATTTGTGACAACCCTGCGACTTTGGTTCTTTGGCACTTGAGCCCCCGTCGCTCATGCTCTTTCTCTGATCAACCGCCTGCTATGCACAAGTCTGGTGAAGCTCACCTCTTTGACTGTGTACGTGGCATTCACTCGTATACATAGCTCAATGGCTGGTTTATGCAAGCGCACGGTCATCACTTTGCCCCCACAAACATACACGTCGTCGCCAGAGAAATGTACATACCATCGCCATTCACTCATCCCACTCGACTCCTTTCCTAAACAATCCCCGATGCCATAAACATGGTGCCGATACTGAGAAATCATCGTACCGTCGGCCTCTTCCGGTCAACGGTGCATACCTCCACAAGTTCGCGAGCTGTTTCTTTGTGCCATGATGCACACGCGAGGACGAACAGCAGCTCCGTCGCACACTCTCGACAGCCTGAACCTCGGTCCCCTGTGAACGTCATGAACAGACTGTCAGGTTCCTTTCGAACACAGTCATCACGAATCAAACCTACGTGCCTAGCGTTATCAATCGCGTGCACCATCTCCAATTCCTCGGCTACACGAGAGTTCTCCACTTGTCGAGTGGACAAACTACGTAAGGCAGATTACGACAGATTGCGGCTGGACCCGGATGCTCTCAAGGCTCATCGTATCAAACAAGCGGAATACAATCGGCGATACCTTGATAAAAATCCAGTGGCACGTCGCAGGAAAGTAGAAGGCTCCAGTGAGTGGTACACAAATATGTCAAAAGATCGTCGACAATCCCTTCTGCTCGAACAATGGGTCTACAAGTACAGCTGGATACGTGAAACCCTGCCTTGGAAGACTCATCAACCACTTCTTTATGACGAGCGAATCGAGCACTATTGCGATGGGTGTCGCTCGACTAGAATTCATGGATTGAGACTCTGGTGGAAACGCAAACCGGATCAGCCTTCCCAAGCTCCTGCATCGGGGTCAAAGGAAGCAGAGGCAGACAGTTATCTCTGTCAGAGCTGCTACACAAAACAGGGGGAATGGAGTGCGATCATGCCCGAAGGCTATGAAGATGTCAACACTTTCAAGGGTCTGGTAGCACGTAAGAAGCAGTTCGATGGTCCAAGCATCCAAAACGGTGCCGCCATGGATGATGCATTGCTTCGTAAGGCAAGGGTATGGTGGTGGTGTCGAAGTCACGACTGGATACGCAAGTTGCCCTGGCCGACACACCAGCCACTGTTCTTCGAGCACAAGGCAGAGCTCACGTGCACAAAATGCTTTCGGCCGAGGCCTAGAGCTTTCCAAGTATGGTGGCAAAGTCCTATGGGTAGCTATCTCTGCACTAATTGCTACACGAAACCGGATTGGAGTGAAATAATGCCCAAAGGATACAAAGACGCCAGAACCATGAAGGATCTGGCGGCACGAAAGAAACAGCTCGACGAATTGGTCTCGGGACATGCGACCACTTCTTCTCACACACCGTCTTCCAATCCTCAGCCTGTTGAACCAAGGATGATCCATTCCACGCCGACACGTCCAACTTCGAACTCTGCACCCAGTGCCGTTCTACTGTCTTCGCGGAAGTTTTCCTCGACGACCGTTGCTGCCATTTCGAAAGAGCGATACGCCAAGCTGCGAGAGGATCCAGCACGCCTGGAACGCCATCTCGAGAAGAACAAACGCTACATGAAACAGCGTAGGCAGACTGACACCGAGTTTCGCACCAGACGGAACGAGGTCGACAAACAGTGGTGTTCAAACCACCGAAGGAGCCAACATTTACGTGAGTGGTGCACCAGACTAGCGTGGCTGCGCGAAAAGACATCATGGAAGTCCCATCGACCAATCCTTTCTATCGAGAAGGTAGAACACTATTGCGATTGTCGTGGCTCCAGAGCAATAAGTCGGAAATTATGGTGGATGGATGATAGTGGCATGGAACCACATTACATGTGCCACAATTGTTACTGCACGAGCAGAGACTGGAACGATGTTATGCCGAAAGGTTATGAGGACGTCAAGACTTGCGAGGAGCTCAAGGCGCGCAAAATACAACTCGAACAGCTTGACAAGGAGTCTGAGCAGCAACAGCAACAGCACGACGGAGATTAATCAACACATCTCACCCGTCAACCAAGACCGCTTTGTAGAACGAACGACGAAAGTTGCATCGTACTTCATCAAGGCCACTGCCGTTGTTTCTACGTGTCAATCGTAGCTAGATCTTTGAGGAACCAGTTTCATCTGGCTCTTTCATATTACCACGCCTCACAAGCGCCTTCTTTCACTTGTGAAGTGAAGAGCTTTGCTTCTATTCTCGTTAGACTATAGATTGTGTCCGTTCATCCTATCTTGTTAACCGTGTCTGCTTCAAGTTTCTTCTGATCATCATACGTCCAAGGCAGGGTCGTCCCCTCAGCACGATTTGCGTTCGAGTCACCGTACCATAACTCAACCGTCGTGCTATAAACCCATCTCGTGTGGTTCATAGAGCGTGAGCTTGCACGAGGTGATTCTTCGAAACTCAGGGCGACATCATAGCGGCTTTGAGTGTACGGCTAGCCACAATCGAGGGTTCTATAATCGAGAAGTTGGAGTTCACCATTGATAGAGCTCACTCTCTACCACACACACGACATCATGCCGTTGCGAACATGCTTCTTCCAAATAGTCTTGTTTACCACCAACACAAAACAACAGTAAACAACACGGCATAAACAACAACAACACCAAACAAACCACACGAGTAGAAGAGTGGAAAGCAACCAATAACAAAAGCAACCCCGAGCTCGTGACGGAAGCACCTGGCCCAAGCTCCACTCCCAAACGTCTTCATAGCTTCCCCCGGATTATCCAGCCCCAGCCCCAGCCGCCGCCCGCCGCGGCCGAGGGGGCCTTGCTTCCTCCGTGCCCTGTTTCTCTCGCTCTCTTCTCTCTCCCCCTTTGCAACGTCCGTCTTTCTCCTTTCCGCACACACCACACATTACACACAAAACACAATGGTCGGAACACGCAAACGCAGAGCCGAAGAGTCGGAGGAGGAGGAGCTCCAATCGCTGCCCGAGGACAGTGAGGAGGAGGAAGAGTAAGTCGGTCCTTTGACGTCATGGGTCTCTTCGCGCTGTGGTTGCCATGTATCGCGTCTTCATGTCGCCAACGCGTCGATGGCCATTGGGACTTGATGTGTGCAGAGAGGAACAAGAGCTAATCATATTGCTGGAATCCAGGTACGATTCTTCAGAGGCAGAGGGTGATGCCGATGAAGACGATGACGACGAGGTCGCTGCTAAGCCCGGTATGTCGTGACCACCCTCCCCTTCTCTCCCCCTATCAGCTCCTCTACCATCCCATCACACCACCATCTAACATGCCTCCCCCACAGCCCCCTCGGCCTCGAAAAAGCGCAAGACCACCAAATCCGCCGACGCCGCCACCGCACCCGCCGCCGACGACGATGAAGAAGAAGACGAGGAAGAACTCGGCGAAGACGACGAAGAACTCGACCCCGCCGACCTCGACGACGACGACAACGAAGCCGCCGACCCTGACGACGAAGACGCGGGCGAAGACGCCGATGTCACGGCCGCAAAATCCGCTCCCGCCGCCGCTGCCAAAAAGGCAAAAGAGAGAACCGTTCCGGGTGGCGAGGACAAGGCCGAGGTCGGGGACATCGAGAATGCTGATGAGAAGGATGGGGGTTTGTGATTTGACGAGCAACATGTCATGATGAGGATGGTATTGGGGAAAGCGGTGGTTTGGGTTATGTATGAGGATTATGAGTGGCCGTGTCAAAGAGGCCAATTGAAGGTGTAGTTTGAATCAATCTTGCTAATTACAAGAGTATCATGTTCTCCATACGCCTGACCCGAATCAATAAACTGGCTTCCCAATCTTTGCAAAGTGACAGGTGAAGAGCAGCCTTGTGCCATTTACGGATGGGAGATATGGTTTGATCGACAAGCAACTTTCATTTCCATCACTGGGGGTATCTAACAATGGTCCACTCTGCTCCGTTTTTCCTTTGCTTTTCCCTCAACGTCCCTCAATGTGCCTGTGCTTCAACATGGCAACAAGCGCACGATTGACACTACTCAAGCTCATCAACTGCTTATCAATCAACCCATACTCCCGTATACTCTCGGGCGCTCTCTTCGTCTGATCGAGAACCATGCGCCTACGATATCTTCTGACTTTCTACACCATACGTACAACAGGACTGACCGGAAGTCCTGGGTCTGGGTCTGCATCTTCCTCCTCATCTTCCATATCCACGTCTTCTGCTTCTTCGCCTTCGGGCTCGGCATCTTCGAAGTGGGCGGTGGTGTCGGCTTCGGCTTCAACTTCTTCACCGTCTTCGTCTTCGATCTCTTCCTCGTCACCTTCGTCGCCGTAGTCCTCGACTTCTTCGGCACCTCCAATGTTATCTTCATGTTCCTCCTCGGTGTCAGTGATCAGATCGCTCTCCTTGACACTCGAGAAGCGCGAACCGAGATTCGGGAACATTGGAGGCTTGACAGAGGGTCGGGCATTGGAAGCCAGGCCCGAGTTGACAACATCCTCGTCGATATCGCTGAGCTCACTATCGCTCTCGTCATCGGCAGAATCGTGGATGCTACCTGCGACGCTACCTTCTGTCGTGTCGATACCTTGCTGATCAGCCAGTTTGGAAGAGGGACGCCGCGTTTCTATCACGACCGAGACCTCTTGGCGGGGTCGAAGAGGTTCGTTGCCTGCTGGTGTGGTAGGGCCGGCACCTATCTTGGCGATACAAGCGTCAGCACACAGACGGACTTCTCGTCTGCCCACACCGATCTTGCGGCGTGATGCGGGTATTTGATCTCCTGTTGGCGGTGTTGCGGTACCGTCAGGCACTGAACTCGCAGTCGGAAGACCAGGTATCTTGGCAGATGCGTCGGGTGCGCCGTCCACATTCATGAGATGTGACAAGTTCATCATTGGGTTACGTTCCACAGAGGGAGTAGCAGCTTGCTCCTTGGCAAGCACCTCTTGCCTGATAGCTTCATCCTTTGCCTCTTCCATCGTCCACAGTCTGCGTCCTACAGTGTCGTAGAGGTATGCATAGGCGTCACCAATGAGATCGTCAATTGTCGCTGCCTTCATCAAACCACCGTTGATTCTCTTGAGTTCAATGACTTCTTGCATGGTTTCTAGCACAGGGTGATTGGCGTTCGCAGGCTCTTGACACCATTTCTCCAGATAGTCTTTCCGCCTCAGGAAGTCCTCATGGTTGATACCACTGAAGATGGCTGTTTCTTGGGCAACAGGTATCTGGCCATGACGACGAAGCACCTTCAAATAGGCAGTGCAAAGATACTGCCAAAGGTTACCATGCTCGAAGAATTCTCCAGTCTTCTTGCGCACTCTGCGCGCAAGGGCATCCAGCAATGACCGATCTTCCAAAAACTCGAGAATCTCGATAAACATGTCCGCATACCTCGTGGTATACACAAAGTGACGGCCAGGGCGCTCGTTCTCAGGCTTCCAAACGTTCATCATCATGGTCTTCGTGAACATTTGCTGCATAAGCTCATGTTTCGCCGCCAAGCAGTATGATTCTTTGGTACCATCACGATAAAGGATAGCAGCTGTTCTGTAAATCATGCGATGGTGCCAATGCACCTTGTCTGCAGCACGCAAACTCCTGAGAACCTTGAGAATGTAAGGCTCCCACGAGTCAAAGTCGGAAACCGGATCAACCTTTGCAGCATACGGCGTAGCAGTAAGAATGCTACATCCTTCAGCAGGATCGATGAAGCGTCTGGTCACCATTTTGTTCACCACGGAGACCAGTTTGTAGTGTGGCTCGAGGATAGGTTCACGTTTCGAGTCCTTCTTTCGTGGTAACAAATTGATAGACTCGCAAAACTCGTTGGTGATAGCATCGATGCTTGGTCGGTTGGTCTCTTTTGGAGCATTGCAGTACATCTTCCAGAGGCATTTTCCGAGATAGAAATGCAGCTTCCACTTGTTGGGGTTGATGCGGATTGCACGACGGAAGAGCTCTCTGGCAACCTTGAAAGCAGAAAAGGGAGTCAAGGCTTTGAAAGGTGGGACTTTCGTGATGGTCGCTCGACTGAGAAATCTCTCAATGTCGTCGACTGCGAAAGCCTTCATGCCGAATGGTTCTCTGGATGATGAGTAGATCCTCATGGCAAAGTCGGCATACATTTCTCCAAACTTTGCTTGAGTATCCGCACTGGGTTCAGCAAAGCGCATTGCCAAGGCGACGGCCATGGTATAGCAGTGTATCGCAGCTCGTTGCCACGCCACCAGCTCGGTCATGTCGCCATTGAGCTTTTCTGCAGTCCACGAGACAGCTTCTTCGATCTTGGAGTCGTAGGCTTGAGCTAAACGGAACCACAGTTCCCAGTCGTCCATACTAAACTCGAGAGCTTGCATGAAGAATGCCACTGCAATGTTCAGGTCCTCGGTCGCAGTGGGGCCAATACGTTTCTGTGCTCTGAACTTGCTGAGTGAGATATGACCCATCAGGAAATACCAGCCCTTGGCAGCTAGAATGGCATGCTCGGCCGGTACTGGCGCCAGAGCAAGCTCACCCTCCCCTCTCAGGCACTTGTACAAGTCAACAGGATTGATGTGCGACTTGAGGAAGGCTCTGTACACATCACGATTGCGAAGAATGGCTTCTGATGGTTTTTTGCGCCCGATTATGCCGTGTACCTTCTCGATTGTGTCTTTGAGAGGGTGCTTGGGTAGCTCGGTCGTTTTGATCCTGGAAGCCAAGTTTAGTAACAAGTCGACAGCTTGCATGCCAGATGTCTTGTCAACGAAAGCATCGTGGATACAGTTGTGCTCCCTAAGCGCATAACTTGGGTTGAGGAAACATTTGAGGCCAAACATGTCATACAGAATCTGAGCAAACTCGAGGTCAAAGTCATCGTTTTGCTCTTCTGATTCAGTCCTGAAACGAAGCAGTTCCATCTTTGCGAGCTTGAGGAACACGCGTTCCGACCCACCGCAGATGCTTCGGGCTCCCAACACCTGATGGACAGCTCTCAAGAATTCGAACAAAGACTCGTTGGGCTTCTCGACCACAGCCTTGTTCTGTGCCAGGCTTTCGCGATAAAACTTGTACAGCAGGGTCCACGATAGTAGCTGCAGCTCCTGGAGAACTTTTGTCACGGCAGTGAACGACTTGAGTGGGGCGCCATTGCTAGAGGAGGGTGCCTGCTTTGCACCAACCTTGATCTCGTCCTGTAGCATTGTGGAAGCATGCAGTACTTTTTGCAAGTCTACCAAGCAGCCTGTCGCGTTCTGAAGGCGTTCATCATCCATGCAATCCAAAGCGTCAGCATGGGAGGTAACGGACGTGCTGATCTTGCCGACAAGGTCCTTGATGAGGCGCATATACTTGAGCAACACAGTCTGGCGCTCATTGACAGATTTCTCAGAGTATGAGGATGACTTGAGATCTGAGAACAAAAGTTCGATGACACGGAAGTAGCAACAGACGACCATAGGTTGGTAGTCGATTGTTTCATACGCCTCACGAAGTCTCTGCCAGAGGGAGACTTGCATACCGATGTTACTGTTTTTCAAAAAGTTCAATAGCTCGGACGGAGTCGATGCAGAATGGGCAGGTTCGATAGCTTCGGCAGGTACGGAGGTACTGCCACTGTGCAAATCCTGATGCAAGGTCTCCAAAAGTGGTTCGAGACCTTCGATCACTACGGTAGGGTCGTTCTGGGTAGGATCAAACACTCTGGTGAAAAAGTCCTGCGTCGTTAATCTGGAAAGCTCTCTGTCAATAGCTTCGATCGACATCTGCGGCATGACCGAGTTGTTGGGAAGATCAATGACGACTCCTCCAACAGCTTCAAAGATTGTCCTCAGTTCAGACCAACAAGCGATGACGTGTTCCTGAGAGATGTCGTTGGAGACACTGATGTGATGAGTGACGGTCCATAGGTAGCGCAAGTTGAGCTGGTCTCTCAAACTTGGCTTCTGTAGTAGACTGGTACGCAAGTTCATGGCATCGCGTGCAAGGTTGCCCCACCGTTCGGCACGGTCCTCTTGGAGCTGCAGAGTGTCGGCATCAACACCGCTGTTCGGTTCCTTGACAAGCGAGTAGACGTCCACATGCAACTCGAAAAGAGTTTGGATGACCTCGATAAAGGGAAGAGCCTCATCTGAACGCTCGATACTTGTGTCTGTAAGCAGGACCTTATCCCACTTGGAGACAAATTCGGACAGTGTTTCGAAGATGAATGCATCCGTCGTGATGAGGACACGAACCAAGAGAGCTTTGAAGTCTTGCGGCCATACATGGGCGATATAGCTTGAGGTGCTTGCTGACAGTTCAGGACGTAAGAGCAGACCATGATCGGGATGTAGAAACTGTACAGCCCATTCGTAGAGTACGTCGTTGATGTGAAGAAAGTCCGAGTTGGTGCGCGATGTGAAGCGGTCGAGCTCGGCGCGTGGATGCAGGTCGGGCTTGTCGACAGTACGAGACTGGTTGTTGGGAGCGGCAGAGAATCGACCACTCGGCTTGACATGAGCATCCGAGGTCGTGTCAAGGTCGCTGTTAGCGTTGAGCAGCACCCGTGCTCGTTCATCCGAGTAGTCGTTGAGGAATGTAAACATGTCGACACAGGCAAGGTCTACACCTTGAAGCTCGACGTCTTTGCTGATCGCAGCTTGGCGCAAATCTTTGCGAGCATTGGGAGAGGCTGCAAACTTGGGTAACTTGATCTTCTCGAAGAGCTCGTCTAGGGACTCGAAGAGTTGGTTGTCGACATAGTCCAAGTCTGCCAAAGCATCGTCAGCTTGAGCAGGGTCCACCATGGTGTCGTCTTCCAGCTGGCTCTGATCGACGATGGACTCTCTGGCACGCAGACGCTTGCTCTTTGATCGTGCACCCTCAGCAGAGTTGCCATCAACGAGCCCAGCAGCATCACTCGAACGTTTGCGAGTAGGCAGAACGGTCACGGACGGAGCTTGGGGAATGCCCTCCGTTGTGTCAGGAGCCTTGAAAGCAGGCGGAGGAACATTCGGCTGACCTCCATCGGTGCCTGGGAACTGAGCGTCAACCAGCGAAGACATGTCAGGTGGCTGGACTGGGGCTTGACGAGGCGATGGCTGATCAGGTTCAATGAGATCGATGTCCGGGGACTGACGCCCCGAGTTGAAGGAAATTCCAAGGCCAGGTAGAGCTGATGTGGTACCTGCTTGCTCGGCGAGATAGTGACGAAGAAGGATGTCACCCAGATCATGCCACGACTTGGGCGCGCTGAGCACACAACGGAGTGCCTGGTGTGACGAAGCAGCTAACACGGGGTGCTTGTTCTGGTAGTTGTGGATGACCGAGTAGTTGGCCAGCTTCTGCTTGAGCATACTGGACAGTTGGCGGCGCTTCGTAGTCGACAACGGAGCTTGCAGTACAGATAGCTCGTCTTGCAGCTTTGCAACAAGTTCTCGGAGTTGTTGGCCGGCCAGTGTCTCTGAGATACCAGGGATAGACAGCACGGAGTCCAGACCTTGGGCATCATCGTCCAGCACGGCTTCGAGACAGAAGCGAGCGATGCGGTGGCTGCCCAGCATTTGTCCAACAGCGGCAGAACGTCTCCACAGGTCCAGATCCGTGTCATCCTTGTCTATGGCCTCGACAAAACATTCGAGAGCGGCGGCGGCCGCCTTGACGATGTGTTTGGTGTTGAGCTGGACATCTCGTGTCGAATGCAGCAGCTCGTATTGTAGAGACTCCAACAAGAACTGGCCGTGGTTCTTGTAGGCGAGATGGATGATCTGAGGCAGAGTGCTCGGCGCGTTCTCCCCGGTCGGCACGATGTGATCTTGGTGTTGGGAATAATAATAATAATAATCGTCCGTCTCTGGCTGGGAAGCATAAAGTTCCAGTCGATTGAGTTCTTGTTGCGACTCTGGGTATTTGAAAATGTCGGAATCGAACAGTGCGCGATATGCTCCGGCGGCTTGTGCATACGACGGAGGGCCGTCCGAGTGGAATTTCAGGGCCGTCCGGTATAGCTTGAGGGCTTCTTCGATCTGGATTTCCTTGGTGTCGTCGATCTCAATGTCTTCTTCATGGTCGGATTCGAGGTTGAGCGCTTTGAAGGTGGCCATGGTGGATAACGGCAGGCCCGGGTGGCCACGCGACGGTTGCGATTATCTCGCGGTCCGGCATGCGACGTTGTGTGTTGGACAGGAAGGCGCGAGTTTTTGAGCGTCTATCAAGGTGCTTGTTGCGGAAGGAGCGTCAGAGCCAAATGGGGCTGGTCTGGCTGCTCTTTCCCGCGGGGACGCCAAGATGGACATTGACGGCGCGTTGATCGAACAACAGCAACAGCGACCCGCAACTCGCGACCAAGGACAAGGAAACTGCTTGAATTGGAAGGAGCGTCTCTGCTTGCTGCCGTCTTCATTCCACTCTATTGGCGCATGGTTCACTCAACACACCCGCACTAGCGACAATGATCCAGACAGCTGTCCCCGAGTTCGTCTTCACCTCGTACGAGTGCCAGACAGCAGTTCGCTGACGGGAACAAACAGGATCTTCGAGGATGACTCGACCTCGGTGGTAGAGATCCGCACCGAAAACCTGCAGGCGCTGCGGGAATTGGGCCCGCCGGATCTCGTCCACCTTGTCAAGCAGCCCGTCAAGTCGACCAGCAAGCAGGTACAGGGCAATGCGCCGAAGCCTCCTTCAGCCCGCCGTGTCTGACCACGTCTGACCAAGCCCTTCTGACAGGTCGGAGTCTATCACCACGTCACGGGCACCGATGCCTCGTCGTCGGCCAGTCTCGCCGCATACATCAACACCCTCGTCTACTCGCCGCACGACAAGACCAACAAGGTCACGTCCGGTCTCTACTGCTGCTACAATGCCTTTTCCCGCCTCGACATGCGCGTCCAAGTCCAGATTCCCGGCACCGTCGAGAGCTACTGCGTCAACGAGCGCGGCGACAAGCTCGAGGCTTCCGAAGATCACTGGCTCGAGACATATCTGTGCAGCGTCCTGCGCGCCTACTCGTACGCCGACGACGGTTCGGGTGACACCATCAAGAAGATTGTTGGCGTCCGTCGCTTCAACCCCATCACAAATACCGAGGCCGAGCACAAGTTCCTGGATGCCGCCGAGCGTCTCTTCTTTGCTGGTGAGCCTGCGCCGTCCGCAGTCTGGTCCATGAGTCGCTAACGCAGTGCACAGGCTGGCAGCTCGGCTCGGATCCCGAGATCCAAGTGCCCAACCTCGTGTCCAACCACCTCACCACCGGCCTCCTGAACTACATCCGGACCACGGGCCGCTACACCTCAGGCATCAACCTCTTCGAGAAGCTACGCACGCGCGATCCCGAGATATCATCTCTGCTCGCCCGTGTCTACATGATGGGAGACGAAGAAGTCAAGGCTGTCCAACTGCTGCGCGACGCCATCCACCAGATGCCCATGGACTACCCCTTGCTCGACTGCCAGGCCGAATACTGTCTGTCCAAGGGCAGGAGCGACTTGGCCCTGGAGATTGCAAAGCGAAGCGTCATCTCGGCTCCCAGCGAGTTTGCTACGTGGGCGAGGCTGGCCGATGTTTACATCAGCATGGAGCAGTGGGACATGGCCCTTCTGACCCTCAACTCGTGCCCCATGTTCACCTACCAGGACAAGGACTCGCCGCGCATGCCCGAGCCTGCTCGCGTCTCTCTCCCTCTTGCTCCGGAAGCCATCTGTGACGAGATCGACGACTCCAACACGGGCGGGGAAGAGCTCGTCCACCCCAACCTGCGCAGGTTGAGCGCTGCAAACTACAAGGGCACCTTCCAGAAAGCCTACTCTCTGTTGACCGAAGTGACCAAGCGCATTGGCTGGGACCACCTCCTCAGAATCCGTAGTCAGGTTTTCGTCATGGAGGAAGAGTACCGCCATGAGAGACAAGCCGTCGTCCAGCAGGAAGCGCACTCGCGCAGTGCCAGTACCACTGCCTTGCGTAGCCCTGGTATGACTGATGACCGTCCATCGACTGCTGGCTCGATCTTCCCCAACGGCGATACGCCACCGGCTTCTGCTGCCCTGGGAGACGATGTGTCCAAGCCACAACACACAGTCACGGCAGTACCGTCAATGGAAACTCCTGACCCCCAGCCTCCAGCGGCTGATCCGCAACACCTTCAATACACCCAGTTCCAGCACAAGCGTCTTTGTGAGCGTTGGCTTGACAATCTCTTCATGGTTTTGTACGAAGACTTGCGCATCTACACCATCTGGCGAACGGAAGCTCAACAATACAAATCGCAACAACTCGCTTACAAGAAATCTGCTGATGAATGGGAAATTCTGGGCGAGCTTGCAGACCGTCTACACAGACCCGATGATGCAGCTGAAGCCTGGGAAGCATGCCTCAACATGCGCTTCT
The DNA here is from genome assembly GCA_019677095.1 of Aureobasidium sp. SLJ-2021a. NCBI lineage: Eukaryota > Fungi > Ascomycota > Dothideomycetes > Dothideales > Saccotheciaceae > Aureobasidium > Aureobasidium sp. SLJ-2021a. The sequence continues at coordinate 261,576 of JAHRBU010000027.1, forward strand.
CACCAAAGGGCATGCGCGGAATTCTCTCTGCATACGAGAGGTACGGTGATGTGCGCGGAGAATTGGGTGCTCTGATCAGACTCATCGCTTGGCAGTACAAGTGGTACTCGGAGGTAAGGAGAAAAACATCACCTGTGCGTCGAAACATACTAATGTCCGGTTCTAGTTTTCGCCCTCCCTGGTCCATGTCATCAGGAAGTTGATTGAAGAAGAAGGTGCCGTCAAGGTCAGGAGTATCATCCAGGCGACATCTCTACCTCAGCATATCCTGGATTTGACACATCAATACGCCGGTCTGTGTGCGGCTTTCAGGAGTAGCGGGAGCGAAGCTTGAGGTTTTATAATGAGGATACCCTTTATTCATTAACGCGTCTTGAAGCATTTTCATCATCTCGGATTGGACGGAAAAGCAGCACATCCACCCCCTCTTTTCCTTGCCAGTACAACAAAATCCGACGCTTTTTCTGCGGACTTGTCAACCCATGAACTACCAAATGCAGTCAGACTTTCGTCCCAAAAAGGAAAATTCATGTGAGTTTACATGCAGGACGACATGTCGGCAAACGATGGTAGCGAGAAATGTGCTACAACCGAGCACCTATGCAAGGACGGAATACTCGATATATTGTTGACAGATGTCCTCGAAATACATCCATGTTGACCCGAACAGTTCGTCGAGCCGCACGGAAAGCAGGATGCCGTGAGATCGCTTCTGTCTGACATATTTCAGCTCCCATCTTCTACGCAGTCTTGTCTTCGGAGGTCGATATTGAACCTTTACTTCACACCCCCACGTTCAGTCGTGGCTTTAGCCAATAAGACCTTGCATATATTCCTGCGCGTGCTATCCAGACGTCCAGTCCTGTACTCACTCATCATCGTTATTCTCACGTTCCACTGCTCCAGATCATCTCATCACATTCCAAAACGTTTTCAAGTCAGACGGCTGTTCACCAGATCAGTCTGGTGATCCTTTGAAAACAAGCTAAGTCAAGAATCAGTTGCTCAGATGATCGGTCGGATGATATTGCCATACGCGAAGCACTGCAGACTATCTCGGGACTCCTATTCTCCGCCTCTCACGAATGAGGCTTGAACGGCAAGCTACAGATCAAACCTACAAGAACTCAGCTCGTATGTATAAGCGTTGCATTCCATCACTGACTCACGATGAGACATGGAGAAACGGCTGCGAACGCCTGCTAACCCACATGCCTGGCCGTTGGACGTCTGAAACATGAAGCACGAGCTGGTGAAGATGGTGATGACAGAGATACGCGCGATTGCCGCAACGCCCGCGAGTCCGCAGCATCCGCGAGACACCCAAATCTCATGCGAGATGATCGAGACCCTTCCTTTATACAGCACGTTATATCACGATTCACCCTTTGCCGCTGCAAGCGAGGCAGGAAAACACGATCGTCAAGAATACAGCCGGCAGATACCCACATGCACCAACGATATCCAGCGCGTGCGGCGGCTCGATCTCCTCGGATCCCCCATACCATGCCCTCTTTTTTGTCTTTCCTAGCAGCAAGCACCCTGCCATCTTGCCCCTTTGCAACTGTCTTTTTTTTTTTGCTTCTCCACACGAACAGAGAACAGCAGCAAGCGTATGCACAGTCGCGAGCTTGCCATATTAATTTTAATCTATGTTCGCCAGGGAACGTGCATCTGGCTGTGCAGCCAATGACAAGCGAGGTCTTAGCGGCAAATCAACAACAATAGACCCTTCGCTGGCAGCCTGCATACGATAGCGTGCCTTTGGGGTGGAAATCCCCTCTCTGTTCTTGATCGCTGACACCTGTTTCTCACATCTTGGCCTGGGCAGTTGGTAGCTTGCTTGGTGTTTTGGATGCCTGCCCTTCCAGATCCCGATGAATTGGTGGCAGGCATGGTCCCACTTCGCGCTTCATACCCTAAAGCTGCACCTCCTTCCCCCAAGCCGAGAAGCATATTGAGCAAGACGGGAAGAGGCGTGGCCCGTAAGGGTCGATATGATAGCTTGCAAAGGGTGTGAAAATCTTGGACCGAGCCAGCTTTGTTAATCAACATCTACCCGAGGAAAGTCCCCACTAACCAATGCATTACTTTAGCAAGTGATTCCTCCTTTCGCGGGCGCTTCGCCAGAGTTTCACACTTCTTGTCTGCTGGATCTCTCTCTGGTCTGGTACATACGAACGCCTTCTTGGGATCCTGGAACACCCCACCTGGAACACCGAGTCCCAGTGATAAACAAAACCCAGACTGCACGCCGCAGGTTACAAGCTTGACACCGAGAACCGTTTAATTGGGACCTGTCTGGTTTCTGCCTTTGGCTCTTGCATTTTCCATCTATGGCAACCACGACTTTTGACACCATGTCATCATCCTTGCCATCTCTGGATTTCGTCGCCACCACACTTGTTTCTCATTATCTGGTCACCATAATCATTACGTTCGCTCTTGGATACGTGGTGTACCAACGCTTCTTTGCTCCTCTAGCTGGGGTGCCTGGACCCTTCTGGGCAAGCTTGGGGAAGGGATGGTTGATTGTTAGGGCGCAGAAGGGGGATTTGCACAGAGAGTTGATACGGTTGCATGAGTTGCATGGGCCGTTAGTGAGAGTTGCACCAAAGGAACTGTGAGTAATGATTTGCTTCCCAATCCCTACTCGTCGTCGAGCACACTCATAGACCGGTCAATGTTCCAATGGGTTAAAAAACTTTACCGGCTTACTTCCCTTTCCTCTCAATCATGATGTCGTCCCTCTTGCCGATATTATCCTGTCTACTTCTTCGTTCTTCCCAATCTTGCCTTTCTCCCTGAGTCGGAGGTCACGTTATTGCCTATGCCTCGTCATGGTCTAACATCCTCTTCTCCAATCAGGAGCGTAGCAGACCTTGACGGTATAAAGATGATCTACGGCGCCGGTTCTCACTTTTACAAATCAGATTGGTATTCTGTCCTCAAAGGCCACCGCACTTTCGATCCCTTCGCTGAACAAGACCCTCATGTTCACGCCGCTCAGAAGAAACTGGTCATCCGCCCCTACGCCATGGAAACACTCAAAGACCTCGAGCCGTACGTCGACTCTACAGTCTACCACTTCATCACCCGCATGCGCGAAAAGATGTCCTCCCAAATCGACCTCGGTAAATGGTTCCAGTTGTTTGCATTTGATGTGATTGGCGAAATTACGTTTTCCAAACGCTTTGGCTTTATGGATACCGAGCATGATGATGGAAGCTTGCAATCTGTAGAGAGTACACTTGCTTCTGCATCTTGGCTGGGTCATGTCCCTTGGGTTTTCTGGACTCACGATTACTTGAAGCCATACATTGGGAACTGGCTGGGTGTCACCAACCGCACTGGCAGTCTCATGCAACGCGCGCTCAAAGAAGTGGAAGAGCGCAAAGTACGAGGCACCGACCGCAACGACATTCTCGAAAAGTTTTTCCGCCTGCAAAGAGAGAAGCCAGACCAAGTCACGGATGTAGCTGTCATCAGCATGGCTGCTGCAAACATCACTGCTGGCTCGGACACGACAGCCATCTCGTTGCGAAGCATCATCTACCATCTCCTCCAAAACCCCCAACATCTAGCGACCCTACGGCAAGAGATTGAGCAAGCGCAAAAAGAACACAGATTGAGCGACCCAGTGACCATGGAAGAAGCAGAAGCCCTCCCCTTCCTCCAAGCAACCATCCTCGAGGGCCTCCGCATCCACCCCGCCATCGGCGGTCTCTTGCCCCGCCGTGTTCCCCCCGGCGGCTGCGTGATCGCTGGCCGCTACATCCCTGCCGGCCACGTCGTCGGCACATCAGCCTGGGTAGTCAACCGGAACACCGCAGTCTTTGGCCACGATGCCACGAGCTTTAACCCCCACCGCTGGCTCAAAGGCAACAGGGCGGAAATGCAACGCTATTTCTTGACCTTTGGTGGTGCAAGTCGCATGTGTTTTGGAAAGAACATTGCGTTTATGGAGATGACCAAGATGGTGCCGACATTTCTGAGGCATTTCGATGTGCAATTGACGCATCCGGAGAGACCCTTGACAGAGAAGAATTTGTGAGTTTTGCTGCTGCTGCTGCCCTTGGGGGTGGAAGTATATTGAAGGGGAACCTTTGCTGACTTTTGGAAAACAGCTTTTTCGTTATTCAGGAAGGACTTATCGTCAACATTAAACCTAGAGGTGGAGATGCGGAAGAGAAACAGGCTAATGAGGGTGCTGAAAAGGAAGGTAATGGCTATTAAACCGCGCTAGAAATTCTTTCGTTTCTTTTCCATTTTTCCTCTCCATCGACACTTTTTTTCCAGGGAGACCTTTTCATGCCTTACTTTCATCGAACAATTCATCATGGATACCTTTACTGCAGACAAGCCTCAGAAACAGATAATTCTTCACAACAAAGACTTAGACTCTGCACGAAATCTCCCTGGCAGAAAGAGGTCAGGCAGCCACGATACGTGTGATCAGGTATTCGTTCCAGCCATCGATTATCGTGTGTCCTATTTTCTTCTTAAGTCTCTCAAAGGTAATTGTATCTGGCTTTCGTTCGACTCACGTTAGAGCACACTCGTCAGCTATCAATACTCGGGTGTGCACAGTGCAAGGGGAAGGGCATGTCGCAAACTGGGGGATCCTTGACAGCGCCCGCCCCGAGCGAGCGGCGCAATTTTGCTCGGGCGCTGGCGTGCTCGAGCTCGTGCTCCGTGCTGAAGCATACGCCATCGTCGGATGAGAAATACGATGCCTTTCCGCACCCACTCCCGGAACCAACCCTTGTTCTTGTTGTCGACGACAGCAAAACTGCTTCTTCTACACAGCTTGGACTTGGCTATAACAACCAACACGACCTGTAATCTCATTTTTCGCATCGGCAAAGAGCGAGAGTGAAATGAATGTTCCGGGTACGAAGGTACCCCGAACAGATGATGAGGATCGCCTGATCTGCAGTGTAGCGAGCCTCATATGCACTCTTCTTCGGGGATTGTTGTGGCTCTGCGGAGACCTGCAGCTCAGCTCTTTCACCAGGAACTTTCTTTCTCACCTTTCAAGGTTTCTGCTGTGTTTTGGAGTGTACATGGAGACTCGCAAGGCATCACAGATGCAGAGATGAGCATGGATTGCGAGTCATGAGTCAAGAGGACGAAAAAGGGTCGCAAGGGAAGAGGAGAGCTAGGTGGGTGAGTTGGCTTTCGAAGGATGCTTTGTTGGTTTTTATATTGGTGGGATCGAGTGTTGAGTGCGCGATGGATCTAAAACGGCATTATCTACTCGTAAGTTCGCTGTTTGCAGTGCTGACAAGGTACGTATTCTTGAGCACTTTCGGAGTACTCCACCTGTTCCCTTGACCATTGTTCACTTCCGGGTTTGACAAGCAAGCTGGGAGCAGTACGTGCTTCACTTGTTACTCCTTGTGGCCTTGGGGGCAGCTACTCTCAGCCGCTTTGTCTTTGTTTTTTGTATCGTGCGGCTGAGTATTGCTCAGAGTAATCACCAAAAACCAAGCTCTGGACCACAAAGTTACCATATCTGGACGATGTACGCAACATTGCGACACTTGTTCAGCAGCTAACCTTGGTCAAATAATGTACACAGGCCCTCGGTCGAACAGAAACACACATACATAAAGCCACGGCTGATCCTTTCCCAAGCAATCCAGTCGTGTTTCACCAACTTGCACTCACTTTCGTGCATGAGGGGGATACCAAGAGGCTTGCAGCACATCCTCCAAACATCATTCCAACATCCACCGCATCCTGCGAACAAGACAAAGCTGCGCAAAAGCACGAAAGCAGCAAACAATCCTTGCAGCCCGTCAGCCATGGACGCTGAACAGACGCAACCTCTTCACTCACCGCCTCAAGCCATCATAACACCTTCTCCTGCACTGTCACAAACTTCTACAGTCTTTGACTCGACACCACGCCCTCCGCGCCAACGAGCAACCTTTGCACGACTCGCTTCCGTGGATGACGGACAGTACACGGTAATCAAAAACCATGAAGACGACATCACCGATGCTTCACCGTATAACGACGATCACAACACAAGTCATCCAAGAGTGCATGGCTTAGGTATCAATGTCGACAAAGATGCTGCAGCGGGTGCAGATGATTTGAAGAAGGGATTCGGGGTGAATGAGCACGAGTTACCGATGTGGAGTCCCAAGTCTGCGATGAAGGCGAGTGCGTACAGTTCGCAGAGTAGCTTTCCCCAGGGCACGGCGTATGAGCCTGATATACAGCGTCTGCGCAGCCGTCGCAGTTTTGCAGAGTCGTTGAAAGCGGTCTATGACGGTGAGTCTTCTGTGTCCTCAGTTGATGCTGTTCGAACAAATTGCTTGTGGGCGGATTAAAACTGACAGATGAAACAGACTTTGGGCCGTCGGATTCCTGTGCTGCTCACCAACACTTCCATCATACTCGCAAGAACTGGCTCAGCGTGACGATACTGATTCTGGCCTTTTATTCAACGATCATGTCGGGTCTCTTTCTCGTCCTGGCCTTGCATGGACCACGGTATAACTGGATCCGGAAAGGTGGAAGTATGACGCCCTACATTGCAGACCTACTCACAGCTTTCTTTGCCAAAACGATCGAGTTGTCGTTTGCTACTGTATTTGTCTCTTTTCTAGGGCAAGTACTTTCCCGCAGGGCTTTCATGAAGAACCAAGGTCGCGGCATCACACTCGCAGAAATGGATATGCGCAGTTGGGTCATGCAGCCCGGAACCATGATCACGCACTTCGAAGCCCTCAGGTCAAGTATCTTGTCTTTTCTCGGTGTGCTTTCGCTGGTTGCTGCCGTGGTTGCTATGCTATATACCACAGCTTCTGAATCGCTGGTGCAGCCATACCTCCGCTACGGACCGTGGGAACACGCATCCATGCAAGGACTGGTCAAATCCATCTGGGCGAATCCCACATACCTGGGCGCCAATTGTGGGACTCCCGTTACAGCAAAAGAGGATGAGATCGCGGGTAACACCTGTCTTCAAATCCAATATGCTGCGCACAGCTACTACAACTATCAACGCTATATTTCTGACTGGTCGACTATCTCGAGAAACGGAAATGGTTCGAGCGATCCTGTGCTGTGGCCCAAGGGCTTTGCGATGATCTATGAGAATACTACGGTTACGGCTCCTTGGGTCGATTTGGAGTATAGCAATGTCACGGCGAACTCGGAGAAGCACCAGAGAATTGTCAACAATGTGACTCTTGCCTTGCCGCATGCCGGTGTACCGGGAGCGGCGTGGGACGCAATCAATCACATTCTACAACCAGAGGTGCGTTCAATTCTCAAGATTTCGAGTCCAGTATAGAGAACCGAACTGATACGTCGATTCAGGATCTGGATGGTCAAGGCGTCTATCAACTGCAAGCCTCTGTACCATCCCCAGCAGTCAATGTCTTGTGTGCACAAATGACAAAGGAAGAGCTCTCACCAATCGTATACACCGAATGGAACAACAACACACTCAACACCACACAGTGGCCAACCGGAGCACAACTAGCTTTCTACCAACCCGGAACTGAACCCAACGGTACTTACCTCAACAAAACAGTCGTCGATGACATTTTCGAATGGGGACCAAAGTACCTCACCTCGCCTCCAGTATTCCCTAAACTTCCCTTGGCCTACAACACGTTGATGAACCACACTGGTGTCTACGGCAGGAAAGCCATCTATCTACTCGGAAGAGACGCCACAGACAACTACACCCTCTGCTCACTAAAAGTTTTCCAAACGCCGTTCTGCTCAACAGAATACAATGCCTCAGTAGTAGGAGCAAGCCTGGAAGCAAAATGCACCGCCTCCAAAACCGACCTCTCAAACCCCATGCGCTACTTTGACAGCGCAGAAAAGCCAACCTCAGGAAATGACACCACCAACAAAGACTGGCCCTACATCGGCACGGAATGGTCCAACGCCCTCTCCCTCAACGACGGCATCCTCGACGGCCAAGCCAGCAACGCCCGCCTCCTCACCCAACTCATCCTTTCGACACCCTCGCTGCCCCTCGACCGCCCTTCCATCGCCGAAGCCCTCGCCGTCCTCGCCAGCTCCACCCTCCTCATGTCCTGGCAAGACGCCCCCTTGACTCAATTCTGGAACTACTCGGCCACAAGCCTGCAACCCGGCCAATACCAATACTTCAACGCCAGCCTGCGCGCGCAAGAATACGCGTCCGGCGGTTCGGGCTCCCAAGCTACCCATGCCTTTTACGCTGTGCTGTTTGCCATCTTCCTCATCAATGTCGTGTGCCTTGTCTACTTTGTTTCGCAAAACGGCTTGGTGACCGATTTCTCGGAGCCGTTGAATTTGTTTAGTTTGGCGGTTAATAGTCCGCCGAGTGAGATGATGGCGGGGGCTTGCGGGGCGGGGCCTAGAGGTGAGCAGTATAGGGGTAGGTGGTTCGTCAATGCGGCGGGGGAGCATTTGTTCATGGAGAGCAGTGTTGATGGGAGGGAGGTTGGGGATGCGGATGGGGTTGGGGTTGAACAGCAGAGGGTGCAGATGCAGGGGCTGGCTCCAATGAGTCCCATGAGAGCGGCTTATGAGAAGATGAGTCGGAGGAAGAGTTGGTTTTGAAGGACGAAGGACTTCGAGGGCTTTGTTGTAAGATAGAGCTTGTACTCTGGAGGAGGGTCAGATGGTTTCAGTAATCAGTATGACCATGGTTTTCCGTATCATGCTGCCAAGAGTTTCAAAACAGCTGAGCTCACAGAAGGAAGTGTCGAAGACTGCAACCACCTCAATATGTATCCCAATCACCTGTTGTCTTTGGCGAAAGCCGCGGCAACGAGTCTTTGACAGCCCCATGCGGGCTCCATTGATCTATTGATAGAGCATCCAGGTCTGGGCATAGTGTTGCCTTGCGACAGTGAAATGCCTCGAGATGTAGCTTGAGCGAAAGCGTCGGCTTCCAGCCACACGTTCCGCCTTCCTAAGTACTGTAGAACTGCTAACCTTCTATGACTCTCGATATCATCGGTATATTCAGTTCCCGGAGCAGCTTTCGAAAACGTGAGCCTAAGCATTTGTCGTGGAAGGGATGACAGGAGTCTGCCCTCAAAATTGGTGTCGCGTCCCCGCGTCGCGACCAAACTCCCAGGCAACAGCTAGCTGTCCAACATCTTCTGGCATTCGCTTGAACAAGTCTTTTCGTTCAACACTTCCTCTGAGCACCAACACACGATACCATGGCAAGAACCAAGCAGACGGCTAGCAAGTCAATCGGAGGGAAACACCCTAGGAAACAGCTTTCAAGAGATACTTCCAAGACATTGACAATCGCCGACAACACTGGAAATAAAGTCGTCCTCACTGGAGGCTCTTCGCAGTCTGGACTTGGGTTTTTTCCGTTTCAGGTATCCATTCTGGAAAGTGCTGCAAGACTTGTTGCCGACAGAGAGTTTCCCACGGAGCTGCGAGGTTACATCACTGGTAACAACGCCGCCATCAGATTCAATGAGAATTGCGATTGGCGATTGGAGATATACATGCGCCCGCAAGCCTCTATACTCGATTGCATCAAGCATCATGAGCAAGAGAAGCAGCACCGCAAGTCGGTAGGCCTGGGTCCCATCGTGCTGAATCGAAAAGAGCTTCTTGTTGTGGATGATGTGGATTGGGAGACGAATGGACTGCTCACAGTTGAGTGCACTGCTCAGCTGCTTGGCCGCGATGGGAGCGAACGCGAATTTGAGAATCACGTCAATGACCACCCGGGCTGGCGGGACGAGGAAGAGGAAGAACTCGCGCTTCCTGGTCTTCGACAGGATCTCGTAGTTCGACGCCATCAACATGTTGATCAGCTTGCTGAACGCTTTCTGCAGTTTGTCTGGTATGATGAAGGACACGAATGGGCACTCAGCTTGTTGAGGGACCGCAATGTTGCTCTAGGATGGCCGGATGATCCTGTCCTTTTAGAGTTGAATACGCTGCCAGCCAAGCCAGTTGCTAAGCAAATCACTCGAGGATATCTAAGACACGAGAAGAGGCCACGAATTGCAGATGAAGATGAAGATTCTGATGATTATGAGGCCGAGTTTTCTTGTTCTGAGTGGGAAGATCTTATCAATTACGGCGAGCGGTGCGATCCGGACACTGCAATGCCGAAAAGCATCGTGCATTCTATGCGACCAGCAACTTCGCCAATACATACGTCTCTGCAGAGCTCCGAATTGGTTAACATCGAGGTCCACGAAGCCGTTGACAGCATGGGAACAAAGTGCGTTGACTGCAGCCATATCATGCATGCCGCCTCGGATAACCACTTCTCCTACAACCTCTATGTCATTGGCCAGAGGCCTGAGCTACCAGCAACATTCTTCGCCCTGCTGAACCGAAAACTCCTGAAACATGCTCCTTGGAAGCTACACATCTACAACGTGTCAAGTTTGTCATCCGTGATTTCACATCATGAAGATGAAATGGCGAGGCGGCCTTCGTCTGGCAGACGCCCGATCAGTTATGCTGGACCGCCCCAGCAACCCCAGTCTCACATATTTCTTTACTTCGATGAGCACACGGCTCCGGATGCCGGTCCGAAAGTTGTTACCAAAGGCCCGGCCATGACGGGCTCCAAGCTTGAAGTTATGCATGGAGGTGGCTGGGAAGATACGGCGCAGATGTTGTTCACATACTTCGTCCTGTGTACCGAGACTCCGAGGCAAGTTTCACTCGATCTGTGTTCGGTATCAAAAGCGTTAACCGTACTTAGAATCATGGCTCCACTGGTCGCGTCAGTGTCACCATCAATCACCGCATCTGTTTCTTTGACACCCACACATCCGGTTCCTGGACAGTGCCGTGCACCGGAAAAGATGCATCTCAATCTGACTCTTGCTCTCGACGCCGCAACCACACGGGGCATCACAGTCCATACGCAAGATACCGCCTTGACCTCGAATATCTATCGTTGGGATAGCTTCCTATGCATTACAGACTCCGAGACCAAAGAAGAGATTCCCTTGCCACCATTGACTTGCTATCCCTGGGATACACCGCGGGAATTGAATGCAGAGCAACTACAAGCTCTATCCTTTCCATTCTCTGCTACTTCACCTGCACGACATCAAGTCCTCACCCTCCATCCTGGAGACAAGACCATACGTACCGTTGTCTTCGAGAGCAGCTGCTTATCCGCGCGATATCAGAAGACTCTCATCAAAGGCAAGAGCTACAACATCAAACTGAAACCCGATCTGACGGCCAGGAGATGGATCTGGGGTGATCTGGAAGACACTGCGGGCCTGCTCGGCTGGGGTAATGTTTCAATACTGGATACCGACGAAGCTGCACAATTCACGTTTGATGGAGCAAAAGAAGATGCGACATCTTTCTCACTGCCTCATTGTCATCTCGATGATTGAGCGTGTCGGCGCCAAGCATCATGCCTCTTCCGCCGTCTCCGGCTCGAATACGTCATCGGTATATCAACAACTTCGCCCTGCCAACATCCATTTGCGAGTGAGGGGTATGGTAAGGGCTTCAACCTTGGCTGATATACCAGTGTCTTATTGTACGACGTCGAATGTACCTGGGAAACATCCTTGTCGTCGCTTGTCGTCTGTCTGCGGATGTGCATCAGCAGGGGATGCCGATTTTCTAAATCGGAAGGCTGCGGAGAGCCTATTTCAAAGCATGTCGAGTGTCATTTATATATGAAGATGCCTCGAGAGCCTCGATCCCGTTCACGGCTCTGTACTGTGTTTCAAGACTATGCTACCTGTTTACCTGATTCTGTGCTCGTCCGACTCTGTTCAATCATCAAACCTGCTACTTCGAACAACTATCAGATCATCAGCATGTCTTTTGAGCTTGCCAACAACTATCGCAATGCTCATCTGGTAGTGCAACCATGCGATCTAGCGCTCGACCCGCCAGAGAGCTATCTCTATATCCAGGACGGTCTCATCATATCCTGCGGAGTTCTCTATGCACTTTGCTATCTCTTCTACATGATCCGTACCTATCGTGACAAGACATGCGCTGGCTTTGTCGAGTTCACGTGAGATGCATCTCTCCCATACGTATACATATGCTAATCTTCAAAAACCAGCTGCGGCACAATGGCCTATGAGATCTTCTACGCCTACGCGACAACAACCACAACATTCGAACGCCTCAGCTTCTCCGTGTGGTTTCTCCTTGACTTGTTCTTTGCAGTCGTCACTATGTTGAATACTCGAGCACCCGGCACTCGTTCTCCAGTGGTCAAAAGGATGATTCTTGGTGGTATCGTATCCCTGGCCTTTTTCTGGAAAGTCGCAAGATTGTGGCCGGATGAGCGCGAACAACTTACTGCTTACTGGACTGAATTGGCTCTGCAGTTCCCCATCGGCTGGGGAAGTCTGTACCTCCTGATCAAAAATTGGGATACCAAAGGTCATTCTTTGGAGATCTGGTATGTTAAATTCTGAGAGGGTGCGATGGCAAGCAATAGATTGATCATGGGGTAGGGTCACAAGATATCTTGGCTGTTGGACGGCGTATGGGGTGTTTATCTGGCGCTACCTGAATGCGCCGCAGAACTGATCGTATGTTGGGTCGAGTTTGAGTGTTGCGGTTGTTGTTTTGACTATGGTTCCTGAGACGATATATCCCTTCGTCTACATCTGGGTGCACAAGACAAAGAAGGAGAAGACAGTGGGGGATGACACTACTCATCGTGGTCAGAAGATTGTCTCTTGAGAAGCCAGCCAGAGAGCTTGGTAGACTCGCATGAACTGCAAGATTGATCATGCCATGCAGTAGCGTATTACCCGCCCATTCAAGATTCCTCATCGCTGGTGACCCTTCTCTCCAACTCCCACATTTAGATGGGTCAGAAGGTGTCGAGATGCACGAAAAGCTTCTCCAAGGAACCGGTCGAGTGCTAGGTTGGGATCAAATGAAAATTATGATCGAGAATTCTGTGAACACATTTTGAAAGCGTTTTGGTATTACAATTACTACTTTAAGTTGAGAGAAGTCGATCGCGTGGCCGCCGTTCTGTCTGCAAATCTTACACTTTGACCATCAGCTTACCTCCTGCTTTCATCGTCCTGACTACCGTAAAGATCGCAGCGGCAACAGCGCAAGAAACACCACCATAGATCCAGAGTCCTGTCCAGTTCAGACTAGGGCCATAATTTTGCAGGATAGCGCCGCCTCCGGGTCCCTGAGGGCAAAGTCACGGTCAGCATGGTCTCTGGAAGAACGGATTAAGAACACCAGGAGTTTGCCCGAATTGTCGACAACTCGTGGTGATGGTATCTTGGAATGTACTTACACCAGCCAAACACCCGAACCCCATAAATCCGAAGGCCATACCAATTCTGCTGCCAATCTTGGACTTATCTGCGGTCAACGCGACGAGACAGACGGGCGGCAAAGCGATGAAGACGCCAGAGAAGAAACCAAAGAGGATGGCAAGAGCGACGATACTGCCCAGACCATCGACGGCGATCATACAGAAGATGAGGAGTGAGCAAACAGCCGCACCAGGGAGGATGATGTTGAAGGAGCCAGTCTTGTCGGAGAGGGCGTTGGGCAGTGTACGGCCGAACACGGAAGCTGCATTGAGGATGGGCACGATGTAGAAAGACATGCTGGCATCAGTGTAACCGTTCGACTCGCCGAAGAACGAGATGTAGAACAAAACTGTGTAGAGCCCAATAAAGCCTATCATTGCACCGAGGGTGAAGAGCATGAACGGAACATCCTGGAAGACAGTTGTGTCGATCAGCGCGCGAGCCTTTGGTGGCTTCACGCGTTGTTTCATGACGAAGATGGGAATGAGCAAGGTGACCAAGGCGAGGAAGCCCAACACACGAACCGACCAACCAAAGCCGATCTGGTCGAGCAGTCTATAGAAGACAATGGGGTAGATGATACCACCCATCGAACTACCAGATGCAGCAAGACCGATTGCAAGACCGAGCTTGGTGTTAAAGTAAGTCGGGAGGATGGCAACAGCAGGGACAAACAAGAGTCCAGAACCAATACCAATGCAGAAACCTTGAGCTAGAAGGACTTGCCAGAAGGTTTCACACAGACTGAGCATCATGAATCCGAAGACCACAAGGAAGGATCCAACGCAGAGCAATGGACGAAGGTATCCGCGATCGAAGATGGGACCAGACAGGAAGCCCATGAGCAGCACACAGTACGACTGGATAGCACCGACCCATGAGATGTTGGATGACGAAGCGTGGATCAGAACACCGGACTCGTAGTATGTTTGAAAGACTCCGAACTAAAAGAAGCTTGGTTAGTTAAGCTTAATTGATTGCCAAGGGCGGGTAGACTAGCAGTGTTGAGAATTCCTGGATGTCGGTATTAGTTTGGATGCGAAAATTCTCATGGTATTGTTTGATTACCCCAGGTGTTGAAGAACAGTGAGAAGCCTGCTGCTACTTGAAGCCATGCCTGAAGGCCCCCGTTGGGTACATTTCCGAGAAAGTTCGGTGGTGGTGGTGCTCTCGGTGCGGCGGCCTCGACGTCCTTGTCGTTGTTGATGACGACTTCGTTATTTGGCGCGGCTTGCTCGTTGGGAACCACCGGAGGTTTTTCGGTTGGTGAAGATGTCGATGGTAGACTCTCGCTGGATGTTTTTGAATGCGCCATCGTTGAGAGATGGGTAGGACGAACGCGCGGAAGGGATGAAGAGGAATGAGCCGTGTGAGAAAAAACCGGTGATGGTGGCAGGCGGGTGCGACCAATTTATGTACCGGGATGGTTTAGTCTCGGAAAGGAGTTTCGGTCTCCGACTTCAAACGAAAAGGCCGAACTCCACGATTGCCTGCCTTTTGCAAAGGAACGACGGCGATCGCTTGGTGATTTCAAACCAGGAAAGATCAAGAAACGGTGTCTGTATACGGACGCTGGATCAAGGAGACAGGGGACATGCCAACGGACAAGTATTTTTGTATTCTGTCATGCGCAGGGCTTGTTGTTTTTGGGTTGATGCGCACAAAGATTTGCCGTGTTCCATACGCAAAAGTCATGCGAAAGGGATGAAACTAAACGAATCGAGGGGAGAGCATCATCGGAGATAAGAACTCCGCCTCGGCCGATGCCTTCTGATCATTGTCCGCTTGCCCAAGTAGTGATGTTGTCAAAGAAATTTTCATCATTGCGATCCGTAGTCGAACAAGTTGGTACCATGAATGTCCTGCCGCATCCGTTGACCTAACAATGTGAGTGTGTGCTACGACTATGGTCGGCGCATCCCACGCTGCCACACTTCCTGCATCAGGGGGAGTGCATCTGAGTGGCTATTGCGTGCTTGCGCCATGGTCAGATATCTGCATAATCGTTTACATGCTTCTCCAGCTCGGATCAACTTTCGAATGGATGCCTGCAGCAGAATGTCCTGGTGATCTGGTTGGAGTATTCGAGAACAAAATCGAGTGTGCCGTGTTCAGGATGTGGATGGAGAAAGCTTATAGACACTTTTCGGTCAAGCAAGCAAAGCGTATAGCATTTGCTGCATGATAAGATGGATATTTCAGACCTCAAGAACATAGCTTTCTAGCAAGACTGGCCGTATCTTGTTTCTTCGTCATCGTCCCGCGTATCACTCTGCTTTTCTGTGTTTGCACATTCATCCAGTTTACCAAGTGATTGAAAAATTTACATAAGAAATATGGAAAACGGTATCAAGTTTCGTTACCCCAATCTGGAAACGGAGGGGCAGTACCATCACAAGAAAACTGTACAATATAATCCGACTCCTTGCCCGTCTGCAAAATGACTGTCCCATCCGGAGCCGTGATCGTTAATCCAAGCGATGTAGATCCGTCTTGCTGTCCGAGCACAATACGGAAAGGGACGTATGTCTCAGCTTCCATATAGTATGTCGTTGTGTTGGTATTCTCAGGCGGCCAACAACATTTAGCTTTTGCCACATAGTTGCCGCCGCTTGGCCCTCCAGTCCAGCCTGAATAAGCATCATCTCCCATCCAAACGTAGGCAACATCATCTGCATCTTTGATTGTGAAGTTGTAGTGGCCTGTGACTTGGGCGTAAAAGTAGCCTTTGTGCGATAGGTAGAAGTAGTTGTCAGAGTAGCTCTGCGAACTTCCATATAGAGAAACGCTGGCCCACTCGCTGCCATAGATTCCTACTCCTTGATTTGTGGTCGAGTTATACGTCGGAGTCATCTTCTTGGTGTATGTGGTATCCATATTCACGACATCATTGCCGTAGGGTTCATTTCCGTAATAAGCAAATGAGTATCCTTTGTTGTTGCAATCAGACGACGGTCGGGGACAGTAGAATACTGTGCTTGTTTGTGGTATATAGGTTGTTGAGCTTGAGATGACTGTCACTGTGACTGATTCGGTGGTCGTCTGGACGACGACATCTGTTCTTTGAACGCTGCTGGTGACGGTAAACGTCGAAGTGGGCGGCTGCAAATCGGTCGATACTCCATAGCAAGAGCAGGCAGAAGAGACTTCGTTGCAAGAGTATTCACTCAAAACCAAAGGTGCAGCTGAACAAGTAGTCGAAACAGTGCCCCTATCTTCAGCATCGTCTCTTTTCCAGAAATAAGTAGTATGTGCAGGGACTGTGGTGAGCACGTCTCGTTTTCGGAAGTTGTTGCCACTATTGCTTGCCGGCATACAAGTCGTTGTAGTGACTGTGGAATTGCTATGATGTTGAGTGACGACTCTTTGCGAAATCTCTGCCTGAACGATTTGGGTAGTGGTAGTCAGAGACGTGGTCGCCGTAGTTTGTGTACTATAGATGGTGGCTGTCGAGGTGATCATCGGGGGTGCCATGAATAATGAGCAGAATTGCGAGGCTGATGAATACGAGCTGAGAATAGAGGCAGCACCTGTTTGGCAGAATCCAAGAGAAGAGCTAGAGACAAAGCCAGGAGGTTCGGTGGCTGACGTGGTAACAGTCTTGGTCAGAGTCTGGGCAGGCTCGACTTCTGTGGTCGATGGCGGCGCATAGTCGAGACTGCTTGAGATCACAGCTGACGAGTCATATGTTATGCTTGCATCAGGTATGCTGCTTGTATCGGGCGTGCTGCTTTGCAAAGTGCTAAACAAGACTGTGCTGGAGCTGTTCAAGAAGAGACGCTCAGAGGAAGTTGGGTTTTGTGCGTTGCTGTCCAGATAGTATATATCTGGGACAGTAGAGGTTGTGGTAGGGTCAGATTCGAAGGCATTCGATGGAGTAGAAGCCGCGGAATATGGAGTAGATATGCTCGAATTGAAAGCGAAAGACCCGTATGCAGGACCTGCTGCAGACGGCGCGGCGTTGCTGGGGTCATCGGGGAAAACAGTCGAAGATGTCAGATCAGTCTTCGTCTTGTTGAATGTAGATGTCGTGTTGCTAGAGAGATAGAAAGAGCTTGTGCTGTTTGGAGGAAAAGATGGGGTCATTTGGACTGAGCTTTGACTCATAGAAGTTGTGGACGAGACCTCGACTTCAAGTGAGAATGAGCGTGTGTCCTCTGTTGACTCTGTGGCAAATCTCTCGTTAGCAGTAATGGTGGTATAAGAAGTGTTCGAGTAAGTTGTGGTGAATTCAGGAGATACCGAAGTTTCCACAAGACTGCTTGAGCTACTAGAGAGAGTCTTCGCAGATTCCGAGAGTGAATTCGAGAAGCTCGATACCACATCAGAGCTATTTGATGCATAGATGGTCATTGGAGTATCATCAGAGCTGCGAGAGACTGGGAACTCCGTAGCAGAGGTCAAAACATAGGATGATGTTGCAAACTCGTCGCGTTCTGAAGCATCAGTCGTGGCCAGATCAGGAGGATCATCGATCGATGATGATAGAGTCTGAGACGCTGGAGAATTAGAGTGAGCTAAGCCATGAGAGCTGGAGGTTGGGAACTCGGTGAGTTGAGTACTTGTGGCTGCTGACTCTACGGTTGAGGTGCTCAAAGCGAATACTGATGAAGTTGTTAGTAGAGATATAGTATTGGAACTATTCGTCGGCGAGGCAGAAACATCCGCTGGTTTAGATTGATTGAAAGATAGAGTCTCGATGGAAGAAACGTTTAGAAAGACGCTCGCTGCTGAGGCGCTGGGAGACTCAAGTTCTGACTTGGAAGTCACCAGTCGATCAACTACCGCCTCTGTTGTTCGGACTGAGGATACGCTCTCTATTGTCGTTGTTGATAAAATCCCAGTGGAGGAACTGTTCGAAGACCCTTCGTTCGAGGACAAGTGCGTTTGGATCTTTTGTCCTTCAGATTCCGAGCTTGGGTGGCCTGGGAACTCCATCTCACGAGAGTCGTCGGTGGACACATTCCAGTGATTCGGGTTGTACTGGCCATTGCTTGCGAAGCTAGTGGGTGTGGTGCTCAGACTCATGCTTCCTGAGCTGTAGAGAGTCAAGCCCACGTTATCTGTTGGTTTAGAAGGAAGCTCAATTGCGGACCCATTCTTCGAATCACCAAGGGGGGTGACGTTGAGATGCGAATTGCTTGACGATAAAGTTTGTGAGAAATTTGCTGGCGCTTCGCCTATGCTTGAGTTTCCAAGACTAGCAAATACAGCAGAAGAAGTTTCTGTGGTTGTTTGATTGG
This sequence comes from Aureobasidium sp. SLJ-2021a, assembly GCA_019677095.1. Taxonomy (NCBI): domain Eukaryota; kingdom Fungi; phylum Ascomycota; class Dothideomycetes; order Dothideales; family Saccotheciaceae; genus Aureobasidium; species Aureobasidium sp. SLJ-2021a. Next base: position 280,111 of record JAHRBU010000027.1, read on the forward strand.
ACACAGTCGACAGGGAATATGAACTTGTCATGTTCCATCTTATTGAACTCGAATCTCTTACGATTCCGCTACTGACCGACATTGTGGTAGCAGTAATTCGTTCCCCTGTTGGGATGCTCGTCCTCTCGGGGCTTATGACTATACCCGTTGCAGAAGAAGGTATTGGCATGATACTCGAGGTTTCCCCACCTTGAGTTCCCTCTGGCTGTAGCAGAGTTCGGCCTAGCGACACGCTGGAGTCTTGAGAAGGCACAATCTGGCCTTCTGTGATGGAAGCGGGCTCGACCCCTGTTTGCGTGAAGCTTGGAGCAAGAGGTACAACGATCTCAGTTGTTATCACATTCCCTCTAAAAGAAGAAGAGCTTGGTGGTTCAGCAGAGTCCAAATTGCTCTGTAGTGAAAAGGCAATACCAGTAGCTCCAGACTCGGATTCGTGGGCAGTCGATACTCCATCGCTGATCGTACTGGGCTCGAGGGCATTGACGGAAGTTTGTGAAAGGCCAGTGGGCCAATACGTCTTGGGTTCTGACGACAATGTAATGATCGAAACTCCACCAGGGGCCGTCAAGGTTGCCGGAAGAGATGTTGTTTGCAGATTGCGATCCTCGGTTGATGTGGTCGTAGCTACTGAGGTTTGTGGTGAGCTCAGGCTTTGCGAAGGAGCGCTCAAGGTATATCGAAGATCAGAGATGATGAAAGGGGCGAGGCTCGAAGACGGTGCCTGATTCGTCTCGTATCCAGATGTTCCAGTAGGCATCCATTGAGGGTAGCCATCACCACTAGAATACGTTGGATACTCGGCTTCTGAATGTCCGGACGAAAGTCCAGCGCTCTGAAATGTCGTCTTAGAGGTCTCTACGACCATCGTTACGATGACTTGAGGACTGTAAGGGGTACTCGCGGTCAAAGCCAGTGATTCAAGACCGCCAGGTAAGTTGAAAGCTTCCGTTCTAGAAAGTGTGTTTGAAGCAGGCAAGATAGCGCTGATGGCTTCGGTCAAGGATTCTGAGTTGTTTGATGTAGACAGATTTTCTTCAGAGGTATATGCAGGGAGTGTTTTCGAGTTGGACTTGCTGTCTTGCATGGAAATGGCTGGTCCATTGAGAACAGGCAAAGATGTGCTGATCGAATTGGCCGAAGAGGTATCGAAATCAGACAAAATTGGCTCAGATCGAGATTGAGATTGAGATCGGGTCGATGGCGACGCCGGAGAGCTAGTCGCTATCGCACTGCTCGCAAGCTGGGGCGTCGTGGATGGTGCTACTACAGAAACGATTTCCGAAGTCGTTGCGAAGTTTGATCTTGACGGGCTCGAATTGGATTTGTAGCTGAGCGAGGGGTCAAGCGACATCATATCTGTCAGTGCCTCGTCTCCAGATGTATTTGTAGATGACTTAGTGTTTGTAGAAACCGGGGCTGAACTATGCGTTGGCGACGTGGATAACGGGATCTTGCCTCTATTGGGATCCCATCGCATTGAACTTTGCGCTGGTGACATGGACAACGGAAGTTTGCCTCTCATAGAATTCCATCGCATTGAAGTCATTTCCCGAGTGTAGATGCTGGGCTCGCTGACGAAGATCTGCGAGGGGATGGTAGTGGTTACAAATAAAGTCGTTGATACCGCCTTCATGGTAACGGGTTGCCCCCAGGTGACCTTGATTGTTCTGTGAGCTGTAACCGATGATTGAGATGTCCCCCTGTCTACTGAAGACTCCTGGGGCCTTGAAAGTGGTATGTTATCAATAGCTGGCAGGCTACCTCGCAATGATAAACCAGACTCTGTGATCACATCCTTGTAGCTAACTGTACTTGAACTCACAAGGCGAACGCTGCTTGTCGACGGCTTCCCTCTGATTGCTGTGATTGTGCTATACCGCCCCTTCGTGATTATGATATCGCTCGATGACGTACTGCTTCGAGAGATCTTTATAGAAGAGACGAGAGCTCCATGTAACGTCGATGTCGGTTTGGAGATTGCCGAAGATAGGCTGGACGAAGTTGGCGACTTGGTTATGGAAGTCGATGTCGAAACCCTAGAAGCAAAGCCTACTGCCGTTGCCGCTCTCGACGGCGAAGGAAACTGCGAGGTAGATAGGACCTTGCTTGTGGACTGCGGAGCGTTTCGGGTTGACGCAGACACTTTGATTCCCTTGGAAATGCTTGAAGAAGACCAAATCGGCGCGGGGATTTTGGCCGTCGAAACCTTCTGAGCCTTTGTTGCAGGGGCAACAGTTGTAGTCGCCATAGCGCACTTACAGCCGGTAAGCAAGTTCAGCACTGAAAGTCCGGGTAACGGTGATCGTGTTCTTGGGCTACCAAAGGTCCTTAGTCTACATCTTTAAGTGGTGTAGAAGGGACTGTATCTTACTGGCTAAGATAGAACTTGCAAAAGTCGACGCGATGTTTGTATTCAGCCTTGAGCAGCTTATCCCAACGGGCGCATTGCTTGGTCGACGGGAATGGGCCTCGAAGATTGATAGGTTGAGGAGGTGGCGATATCTGTATACATGCGCAAGCATTCTGCAAAGCGACAACTCCTAGGCCAGGTAAAGGAGAGAGTGTCTGTTTGCTGTTCGACTTGATCAGCTCCCATCTGATCTCCGTCCAAGCTTGGCCTTACTCTGATAGATAAAAGTTGCAAAATTCGAGAGAATGAGAGATCTCATTCTCAACCAGTGAGACATTCGACTCAATGCAGGAGAGCTTCTTCGCTGCCTTGATTGTTGAGCGGGTGCGTAGCTTTGCTAAGTGTAAGTCGTCTGCACCAGCTGTGAGTAGAAGGATGCAGAAGGCCAAGGCCCTCAGCAGGAAATTGAGATTCATGATTGATGTGGTTTGACCGACATCGAATTAGAAGATTTGTTCTCAAGTCCAAGCTCGAGAGGAGGAAAGCTCGAGAGGAGGGAAGCAGGAGAAACCGAGCCAAATCGGTGGTCTTATGCATATCCAAGCATGAGAACAGATGTCGCGCTACGTACCCATGATTATTGACTGCAGCGTTGAAATTTGACGGTTCACACTAGAAGAGACACCGAACATAAGACCCAAGCATCTGGATCATGGATTCCAGGCTATCGTAGTGGATTGACTGGTAACAACGTTCTCAGAACGTTTGTAGTTTGTACAAGAGTGGACCGGGCCATGATCAGATCTCGTCGTCTTGAGATCAATTGTCGTGCACATCAGGCTGAGATGTAGCTCATGTTAATAGAAGCGTGAGTGTCGATTGTCAATTCTGGCTTCATGATAGGGAATTGTGTAAGCAGAAACACTGCGCCGATGAAGAAGTCTCGGATCAAAGGCCGTTGTCATCGTCTTCTGCAAGGTCTCGCTCCCGGTGAAAGCCTCATGAGTCATGGCGCACCTCTCGAAACAGCCGAAGGGAGCTCGGAAGCGGGACAAAATCTGCTTTCCGACCCGCGTTGGCGTGAGTGCTTAGCTAGGTTAGTTTTGTTATTTTCTAACACTCTTTCCTTTAAAATTATCCTCCCTATACTTTAACTTAGATTATAGACTAAACTAGTAAGTAAAGACTATTCTTTTTATATTATTAATATACTTTAAGAGATCTACTCTTATACCTTCTATACTTTTAAGTATAGCTTAAATATAATATATTAGTATAGAAGGGTATTAGATTCTTTAGTTAGATAAAACTCTTATCCTAACCTTAGAAATACCTTTTATCTATTATAATCCTTATATATATTAATAAAAGAGGCTTATACTAACTATTAGATATATAACCTCTCTATAATAGTATTACTAGCTAGATAAAGGAATATAAATATACCCTAGGTATATAAGCCTAAGCTTATAATTAAACTTAGAACTTAAATCTTTAAACTTAACTCCTTAAGACTTAATCTTTACGTTCTTAACCTTAGGACTTTTACTTATATCTAAACCTATATAAAACTTTATAGATATGCTACTTAATTTATTATATTATAAAGAAAAGCGTCTCTTCTGCCGTAGATTTATAGAGATATTTTACCTATATCTAATAGCATGCGAAGTCTTTTAAAAGGTGATTTATGTCTGTAATTTTACGAGAAGGGAAGAGCCAGGGTGGTTGAACCATCGAACAGTCGAAACCAGACACGACTTTTGGCCACTCGGGAAACATGTTGTGTCCAGGACGAGCTATCTTTCAACCAACCTGCGAGTCTTCTCTCTCGCTCATGCGCCACGATGCAAGCCATACGTTGAGACACGGCTGTCAGAGACTCAGTCACCACGTGGTATACTCGCTCATGACTATTGTGTCGTAGTATGTCAAAATTCACTGATGGTCATGTCTCGCAGGTATATATAGCATGGCATTTCTGTCAATGCTTGGAAGATTGCTACGTATAAAGACCTAGGCTGACGCTTTTCGCAAACTCCTCTTACCCGTGCTGGAACAGGCATCAAGACCAGCCGATTTCCCTCACGTTCATCCGAGTCCGACTCTGAAGATCGGTTCCGATACGTCGTCACAGACATGATGATCACCAGATGTACAGCTGACTTCCTGGACGAAGCGCGCATACAATTCACCGTTTCCATGGAGTCGGTATTATAGGTTGAAGTGGCCTTGAGAAGGCGCAAGCCTCAACCGACAATCGTACAAGGCTGCACTGTTGCAAAAACCGAGACTGATCATGTGTGTTTCCACATGCTGACCAGGGATATGGATGTTCCAACAACCGAGGATCGGTCCGAGGCATGTATAGTGCCTGTATCAAGTAGATTGGTCAGGACACTTGATGGCTTAGACTCCGATAATTGCGACCAGCAACGCGACTGACAGCAGCACCGTGCCCATGCTGCTTGACCTACCAGCACCGGCTGTCAAGTCAGACGCCGTAGGGTCTCCGGAAGACGAGTCGCTCGGGTCGATACAGGTGTTGGGGTCATTGCCACTTGACGCCAAACTTGTATTTGCAGGATTGCATCCCAGAGCCGACGCAGTGTCTGGCGACGTCGCAACCGCCGCCAGGGTACCATTGATCATGCCTTCCTCCCAGCCAAACGGTGTGCAGGTTTCCACGGGTCTCCCATCGAGATCCTTGTTCTCGCAGTCTGAGAGAAAGCCTTGCGTGCATCGGTATGTAGGTGTGAAGCCGACGTATCCAGATGAGCCAGCATTGATGGTGTATGTGGTATTCTCTACTGCGCCGACCAGTGTTGTGCTGAAGAGGAAACCGGTTGTATTGCTGATGAGCTGGAAAGCCCAATCTGGATTCGGGTCCGTGAGGTTTGTCGTGCGACGGTCAGTCACGTATCCGCCAACCGGTACTGAACAGTCAGAAGTTCCGTTACAGACGACACCTTGGCTGACGGCGAAAGTCATGGCGGAAGGCTTGGTGTAGTTGCTGTCCCCTACAACGGTGAAGTTGCTGCAGGTGTCCGCTGCCTTGGCTTGACGGCAGAGGGCCAGCGCCGATAATATTGATGTCGAGATGAAGAATTTCATTGTAAGTAGTCCTGAAGATTCGTGTTGATGCAGGGTAGAGATAAACCAGAACGATTGGAAAAGCCAACCCCAACTTGCAGGGTGGGAGTCCCAGAAGATATATGTTGCTGACGGAACCTTCGGATGGAAGACACGCAAGAGGTCCAGCTGTGCCCCGTATTGTGCGTAAAGGGGCCTGACAATTGGGCAATTTTCCAGATAGATGATGTAAACAAATTCACCATAGTACTTTGTGTCATGCCAAGTTGGAGAATCGTTCGACCGCATCATCCAAAGATCGTTCGTTCCTCGGAACGTCTGTTGACCCCAGATTCTGCAAAAGCACAAATAAGCCTCATCTCCTTGCTCGACATTAGAGAGCAACGCAAGGACTGCAAACTGAGCTCTTCATCACCAAGTAGTAACAAAATCAACAGATCATACGGATGTTGTTCAAATCATCCGTCGGCAGGGCAGAGAATATTCGATGAACTCCAGTGGTAACCCAATCTTCTTCTTTCCTCTCAGAAAAACGTGTGGATATCGTCAAAAAGCCCTAACTAACAACTCCTTGGAGGACGTACGCCATAAGAATCATCAAACCCCGTTCTTCTTCAACTCCGCAAACGCCGTGACGATATGCCCTAGGTTGATGATGTTATCCTCTCTTGCTTTCGTGAGCAGCCAAGCACCCTCTTCTCTCCGTGCCGCTGCGATAGTCTTCCTTGTTCCAGTATGGATAGCACTATAGCAACTCTTGTAGATGCCCTGCATGGTATAGCCCCATAATCCAGCCACTCCAGCATTAGGTTTCCAATAGATGGCTCCCAGGCCCTTGCCAAGGCCTTTGAGTGCACCCACTGCCCCATCTTTCTTTGCACCTTTGATAGGCTCGGTGATGAGGCCAAAGAAACCGTCGTAGATGCCGTACACAAGACCTTTGCCTGCGACGACACCGCCAGACTTCCAGTCGGTAATAGGGCCCAAGTCGCGTGGGCTGTCGCCGTACATGGCGGGACCGTTCCGCAGACCTTCGGCTAGTGCAAAGGGGATGTCGACCAATCCGCCTTTCAGAATGGTGTTGCCTGCTTTGCCGAATCCTCTAGCTATGCGGTTGCCGCCTTTTTTCTGCGATTTGCTGTCGGACTGTCCGCTTTTCGTGGTCATCATAGATTTGTTGTCGGAAGATTGTCGACTATTAGTGGTCATGATGGATTTGGTGTCGGCTTCGTCCGCGTATGATGATAGAATAGATTCGACATCATCGTCGTCGCACTTCTCTGGTTTGCGTGACCTACTACGGCTTCTTGACCTCGGTGTCGACGTTCCAGAAACAGAGAGGTATTCGTCTTGGTTGCAGGGTTGCTTTCCTTTGCCCTTGAACCCATCACCAATCGCCATACCGGACCTGTACACCGTGCCGATAGCTGCACTAGCAGCGCCCGTGAAAGGGTCCCAGCGTTGGTTCTGGATAATGTAGGTCCTAATCTCATTCATGCCCAACTTCTTGCCATCAATCTTGAGGCGATCGACTAACAATTCAGCAGCTACCTTTGATAGCTTGATCGTGTGCTTGGAGGATGCTTTGTATGTCCATATGGCCGGCAGATGGGAGAGGATGTCACACCGGATGGAGTGGCGAGGTAGATTGCGGTGGAATGATCGAACTGCTGTCTTTACACCGTCCTCTGTGGATATGGTTTTCGCAATCTGACGGGCGGAATGTGCTGCTTCGGGTGTTGTGAGGAATTCGATGGCTTCGCTGAGGTTTTCGACTGTGAGACTTTGGTGGTGAATTGGTTTAGGTCCTGCGCCAGCAGCGTGAATCATCTCGCCCCAGAATGGTTGACTGGTTTTGTCAGTAGAACTCCGACCTGAACAGCTTGGAAAGGACTTACTCGCCAAAGAAGGGACACACCAGGGATGGAAGACCATTCTTGAGCCCACAGGCAGCCGTGCCTGCTCCTCCATGATGAATGACAGCCGAGACATTTTGGAAAAGCCATTCTAGTTTTGTAGTTAGTCGGCTGAAGACAAGTGATGAAGGAACTCAAGGTGTTACCATGCGGACAATCACCCAACTCGAAGATGTCTGGTGAATCTGATATGTTGCTTAATCCAGCCCAACCTTTCGAAAGGATGCAACGGATCCCAGTGTTCTTGACAGCCTCGGCAATGATTGCAGATATCTTCTCCGAATCATCAAGGACTATGCTACCAAAACCAATGTAAATCGGTGTTGGTCCAGCATCCAGAAAGTCTTGCAGTTCCTGCGGCGGACTGTAGTTTGGCATATCTCGGAAAAAGAATCCGCAGACATCAATGTGTTGTCCCCAGTCCTCTGGTTTGGGCACAAGGGCACCTGACCAGCAATATGTTGTAGGTATGTGTTGTGTGTATGCCAGAAAAGGTCCCTCAGTCGTGGGTACCGGCTCTAGATCCAGGGTTTCGCGCCATCCATTCACTACATCAGCAATACCTTGCCATGTCATCCACTCGACCATTGCGTAAGAAAGTCGGTTCACCATACTTGGTTTTGCGTTGTTGTCTTTAGTGTTGGCCAGGGGGTGAGGAAAGCTCTTTGTCGCTGTCCAGGGCATGGTGAACATTAGGTGTACTGGGATGCACAGAGCTTGGCCGCAATGGAAGTGGGCGAAGCTAGGCGGATTGGCAATGATAGCATCGGCGACAAAGGGAATACCAGTAATCTCGTCCGGCTGAATACATGATGCCCAGCAGCCTTCGAGCATGTCCCGAATCATCATCCTCTTCTTCGTGATCTCTCCTGCTTGCATGGTCTTCATGCTTGGTATTAAACCGGGGTTCTTCACCATATACGACATCAGTTCGTTGGGATTGCCTCCGATGGGATAAAACTCCAGGCCAGATGTGGTGACGAACTCGCGAAAGACGTCGTGCGTCGCCAATCGAACTCTGTGGCCAGACTTCTGAAGCTCATTTCCAAGCGCAATGAAAGGTTGTACATCTCCACGACTGCCGACGATTTGAATCACGATGTTGAGGGGTGGTGGTTTTTCGAAGTCCTCGAGTACGGCCTCCTGATAATCTGGTGGCGACTGTTCGGGAGTTTCTCTGATGAATAGCGATAGAGTGCGCGCAAGTCTTGACTCGACGTCGACTCGAACGCGACCATCATCTTGCGTGAGCGCCTGACCATCCTCTGCGATCATGGTATATGGCGGCGGAATCTCGTTCCAGTCGTTTGCGGCTAGACTATCGCGTGTCGTAGCGTGTCGGAGAGGCTCCACCATGTCGTTGGAGAATGTGGAGTCGGTATATGTTTTCTCCATTGTGATTGCGAGCGAATCATTTGCAGAAAGAATGAACGACGATAGAGATGAGCGACAGAGGATTATAAGACAGGAAACAAACTTTTCAAGTACCTTGAAACCTTATGACTGGGTAGGTTTCATGTTGTTGAGATGTTACCCCGTATGGCACCGTATCTGCGAAAGCGTGTTGCGTGGGGCGTATACTGCGTATCCTCTTTCTTCCCTCACTCCGATACAAGTGCTTGAGTACAACAAGGCTGCGCTCAAGTCCGTTGCAAGGTCGAAAATCTCTTGGGAGGCATTTCGTATATCACGTTTGAAATCGAACGTCTAACGTTTCGCAATCTCAAGAGACGGAGAGTCCTCTCGACCGGCGATGATGATCTAGACAGCGTCGACTTCATGCGACCAGAACAGTGACAACGCTATCATGTCCTCGCATGCATTTCTGCCTAGGCCAGTGCTATCATACAGTTACTCAGGCCACCCAAGAAGCAGCATACGGTACTCGGTCTGAGATATCCAGTCTCCCAGTTAGGCCGAATGGCAGTGCCTAGGTATCCTGAGCTTTTTCCAAATTAGTCCAAGGATTGAGGATATTCAAGTTTCAGGTGTGCCTGACCAACTTGACGGATGCGAACCCCTATAAGCCGCAGCTCGCCAGACGATTTGACTGGCAGACGCATACTCTTGGTATAATACTCGTGAGTCGTATACGCCGTATCTCTGGTTTGCGACACTGGTACAACCAAACTCAACAACGTTGTTTTATGATGAGCATAGCTCGTTGCATGAATTCAAGGTTGCGGAGATTTGCATGAGGCTTTCCAGAGCTTTGCTGGCTCCGTGATATTGCTATCGCCTTGTCCGAGAGCATACAACATGGTCCTGGGTGATAAATTTCTCCTCAGTTTGCCAAGAAACCCTCACTTCGCCAAGAAACAAACGTCTTTCTGAAGGGTTTCGCGAGCTTCGTGTGCTTGATTCCTTTGTCAATTTCTCCTGTCCGTATAGTTGCAATAGCGGTGGCCTAAGCTGAGAGCAAGAAAGATGTCCCAAGAATTGTCTGGCAACCCAACGCGATCGAGGACCGTAAGAATTGGTCCCAAGCAAGTGCCAAGGCGCAGTTGTTGAGCTCTGAACGCGTCAGCGCACGTCCAACGACGAACACAACTCTGCTCCGAGGTGATGCTCGTTTCTATACTCCAAGGACGAGACAACTGCCGAGTAGATTCAAACAGATCGTGTCCACCAGCAGTATTTTTGGCACGAATCACGAATGAAGAGTGCTCACAAAGGGTGCAAAAAGTGCAGCTCCTCACCGACCAACTATGATGTAACACAGCATCAACTTCAATCACCGTGATCACCGAAGAGAAAAGAACAAACCCCGATCCCTTCGCTGTCATATAATACAGAACTCACTCATAGATCTAGACACCTGTTTTATTCACGACAGCAATCAGAAGACAACACCATGGCTCTCTCCCGCGACGAACAGATTGCCGAATACGGCTGGACAGCTCTCTCCTGCGATCCCGACCAATGGGGCGGCAACAAGCAAAACAACAAAAATGCTGTGGTTCAACTCTGTACTCAAGTGCCTTTGCCGGATACACCATTGGTCAAAGCGGCCATGGACCATGTGGGAGCCGAACTTCCAGAGCACACCTTCAACCACAGCATGCGAGTCTTCTACTACGGTGACCCCCTATCCCTTCTCCTTCCTCCCCCCCTGAGCAAAAAACTGAGTGCAAGAAACCAGGTATGGCGATAGCCTCCCAACAATTCCCCACCTGGAAGTTCAGTCCTGAAACCTGGCTACTTACCTGTCTATTCCACGACATCGGGACCGCAGACAAACACACCCACGGCACGTTCATGTCCTTTGAATTCTACGGCGGCTACTTGGCCATGGATGCGCTTAAAAGGTTCAACTCTCCAGCTGCACAGGCGGAATCGGTGGCTGAAGCCATCATCCGCCATCAAGATCCCGTGGAAACTGGAACGATAACGACGATTGGACTGTTGATTCAATTGGCTACTCAGTTTGACAATATGGGATACCGCCCGGAATACATCCATCCGGACACCATCAAGGATGTTGTGGAAAAGTATCCTCGTCGTGGCTGGTCCGGCTGCTTCTCGAAGAAGATTAGAGAAGAGGTCAAGGTGAAGCCTTGGTGCCATACCACTGCTTCGACGGAGAAGTTTCCGCATGATGTGGAGAATAACGAGTTAATGGCTCCTTATGATGACAAGTACTAGGCATCTCGATATACGAACACACCATCAAGTCAGCTTTGACGCCGTGAGTGAACAAAACATGCACTCGGACAGATGCAGCCGGCGATCTGGATAAATACATTTTTTGCTTGACCATCATAAGGATTTGAGTCAACAATCAATCTGGGCATGTAAGATGTATTCATGATGCTATGTGATGCATACGTATCCCACTGTCTGGAACGAAACATCACAGACGTCAACCCTGTAGTGGATATGGGCTACAGTTTCCATATCCTTCATCATCGTCTTTTTTCCCGCCTTCGTTTTGCTTTTGTGCCATGGCTGCATTGATCGCGTCAGTAAGAGCTCGCTCTTCCTTCTCTCTGCCCTCTCTTTTCTTTCTGTTGCTCCTCTGCTTCTCCAACAGATCACTGCATCGACTGTCCAACACAAGAAAAAACAACACTCTCACTGCCAACGTAAATGGGGAGCTGTTGATCATAAGGCAACACAGGAACCCCTCGCGTGCGTTCCTCATCGCCCGTCCACCAAACAACCGCAGACCGAACAGCAGCCGTGACATCAGCAACGATGGCAAAATCTTCCTGTCCTTGTGCCTCAGTTTCCCACGGGCTCGCCCACCTCCACCAATCGATTTTGTGGTTGGTAGGCAAGATAGCCTCGTAAACCCCGCCATCCTGATACCCGAACGTGACTGAACAGAACCAGGAATCAAAGTCGCCTTCCTCCCGCTCCTTGTCCGAGTTCACGTCAAAAGGCACGTCAAAGACAACAGGTTTTCCAGGGTGCATATAAAGACGCGAGCGCTCTTCCAGGGTCCTGGCAAATCCTGGTCGCAAAGAGCTGTCGAAGTGACAGGATGGAATGTGTTTCTTGGTATGGTGGTCGCTAAAAACGATGCCGACATCGGTCAATGCGTTACGAGGCAGGAAAAAAGTGGTGTCTATATCGGTGTAGCAGATGATGGGTGCGCTGGCGTGGAGTGTCAGTGCGATGGTCAGGTTGAAGGGGATTTTGCCGCTGAGGTCTAGCTCTTTCTGCGTGCCTTGGAGGACAGCAGTGATATAAGGCTCCGGTCTAGTGGACTGCATTGTTGTGAACTGTTGTTGTGACGGTTGGATGGAGAAAAAGATTTTGTTGCGAGGGAAATGTGTGTCTGGAGTGAACGGGATTATATGCTGCAAGTACACAAGGCAACAACCGCCAAGCTGGGGGACGGGAGACCAATCAACGTAGAAGTGACTCATTTGTGGTCGCCACTCGCGTGTATTGTTGAACCTGTACAGTGGTACAGTGGTATAATCACTATAATCTGATGCCTGCACACTAGCTTATTCCTAGGTTTCCATTAGCAGACCAGCGGCATAAAAATCACTGAAACCCGCGACTTAGTGACAGGTGACAAGGCATTGGAAGCTCTATGTATAGAAACAGAGCGGAAGTTGATGACTGCACCGGGCAAAAAGGATGTACATACTGTTTACAAGCTATTTGTGTTGTGATGGGGAGGGCAAAGGCTCAAAAAAGTGCAAAAGAAGAAGGTCGTACCCGGGATCGAACCGGGATTGCCGGAATCAGAATCCGACGTGCTAGCCATTACACTATACAACCAATTGTTGAAAGCAATTTCTAACACTATGGAATATAATCTCAGTAAGTATGAGAGCCCACCACCAACTATGGGACATCATCGCCAGGTTCTCCCTGGACGAGCTCTACTTCTCGATGTTTTTGGTACTCGAAAGCTCATAGCCGCACAATCACCAAAGACAACGGCAAAGAGGTTTGAAGTAGAAAAATAAAGCTCATGGCTTTTTCATTATAGAATCCACGCATCATATTATGCGTGGTTATCATCATCTGTAGAAACTAAGGTAAAAGAAATTCAAACGTTGGTATCGAGCAAAAGAAAGGAAACTTTTCTTAATATGCGGAAGGGACCTTCTCACCCTTCTTCTCGTACTCGTAAACCTTGTCAGGGTCGGTGCCGATGACGGGGTTGTGCGAGTTGTGGCCGTCCATCTCAGGGTTGTGGCCTTGCTGAGTGACGTGGTGGTCATCGCGCTGCGAAAGCGTGTATTCCTCGTTGTCAATGTGCTTGAACGTGAACCAGAAGATGACGGTGAGGATACCACCGGCGATGGCGCAACCGCCAAAGTCCCAGGTGAGGTAGGGGTCCTTGATGACGGCTGAGCAGGCAAGACCAATGAGGTAGGCGATGGCGGTCGAGAAGAGGTTGATGGCGGAAACAAGACCACGCATGTTGGGGGGAGCGCGAGAGTAAGCGATACCGTAGGCGGGGACGTTGATGAAAAGCTCGGAGATACCACCGATGGCGTAGGGGATGGCGACCCACCAGATGGTGATGGGAGCGACGAGGGAAACACCGTCGGCATCAACACAACTCTCGCTGGAACCAAACTTGCCGCAGGGGCCGAGACTGTAGGCGTAAGAGTTGAGGACAGTGTAGCCGATGCCACCAAGAGTGGAGAGAGCAAGACCGGTGGTCATGCGAGCAACGGGGCCGTATGAGATGCGGAACTTGCGGAGAAGAGGGTAGAGACCGTAGTTCAGAACGGGGGCCATCAGAATGATGGAAAGGGAGTTGAAGTTGCTGATGACATCGTTGGGAACACCGTTGGTGGTGAGCATGGTGGTCAGGTAAGAAGCAGCGGAACCGATACCGTTGTCGTTGAGGTACTGGATGGGGAAGAAACAGAAGATACCGGTGGCCTGGAAGGTACGGCGAACATCTTCAACGAACTGGTCATCCCAGGACGTCTGGTAGCCGGTGCCCCTGGCAGCAATGACCGAGGGCTTGGCAGGCTCCCAGAAGCCGTGGCGACCGATTCTCTTGATACCGCCAGCGCGGAAGCAGATGCTGAGGACCTTGAAAACATTGGGGAGATCCGAACCGCCAGGAGGGTGGAGAACAAGGCGCTTGCGGAGGTACCAAAGGAGAAGGGGGAGAGGAATGTAGAGGATGAGAGGGATGAGGAAAGCCAACCACCAGCCAATGTACTTCTCGCAGTAAGCCGTGGCGACGCCCATGAAGCCTCCGATGTTGATCAGAAGGTAGAACCAGAGCATGGCACGCTCGGTGGAGGCTTCGGGGTCAACAATGACCTTCTCGCCCTTCTTGGTGGTAACGACAACAGGGACAGTCTCGGGCATCTGGTCGAGGAGAAGAGGAGAAACATTGGGCTTGAAGATACCTGAGAGGCGTGTCAGCATGACGTGAATTCGACTGAAGATGGATGAAATGAACTTACCCGAACCGACAGCAAGAAGGTAGACGGAAACGAAGAAGGGTCCCTTTGCGGAACCGTCTGCCAGAAGACTAGGAGCAGAAGCGCCAACCAGAAGAACGTGGGCAAGACCGAAAAGCAAAACACCCCAGCAAATGAGGTTGAAACGGCCAGTCTTTGCATCGGCGAGGTAACCAAAGATCAAGGGAAGAGCGTAACACAGCAGGGAGAATGACTGAGAAACAGCGTTGGCCTTGACGGTACCCATGCCAAGAGCACCAGCAGTCTGCTGGGTACCTGATGGGGGTGCACCATATCCGTTACCGCCAACAGGCATGGGACGGTTGACAAAGTTGCTGAACAAGGGCTGGCATCCGTAGTAAGAAGCGCGCTCGCAGAACTCGACAACACAGATCAGGTAAGCAACGGTAGGCAGAGAACCAGGGACACGGCGCAGAGTCTTGCGTTCCTCTTCGGTAGGCTTGCCCTCGTAGTCCTCGGTGGTGAGACCAGGAGCATGAGCAGGCTCGGCACCCGACGTGTAAGGGTGCTTCTCGTCGATTGAACGTTCCGGTGATATTTGTTCGGCCATGATGGATGTGGGCGGTCGGTGTGGAAACGGCTGAATCAAAGGACAGTCGCAGGAACATGGGACGGACCTATCTCATATATGCTCACTTTCCAATGCGACCCCCCCGGGGGCCCCTTCAGTTGTGCACTGACCGTGCAGGCGAAATCCGGGTGCTACAACATGGCCGGGAGATAAGGCCATGGTCATCAACGGATCCGAGGCACCATGGAAGAGGCAAACCCTAGTCCAACCTGCAACAGGCAGGTCAACAGAATCGACGCCGTTCGAGCCTCGAAGCTCTTCGCTGCCGGAAAATAGGCTGCATCGCGGTCGAGTACGGGCCCTAGCCGGTCGTCGCTCACCTGCCGCAAAAAGCTAGCACACGTTGAGACAAGTCCAGACCTGGGCAACCACCCCAAGCTTCGCCAAACGATTGTGATAAGCAAGGTGAAGACGTCGCCAAAGTAAGCCAATTCTTGTTTCCAGGCTTGCTTCGTCTTGCTTGAGCTTGTCACGCGATTTGAGCACATAACCGACTTTTTTTTTTTTTTTTTTGCTTGTGAAGCAAGCACGAACGACAATCATACACGCGCGCCAGCGATTGACTGGTTTCCTGCTCGGCGCAAAGAGAAACTTCTCCTTCTGGACCTTGAGCACGCCATCGCTGAATCGAATCATGGCAGCACTCGGCAGATGTCCTTGTCGCGAGAACGAAGTCAGGTTAGGCTTGGAACAACACCTGCAAGGTCCGTCCACCACGGCGGATGATTATGGAACTGTCGCGTGTGCCTCCCCCCAGAGATAACCGAAGCACGCGATCACAGGGATTGACCAGTGGACGTCGAGAAAAAGGGAAACCGCTTGTCAAGGAAACCACCGAAACTCTGTTTGTTCCAAATCATCGCGGAGAAAATCGTGGAGTGGCCAATCGGACGCCAGCCGCCTATCTGCAGCGCTAAAGCTTGGGTAATAAGTGCTTCTCTGACTGGTCGAAATTAGCACACGTTATTGATCCTCGTGCGCCTCCAAGCTCCATCTTGCATGTTGGCTGCTTCGCTGCTCCTTCGAGATGCTTTTCTGATGCGCATACCAGCAGGGGCAACCGCGAAATGTCCGGCAGGAACGGAAGGCGTTTATTGCTTGGTCCCGGTTCTGACGGCTTGGGATCGCTTGTACTGAAGCCTTATCATTGTCGCATCAATCCTTCGATAAGTGCTATTGGAAGATCTTCGTTGCCCTGCAAAAGAAAGTACCAACACGAGAGGCAACGGGGTGATTTCGCCGCTATCTGGATACGGGGAGACCGAGTCCACCAGTCCGCTTGAGCCTCGATGTCAGCGATGAAGATAGCGGGGGTCGTATATCGACTTGCCGTTCCTTCGGCTGCAACCTCCCTATCACCTGTCCCGAAATGGTATGCCACCACAGACCCGCTCAGGTCGCAAGTCTGGTCTATCGCGAACCATCCGGATTCTGTGCAACCAATTCAGTTGCTCAAACTCTACACGTTTTGGACAGCCTTATCCACTCACGCGAACACAGCCTTATCGACTCGTGCGAACCATATGCGATTTCGAGAATCAATAATGCTGTCTAGCCCTGTTCCCCACGGATGATGCTCCGTCGCTCTTCGATGCTTTTGCCAACACACACTCGTGCGTTCACGTCAAGCTGCAGGTTCGCGAGTCAAAAGCGCCAGCCAAGCGGTTGCAACTTGTCAGCAGGGTTGATGCAATCATGAGCGTAACTTACATGGCGGCCTGAGAGCTGAGGCTTGCATCTTCGCGCGATCCTTCCGCGAATCCTTTTTCGATGATGCTGCCCTACAACTCGGCTTGTAGTCATCTCACACCAATACTGCATGTGGTTCAGGGTTCCCTCCCCTAACTCGAATGAACCTGCTCTGCTCCATTTCCGCTATGCTTCCCTCCACCTCTTATCTACCTTCCTAGTCGAGGCTCCCCAATCTTTGACAGCATCAGAGCAGAAGCTTATCTCAACTACAGAACACTTTATCCTCATGGTTCGCCTTATTCTCAGAGCCCAACCTGAGAGATTAGGGTCCGAACTGCCCGAACTGCCCGAAACCAAACGCGTCCTTCGTCTCTCTCAGTCGGTCCTCGATCAAGGACCTCGACTCAACTGATATCTGCTTTCGTTCACACAGACATTCATGGCTTGCGATCAACAGCAAAGCTGCATCGAACTCCGTGCATTATCCTCTTCATCATGAGCGCGACCCAGTCGAAGATATCAACACCTCCACAAACACAGAAATATGTCGCTTGGCTGGCGTCCGTCACAGCATATTCGCATAATGGCGACTGTCCAAGAGCAAGATGATCCGACCTTCTTTCCAACACCCAATTATTATTCAGCTACCAGAGCAATAACTCTCGGCGGCTTGTGTGAAATGGTGTCATGCACTAGTAGTTGAGTAATCAACATCTTTTGGCAACTCACACAATGGCGCCATGATCGTAAACTTCGTGATATTATCTCATGCGTGACAATTCGTATTGCGCGATAGAGGACTTGTATCCCTGCCTATCCAAACAATCGAGATTGGGAACCGAGGAAACCTGCGTTCAGAACGAGACTCTGGATTTGTTGAGATGGCTATATTGGTGTACGACTAGTGACAAGCAAAGGCAAATGAGTGGAAATGGATACCCAGATGGAATGGCATAGTATGGCTAGAACACTTGCCTCTATCGCTCCCGCCAATCGAGGGAGAGGAACGAGATAAAGTATCACTGAGTGATGTGTATGTTTGAGGCTTCGCTTTGTCTCACATGATTGTTTTGCTTTCCTCTGCTGTTTGATTCTCTCCATCTTTCCCCTTCTTCCATTTCCATCTCTTGTCTACGCAACCACGCCCTGGCTTTTAAGATCCTCGACCTGCTGCTCGGAATATCCCAGCTGCTGCAACACTTCACTAGTATGCTGTCCCAACGTCGGCGGCGCAGAGCGGATCCCCGGCGTGCTTTCCGAAAACTTCACCGGCGTGTTGACGAGTTTGATGGGTCCGCAGGCGGGGTGATCAACTTCTTTGACCATATCTCTCGCTAGCACTGCAGGTGGCATTCTCGTGAGTAAAAAGTGCTTGAAGAAAACGGAAAAAGGCAAGAGGGGGAGGAGCAAAGCTTACCGTGTTCGTGCCTCATGGTGCCTGCGATATCGTTAACGGCTGCATACGGCATACCACTGCCCTCGAAAACATCCAACCACTGCTCTGTCGTCCGTGTCTTGGTAATGGTAGTGATCAATTCCTCCAGCAAATCTCTATTCGCCACTCTCTGTGCGTTTGTCACGAATTTAGGATCGCTCTTCCACTCTGCCTTACCCAAGTGATCGCACAAGACGCCAAAGAGTCTATCGTTGCCTCCTCCTAACATGATACTGCCGTCGGAGGTCTCGAAGCCTTTGTAGGGTACAATGGACGGATGAGCGGTGCCCCAACGCCCGGAATCCGGTTTACCGCTGATCAGATGGGAAGAGGCGAGGTTGGAGAGGGTGGCGACTTGGCAGTCGGAGAGGGAAATGTCTATCCATTGGCCTTGGCCGGTGATGGCGCGTTGGAGCAGAGATGCCAGGATGGAGTTTGAAGTGTAGAGGCCGGTTGTGAGATCTGTCACCGCGACGCCGACTTTTGCGGGTGGGGAGTCGCGGTGGCCGGTGATGTGCATGAGGCCCATTTCGCTTGTTGTCCGTGTCAGTATATATGCGTGCAAGGAAAGGAAAAGGAAGATGAGAGCGATACTCACGCTTCGACCATAACGTCGTAGCCAGCCCTGTTCGCATACGGCCCTGTTTGTCCATATCCAGTGATGCTCGCATAGATCAATTTCGGATTAACCTGCCTCAAAGTCTCATAGTCCATTTTGTACTTCTTCAAAGCACCGGGCAAGTAATTCTCAACCAGAACATCGCATTCTGCCGCGAGCTTGTGCAAGATCTCCACGCCAGAGGGTGATTGGAAGGAAAGAGCGAGGGACTTTTTGTTGCGGTTGACAGAGAGGAAGTAGGCAGATTCGCCGGGGCTGGGTGGAGCAGAGCCTGGTGGTTGTTGGGTAGGGGTACCTTTGATATGGGAAGCATAAGGTGGACCCCAGGCTCGTGTGTCGTCGCCACGGGTGGGGTGTTCGATCTTGATGACTTCTGCACCTAGGTCGCCGAGGATCTGGGTGCAGTATGGCTATCCTTGGTGTCAGTAAGGGGACGAGTCTCGTGTTGTCCTGTGCTTCTTTTCTTGTTTGTGGAGTGGAGCGGATGTAAGGTACGTGGTGCTTTGACCGTATATCTCTTTTGCTCTTTGTGAATCTTTTCCTGCTCTCGCCGATAGATGTCTTTGGTTTCGTATCGGTGCCAGACGTACGGTTCATTTGACAGGAAGAGCGAAAGAGACAGTCTTGTTGTTCAAAGACAGCATCCGCTCTTGTTTCCCTCCATTCTCCGTTCCAACCGACGTGGTGCCTTCTCTTGACATCTCTGAACCCCCTTTCCTACGTCCGCTCAACAGTTCCATCTCTTTCTATCTTACATCCCCAAACAACCTCCTTTGCCATCTCTTCCTCATCCAACTTCATAAGTGTACTTTCCTTCTCTCCCACATCCCCCTGGACCATAGTAGAGACGCAACACTCTCAAACCCCCGGAAAGCAAAGACCTCAGACCACATGACAAAAAGGAAAGGAAAAAAGGAAGAAAGGAGACATGAAACACTCACACCAGCAAGAACTCTAGTCATATCCAACACCTTGACACCCTTTAGTGGCAGAACCTCTTTTGCCTTTGTTGCTGCCGCCGCCGTAGCCATACTCCGGCACGGTCTCAAAATCCTCGGCGTTGGGCGTGTGAGCATCGCTCGTTGGCTGAGTAGTCTCACACTCGTCATTGTAGAAACTCCCACTGATGCTAGGGATAAACGTAGAAGCGAAGAAAGCAGAAATGGCAGAGAGGCAACAGATTTTCAAGGACAACAGGAAAATGTAGTGGATCGCCGAGTGATGCGGTCGCGGAGGTGATGTGTGGGGATGCATGTTCGGGGCCGAGTTTCCGAATGAACGGATGCGGGACCGAGGCCCGATGATAAACTGGCAAGGAGCGACCGACGAAAAAATACAGCAGCAAGAAGAGAAAGCATTTGTTCCGTTTCCTGGTCATAGAATGATACTCTTCAATCTTGATGTTTGCAGAGAAAATAGTCATTTCCATCGACGTTCCTATGTAGATTCTCAACACCCCCCTTCCTAAGCCTTTGCCGGAACACCGATTTCCCAATGCAACGAAAACGTAAACGTAAACCTCCCCCATGCTCGAGACTTTTTACGACCTCTTCCTCAGACGAGCATCCAGCAATATATAACGACAAGCAAATTTACACGAAGTACATCATTGTGATTAGCACATGACGTAGGTGCACTTGCCCTTGGCCTCGCGACCCTGCTCGTTGGCCTCGAGGGTGTACTCAATCTCGACGTCCAAATCTCTTCGGTTTCTCTCGTTGGGCTTGCAGAGAAGGGTGCCGTTGAGCTTCTCGCCAGCCTCGACGGTGAGGTTGTCGTCGAGGTAGAAGACGGTCTGCTTCCAGTGCGTGTACTTTGTGTGGGGGCCGGTCGAGAACTTGACGGGCTTGTGGCAGGCCGAGAATTCAATGTCGAACCAGGCGATCAGGGCGTGCACGTAGTCGGTGCGGCGGACGGGGAGAGAGTAGGGGAGGTGGAACGCGAGGTCGGCGACTTTGCAGGTGTAGAGGTCGAGGGTGATGAGCGGTGCGGGGTCGGTGACGACGGCCTTGAGGTCGACAGTGTCGACGAGGGGCTCGGTGAGGGCGGTGCGCTTGAGTGGCGAGTAGTTGAAGCCCCAGACGTTGTCCCAGACTGCGAGATGACGTTAGCAAGAGTCGAGAGGTGCAGAGCAGCAGAGGTGTGACTGACAGTTGATCTTCTCCTCCTTGTAGTCGCCGTCCTCGATACCGGCGACAAAGATGGTGGCCTTGTCGGGGAAGATGAGACCGCCCTTTTTGAGGTAGCGGTCGCGGGCCCACAGGACAGTGTCAAGCATGGACTCGTAGAGCAAAAAGTAGCCCATCCACTCGGAGATGATGATGTCGACCTCGGGGAAGGGGAGAACAACCTCCTCCATCTTGCCCTGGAGGAGGGTGATCTTGTCGCTCAAGCCATTGACCTCGACAATCTCCTTGGCCTTGTCGATGATGGTCGACATGTCGACACCGATGACGTGCTTGGCGCCGGCCTTTGCGGCGAACCTGTGCGAGGAGTCTCAGCATGTTGTCGTACAAGAAAGAAGAGAGGATGGGGATGCGCACATGGACAGAATGCTGGTTCCGCAGCCGACGTCGAGGACGACCTTGTCCTTGAACAGGTGACGGTTCTGGTAGATGGCGTCGCGGTAGCTGCGCGTGCGCACGTCGTCCTTGAGCATCTCCTCGTGGATTCCATGGTGGTTGTAGCTGCCGAGTGTGTCAGTTGGTGCACTCGTCGAGTAGAGAGTTGAGGGACGAGTACGAGTTGAAGTAGTGCTGCTCAGAGTGAGCAAGACCGGCGAGACGGTCGCCTTGTTGCGGTGCGGCTGCGTTGTTGGCCATGTTTGCTGCGGGCTGACAAGATTGAATTGGGCGAACGCGACGAGTCTGGTAAAAATGGATGCGACAAAAGATACAAAAGTCGAAGGAGGATTTTTGCGAGGAAGGAGATGCTGCTTTGGCTTTTTCCTCGCGCAGCAGAAGCTTCGACTTGTCCCAATCGTCCGAGCGTTGGTCGGACTTGGACTCGCCAAACGCCGAGTACCTGCAAGACCCTGTCCTGCCTGTCCAAGACTCCAACAGACCCTGACTCTGTCGAGGACTCCAACAGTGCCTGACCCTGTCCAAGACTCCATCTCCGGTCTGGACTGCCTTGGCACAGAGAGTGTACTTGATGCAAGAGAATTCAAAGATAAATATGTACAGCAAAGAATGGTATAACTCCCAAGGTAGCCTCACGCGCCGACTTCATCAGCACCTGCCATGGTCGCATCATCCATGTCGCCAGGCCCTCCACCCGGTATGAAGTGACTGTAGACTTCTTCATTGTCATCAACCAGCCAATCCAAGTCATTCTCCTCGGGAGGAAGCAAAGCTGCCAATCCTTGGCCTGGCTTTGGGTAATTTGCCGTGGGATTGTCGAGCTCGTTATACCCTTCGTCCACATCGTCATCTGGTCGCACTGGTAGCGGGTAGTAGGCATGTTCAGACTCATCAGACAGAGGTTCCGGTGGGTTCGGCGGTAAAGGTTCGACTTCAGGTTTGGGAGGGTCAAGCAGAGCTGCGAGTGTGGTGGGTAGAGGTGTTTGGAAAGCTCCCGGTGGGAACAGTGCCAACTCTGGATGTGCTCGATCTGCTCGTAGTAATAACTCGACCAGCGCATTCGTCGGTAGTAACATCAAAACTTCTCGTTTCTGTACATGTCAGCTGTCAACCGCCCGAATGCTCGCGACAGGATACACACCTGGTGGTCCATCATGTCTCCACCGTTGACAAACGACTCGATATCAACCTCGGGCGGCGGCCTCACGGTGCACTCTGAACAGAACCATTCCATGTCGGCAACATCGACAACCTCCTGGCTGATGGGAGGATAGTGGCAGTAGCGGTGGTAGGGAGTGTTGCAGCCATCACAAAATACTATCATGTTGGTGGCTGGACTGTGGGGCCGGAGACATTGCTTGCACACTGCCAGTTCCGGGTTCCTGCGTCCCCAATTGCGCTTACGTTTGGTGCCCGACGTGGGCGAGGCTATGACGGGTACAAAGGTGGTGGGTTTTGTGATTGCGCGGCCAGAGCGAGAGGTCGTTGCCAGCGGAGTGTTCTCGGCGTCGTCGATCAAGTCGTCGTCGCTGTCCGAGCTGACTTCGTGGATTTTGATGCCTTCAGCGAGGGGCTTCCTGCCGCCTCTGCCGCCTCTTCCTCTTGGACGACCGCCTCTTCCTCTGCCACGCCCTCGACCAGTAGACGGCGGTGTTTCGGCGGCTGCTGTCAACGGAGACATGGTGTTTCCCGCCAACGCGCCCCGTCCTCTGCCTCTTCCTCGACTACCTCGCGGACGGCCTCCACGATTTCTCCCCCGGCCTCCTCGCACAACTGGAGTGGTAGTAGCATCCATTAATGCGTCCACATGCTCCTCTTTTACTCTCGTATCACCAGACTCCAGGGAGGCCGAGGTGGTCATGTTCTTCAGGACGGCATTCCTCGCGGCTTCCCACTCTTGAGTACCGTAGACTGCAGACAAGTCTGTCGGAGGCAGGCGGTCCAGGATTTGATCGGTGGCTGGAGAGAAGGATTTCATGGCAGGACGGGCAGCGCTGTCGTCTCTCGGAGCATTGATTGAAGGAGTTGCAGTGGCCGGCGCATCGGTCGAGGAAGGGTTCAGCGATGGAGGCTGGGTTGAGCGGACGGGAGGGAGCGCATTGGGTTGAACAGCGTCCGAGTCATGAGGATTGGCTACGGGTGGATTGCCATTTGGGGCAGTCGACATGTCGACGTCTGGTTGAGGCAGTTGCGACAGACGACCAAGGGACCCTCTCCAGCGCTCTCGCATGACACAATCGGAAGCTACTCGTGCTTGTACCACGGGAATGCACCGCCACACGTCCGCGGCGGAAGCCACTGCCGTGCAACAATCACAAGGCACCGTATCCGCGGAAGCGCCACAAGGGAAAAAGCGGCGGCTACGTCAGCGGGTTGGAGCGAACATCAACAATTGTTCGGCGTCTCTCCGTCCTCGCTCGACAACAACAATGCCAGTACCAGAACGACCGTCCATTGCCGTCACGGCCGGCCACCAGACCGAGCGCCACGACTTTGCAGAGTCGACAACTCCCCCGCCGCAATCCTCTCCCCCGGCGAGTCCCCCTCCTCCCGCTGCTCCCGCTCCGCAGCATCGCCCCGTCTCTCCCAACCTCTCGACGTCGTCGTCCAAGAAAACCGCAGAACCCGCGCGCCCACGATGGATCCTCCACATGCAGGCCCAGATGTGGCGCTTCCTCATGGGCATTGGCATGCTGCTGCACCGCATGGCCCCGCCGCACCCGCCGAAGCCGTCGTTCAAGCGCTCCATCAAGGCGACCGTCAGCTCAAAGCCCGGCGACTTTGACCTGCACTTTTACGTGCCCAAGGACTACGCCCAGCACCGCCGCACAAACTTTGCAAAGAAAAAGTACCCCTGTGTCATCAACTTCCACGGCGGAGGCTTCACCTTGGGCAGCCCGAGCGACGATGCCCGCTGGTGTGGGACCGTCGTCGACGAGTGCGCCGCCGTCGTCGTCTCTGTCGACTACCGCCTGGCCCCCGAGAACCCCTTCCCCACCGCTGTCGAGGATGGAGTCGACGCCGTCCTGTACATGGCCCACAACGCCGATGAACTCGGCATCGACGAGAACAAGATTGCCCTCTCTGGCTTCAGCTCGGGCGCCAACATGGCCTTTACCGTCCCGCTCCGTCTCTACGACCACCAGAGCGAGTTCAGCAGGATCGAGACGCACGGCGCCTCTTCGTCCATGCTTAGTCTGCCCAGGGCGCAAGACCCGAGCTCGTCCAGTCTCAGCGTCGACCGCATCGTCCGCAGCCGCAGCCACACAGTCGCTCCCACTCTCGCTTCCCTGCAAAAGCAGCAGATGACGGTCAAGCAAGTCGAGACGGTCCAGTCGGTCTCGCTCTGCGCCATTGTCCCCTGGTACCCGTCCTGCGACTACACGCAAACCCGTGAGGAGCGCAGAAACACGTCTGTCCGCACCGACCAGGATCTCCCCGCCATCTTCACAAACCTCTTCGACGAGTCTTACCTCCACCCTCCGGACACGATCCCCCTCGACTCGCCTTACCTCTCCCCCGGCATTGCACCCACCTCCCTCCTCGCTGCAGCCCTGCCTCAAGACATCATTATGCATACTTGTCAATGGGACATGCTGCTGGCCGAAGGTGAAAAGTTCCGCGACCGCTTGATCGGCAAGGGCATCAACAAGACCGTCCACTACAAGATGATCGAAGGTGTGCCTCACGGCTGGGACAAGGCACCCAACCCGCTCAAACCCACTCCTGGTGTCAAGCAGCACTATCTGCATGCCACCAATCTCCTGCGACAAGTCTTTGCCAATCAAGGTGGCAGTGCCACTGAAGACGCTGTCATCGGCGGTGTAGCTGGTGAAGGTAGGAGAATGAGTACCTTGGTTAATTAGACATTTTGCCTCTTTTCTCTTCTGTCCTTTATAGCATGCAATCTAGCTTTAATCTCTTTCTGCAGTCTCCATTCTCCAGCACCTGTGTCTTTCACACCTCTGGTCATGATACCACGCATTCAGCATTTATTCTGGCGTTCAACCACTCAAGACGGTGTGTCTCGCCTGATGACCGCGAACAACAAGGGTCGTGGTTTTCCAATGATGGTGAGCTCTCGAGATTTTGCCCGAATTCACACTTTCACCTCTGAAACACCTCACGTATAAACACTTTGTCTTTGGTGCGAGTACAAATTTCAGATACGGGTCATCATATTGATGTCAAAAAAAAAAAAAACCAAAGTGTGAATTTTGCAACATCGCAAAACTCTACCGAACACACCTTATACACACCACTTCCTCCTTGTCTCACACCGTCCCTGGACACCGACATTTTCAACCTCGGAGACATTCTTCGCAGCGAAAACCGCCACTCAAGACTTGCGGAAAGCTTGGATGGTCTTGAGCACGGAGCTGTAAGCGGGCTTCTTGTTGAAGTTTTCGTCCCAGAGCAGAGCTGCGCCTTCGGTGGGGAAAACACCGGGGATCCACGAGTACTTGTCCGATACACCCTGTGCCTGTTGTTAGCGGTGGTTTTTGGGATAAGAGAGAAAGATGGAGTCGGCAAGGAAGAAAAGGGGAAAAAGGAAACTTACCCAAACGGTAATACCAACACAGCTCTTGACGTTGATGCAAGACTGGACGACTCTGGCATAAGCATCTGCTTGAGCCTTCAAC
This sequence comes from Aureobasidium sp. SLJ-2021a, assembly GCA_019677095.1. NCBI lineage: Eukaryota > Fungi > Ascomycota > Dothideomycetes > Dothideales > Saccotheciaceae > Aureobasidium > Aureobasidium sp. SLJ-2021a. The sequence continues at coordinate 305,929 of JAHRBU010000027.1, forward strand.
TTGGCAGGCGTGGCAGGTGTGGTGAAGCGGATGTCCAACTCTGTGTAAGCGACTTCCACGCCCAGGTCTGCGTACAACTTGAGCACGTTGGTCAGGGTCTTGACATCAGGGGTGACGCCACCGCCAGTGGACGCAGTGGCCTCGGAACTCAAGTGTGCCTGCAAACCCACACCGTCAATCTGGACACCGTAGCTTTGGACGAGCTTGAGAATACGCTGCGCACCCAAGGCCTTGGCGCTGCCGTACTCGAGGTTGTAGTCGTTGTAGTACAGCTTGGTCCTGGACCCGGCGTACTTTGCAGCAAGGCGGAAGGCGATGGGGATGTAGGCTTCGCCAATGGTGTTGTAAAAGACGGACTTGCGGTACGTGCCATCCTCCTCCAAGGCCTCGTTGACGACATCCCAGTGCGTGCACTTGTTCTTGTAGCGGCCCGCGACCTTCTTGATGTGGTTCTCCATGATGGAAATCAACGTCTTGTTGTCAAAGTTGCCTTGGCTGACCCAGGCGGGCAGCTGCGAGTGCCAGACCAGGGTGTGGCATCGCATCTCCTTGTGGTAGCGGTCGGCAAAGTCGGCCACAGCATCTGCACCGGCAAAGGTGAAGTTGTTGCGTTGGGGCTCGGTGGACTCCCATTTCATGGCATTCTCGGGCGTGATGGAGTTGAAGTCGGCACGCGACTGGATGATGGCTTGTTCGACGGGGTCGTCGCGGATGGTCAAGGCTGTGCCGATGTATTGGCGGCCTTTGGAAGTCCAGGCTTGAGCGAGTCCGACTTTCTTGGAAGAAGAGGAGGTCGTGTACCTGAAGAATGAAGGTTAGACCTTGTAGGCATTGGCTGAGAAGGCCAGGAGGATTTACTCAGAGTCAGTGGGAGCGGCAGTACTGAGGCCGATCAGGGCCAGAGCCGCGGTGATGCTGGGAAGATGCATAGTGTTCGAGGTGCGTTGAGTCTCTGCTCGTTGTACTGAGGGGACCTGTCGATGGAGATGCAATATACGAAGGGCAGAAGCACCTTATATACTCGTCCGGGATAAATCTCAAGCACTGGGTATACACTTACCTTTGCACTTACCTCCTCTCCAACCCAGATTATCCGTTCACCAGCCGCAATCAAGATGCATACCACAAGCGACATCGCCTACCTTCAGAGGTCCGTTGCTATAGTCCAAGCCGGTTATGCAAGAGGCAAAGGCCAGGCCTTCGTCCCTCGACCACGCTCCCCGCAGACATGCATAGTGTGGGGACATACATCTTCCCCCTGGGGTAAATAACTTGCCCCTCACTAGTCAACCTTGATGGAGCTATTCATTCTCAGACTGGCCGTCTGTGGCGTCCATCGATATGAGGTGCAAGTCGACTCTGCTGCGTTGCCAAGGGGGGTAAAGTCGTGGATATATTCTTGCCCAGCAAAGCCAAGCCCCGTACAGGCTGTAGACTGCGATATACCGGGCGGAAGGCTCAAAGGACCCGCCCCGATGAGAAGCTTGGTGTCAGTTGCGTAATGGTTCGCCGAGATCTGTATAGCCTGAGACTGTGTGGCCGAGGTTGAGTAAGCCGCTTAGAAGATGGCGATACCGAGGGGTATTCGATGAGATGAAGACATGGCCATTCTTCGTTGCGATCAGCTGAATATTCTTACCTCCGGCTGATTGTTTGTTCGTATTTGGCTGTCACAATAGTCGCGTCGAGAAGTAGTTTGCAGTATTGAAACATAAGTAGTGGTTCACCAGATGAAGACAGTGTTCGACGTTCCTCAGAAATCCAGAAAGGCACGTCGAGAATTGGCTTGGCAAAGATGAGGAGACTCGAGCAATCTTCTCTCACAATTGACGTCCTGCATCCTGCTAACCAGTCCATCTCAATCATGGCCCGCACAACCATAGCATTACCTACATCTTGGATGAGTTCGCTCTACGAAATAAAACGTCACCCTTGATCCGGGCGGTCGGGCACGAGTGCTATCACCCCCAGCGTCACAAACACGGACAGCGTCCTCCGGCCGCGAAGTGCAACTTGTTGATCAACAACCCGACAACAGACGACTCTGGTGTTGTTCGTAGCGACATACTCTAGGGCCCACTCACGCTCAATACATATCGCCTCTGGACATGTCCACGACCACATCGGCAACACGCACAGATGGTGGATATCACTTTGACACCACGAGTGCTACAAAGCTGGAGCAAGAGCATGGACAAATACAAGGAATTTCGCTGTGGAGAAATACAACACACACGCGACAAACCATCGGAATTAGATGTTGTCAGGCTGAATAGCGGCAGGTAATCTCTGTCGTGCTTGGGTCTTGGAACCCCCCTTGGAGCACCTCGCGCAAACCCTCCCTGCCAGATCCTTAGCCTCTACTTGGACGGGTACAGATCCAGGTTGGTTGCAGTGATTCTTGTGAGTTGGCGTCAAAATTCCATAGGCTCACCTCTGGAATGCCAGGAAGTATTGAAAGACAAAAAGTAAGTTGCTATGAGCTCAAGTTTATGGAACTGGATTGTGAATCTCTAGTCCCTTAATGCTCAACCTGTCTTCGTCGACTGGAATGCACCGTTCTGCTCGATGGCTGTAAACACCTCTTCGGCGTGTTGAAGCACCGACTCCCTGAAATTCTCTATCCACAGCTTCTGGTAGAACATCCCAACATCGCTTGTCGCGTCTGTATACGGCAGAGAATCTGCGTCACCTTTCTTGACACCATCAGTGGCCCTGACCACATCATCCTCTTCTTCCACATCTGTCCCAACTCTGCTTCCCCTAGCCGGCTAGCTACCTGCCCATCCCGAGATATAGCACCCTCTGAAGCGCCCACGTTTGATTGGCTGATACGCACGGACGAATAAACCCCAACGCAGCTTTGCTTCCCCTCCCCATCACCCCGCGCCAGAAACAGCAATACAATCCTTCACTTGCACAACGACAACGAGCTTCTCGCGACCGCACTGTTTTTGATCTCTCATCTTCCACACTCTACTGCCGCTTTCTTTCCTGTTCACTGACTTGCACCATCGCCTCCCACTACTCCAAGATGGAGAAGAAAACATGGAAAATGCTCGGTAAGCACCGACTCGTGTTTGACAATGACGTCCGAGCGGAAACTCACTGCAAACAACAGAAAACAATCCAGACGTGATGAACCGGCTCGCAGAAAAACTGGGTCTTTCGTCGACCCTCCAATCCTATGACATCTACTGCCTGGACGGACCCGAAAATTTCGCACACATTCCTCGCCCTGCTCTGGCTCTCTTGGTCATCATCCCACTCACAGCCGCCTGGGAAGAAGACCGCAAAACCGAGGACCAACACAAGGAACCCTACACTGGCTGCGGGCCAGACGAGCCCGTTATCTGGTTCAAGCAGACCATCGGTAATGCGTGTGGCTCCATCGGTCTGCTGCACAGTTTAATCAATACGCCCGCTGTCGACTTCATCAAGCCTGACTCCGAGCTCGCGAAGATACGCAGCTGTGCTGTTCCACTGGATATGACCAAGCGAGCCGAGATGCTGTACAACAACGAAGCTTTCGAGGACGCCCACAAGTCAGTCGAGCAAGAAGGGAACAGCCACGCCGATCCAAATGACGAGCGCAAGGGTGGACACTTTGTTAGCTTTGTCAAGAGTGGAGGCAAGCTATGGGAGCTTGAGGGTGATAGGAAAGGTCCGTTGGAGAGAGGAAGCCTTGGTGACGACGAAGACGTTCTCAGCCCGAGAGCACTGGACATGGGTATTAAGAGGATCATCGGGTTGAACGCAAGTGGAGATGCAGAAGACATCCGATTCAGCTGTATTGCTTTGGCTCGCAAGTCTGAATAAGAGCGACAAGACCAGATGTCCGAATAGCTCATATCTCATAAGCAAAGTATGCAGTAAGACCGCAGTGAGCTTGTTCCGCGAGCATGTGGAAGCCAAGCAGTACCCGTTAGGAAAGGTCCAACAGATCGCAAGCCAAGACATCCATTATTCTCTATTGCAATCCCTCGCTTATGCTTAGCTAAAAATCATTGGCGAAACTGTTAGACATAGCACCCTCTAGAGCGCCTACGTTTGATTGGCCAATACGCACGGACGAATAGACCGTACTTAGCTTCACCTCCCCTTATATGGTGATTACAATATGAACGCCGACTTTGAATGAACAACACATGATTAGCAAGATGTTCATTCTTGAGCATGACATCCCGGCCGAGGCAAGATTACTGTGTGTTTGATCACCTCCGTAGACTAACAATGTTGCATCAACAGATTATCGATGGGTTCCTGCGTAATGTATACAGCGAATCAGGTGTATACCATCTTTGGCTAGCAGACGACAGCCCAGGCAGCCTCCCGGATGGTTTTGATGTCGCAACAGTGCCCCCAGTGTCCTCTGCGTGGAGTTCTCCATTTGCCGGAAGAACCATCGAAGATGCACTCAAATATCTCTCAACTATTTTTACCGACACTGAAGTAACGTTGAATTGCACGTACATTGTGGTTCTGGACAAGCATCTATACACTACAAGGAACTAGGTGATTGTTTGCAAAATCGATGAAGAGGGTACGATCACCGCCGCTCCTTGCGCAGCAGAAGATCCCATCTTGCACATCGATTCCCTGTCCTGGCATTTATGGCCGCAGTATTTGACCGGATGGAGGAGGGAGGGAAAACCGTTCTTGCAGCGTTCGCCACAACTGATCTAATTGACTCTTTCCTGATGTTCTTTGGATGAGTTGGTTCATGCTGATTTGAAGAAAAGGATTCGGTGAGAATCTTCCCTGATATGACTATCTATCACCATCGTATTGAACGTGATGTTTTCAATGGGGGGTCTATCAAATCGACACGGGTTGGATCAATGGTGCTCGGCGGGCCCCAATGATGACTTCGACGCCCCTGGCGAGTTCAAAGAGTGCTTGCTCGTGATATTCATAGCTTACAAGCTCCAAGCCGACCGGCAGTCCATCTGATGTGAAGCCTGCAGGGACTGTGATAGCGGGCAAACGAGCTTGACTAGCCAGCAGAGTGTTTACAGGAAAACTGTAGCCTGAGGGGAAGCGGCCGTTTGTAGCGTCTTCATGCTTTGGTGGAGGGACCTGAACGTCGGGGAAAGCAATCGCATCGAGCTTCATAGAGGCCATCAGATGATCGACCTTCCTCTTGAAGTCATCACGATCGAGGATCCTTTGGAGGTAGGTGGCATCCTCAGCAGGATTCAATGGTCCATGTGCCATCTGCCAGGTGAAGTCGAGGAATCCTCGGGGCATATTCTCGGGAACTGTTTGAACCACGTCTTGTGGGAGATGGGGCTTGGTAGCGAGGAAGCTGTTGATGTCAGATCTCGAGCGTTGCAAGTACGTGAGGGTGGAAATGATATGATCTTGGAGATTTTCGAGATGAACGTCAACAAACGTGGTGCCCTCGTTCTTCAGATTTGAGAAAGCGTGATTGATAACCTCATTGACGGCCTTGCAGTAGGGATCCGAGTCTGGTCCAAAGACCTGTCGCAGAACGCCGATTCTTGCCTTGCGTATCTTGGTCGGACCTTGGTCCAATGTTGAGGCGTAACTTCCTCCCTTTGGCAAACCAAGACTCTGTGCAATGACAGCGACGCCTGTGTAGTCGTCTTGAGGATCGAAACCAACCATGCAATCCATGAGAAGCGCGCAGTCTTGGACTGTACGTGCTATTGGGCCTGGGGTATCTTGCGTCTTGACGAGTGGGCAGAAGCCAGAACGGCTGATCAGACCCGTGGTGGGTCTGAGCCCAACTAGATTCGTAAAACTCGCAGGACAACGGACACTGCCTCCGGTATCCTCACCCACGGCGACAAGTGCCAAGTTTGCCGCGACCGCAGCAGCGGAGCCACAGGATGAGCCCCCAACATCGTGATCCAGCTTGTATGGGTTTTTGGTCGGGATCCAATCGCTTGCTGAGGAATGACTGAACCATGTTGTCGCCCACTCTGACATGGTTGTCTTGCCCAAGACTACTGCACCTTCCTCCTTCAATTTCCTTACCAAGAACGCATCCTCTGTTGGGATGTTGCCCTTGTTGGCACCACAACCATACATAGTTTCCATACCTGCAGTGTCGGCTTGGTCTTTGATCAGGATAGGGATACCGTGCAGGCGACCTTTTAATACTCTATGCGTGTTGAAATGGTGATCAAGCTTGCGGGCTTCCGCCAGTGCTGTCTGGGAGATGGCAAGCGTCGCATTGACTTTGGGACCAGCCTTGTCCAGGCGATTGATCCGATCCAGGTATGCAGCTGTAAGTTCGCCTGCAGAGAATGAGCCTTTCCGAAACGCATCGTGAACTTGAGCAATGGTCAGCTCCTCAATGTCGATGGTTGTTGCCATGCTGTGATGCCAAACGCCCTGTATGGACTAGATTCTGAAATTCTGTCTTGTTGTGTATTGTAGTCTTCAAAGTCCAAGGCGATGGGCTGCTTCTTGCTGTGGAGTCCTCATTCTTATCACTTACGTGTTGTCTGTTGAGCCGACGCCAAGCAGGCAGTCGAATACCTCATCTATTTTGGCGAAAGGATTAGCGGGGTCGCAATAAATATGCAACTGCGAAATTCATTTGGGAGAGACACCAGGGAGAAGGCAATATAATGGTGACGACTCATGTCGGATGGAGAAGTAGGGATGGTGCCGATCTCGACTTCAAAGGTTGATCAGTCAGACGTCCTGTCCTATAGAGCAAACTTCTTCCAGTCCTGCAAGCACACCCCAAGATCCGTCAACTGCTTCTATGCATGTTCCATGATCTGTTCACCCGACTGGCCCCTCAAAGCATCGTCAAATGGCGAATGAGCTCCCTGGAGTAGAGTGATCTTCGAGGCATCGAAGCCATATCCCAGGATTGAGGTCCGCACGCAAAAGTCAGTCTGTAGACCTACAAAGACAAGATCATTGATGCCTTCCGACCGAAGTGAGGGTGCCAGGAACGAATTCGCTGTGAACATATCGCCTGGACAGGTTTTTAGTTGCGACATAGCGATTATTGGCTGACCCGTACCTACCGACGTTCTTGTAAATCAATTTTCCGGTCTCCAGGCCCTCTTGCGGCAAGAAAAGAAGATTCCACGTTGGTGTTCCTCGGTCCAAAGGGTCTTCTGGATCCTTGTCATCGTGTTGGACAAAAAGTATTTTGATCTTGATGGCTATATGTGATACATTCTGCCGCGAGAAGCAAGATTACCTGTCAACGTTTTTCAGCCATTGCTGGCATCATCAGGGGTACCGAACCTGACAAAAGCGCCTAGATTTTGAGCGAGGATCGTACAACCCAACCATCCGCGAATAGTACAGCGATTATTGCCGCTACGCCGCTTAACAAGGCCACGGTCCATGTTTCTGTCTTCCATCCTGCAGCTCCTTGGATCAATCCGCCCCAAAGCGGGCCCAATGCACAACCAGTCGAGTAAGCTGCTGACCAAAGACCTTGACTTTGAGCGATTGCTTTTTCGTGACTAAACAACTTTGGATTTTCTCGAGCGTACTGGGCGACGCTGTGATCGATCTGAGCAGAGTAGATTCCCAGCCTTCCTGCCGCGAACAATCCTGTGAGAGCCAAAAGGGCGCACATGAGGACTTTCTGCTTGAGGGTATCGTGATCTACGAATCTTAAACAGGCCAGTGGGATAAAGCCAAGTAGGAAAGTGGATGTCAAGATGATTCGGGCGCCATACCGGTCTGCACAACGGCCGATGTAAGGTGCCAGGAATGTCGGGATCACAAGCGAGATGTATGTCAATCCCACTCCACGTGTGTTGTAGTGGAACGTGTCTTCCAGGTGTATTGCAAGAGCGCCATCGAAGGTGGTCAAGAGAGTGGCGTCCAGAACCGTGATGAGCAGCATTGCGACGAACCAAGGAAAACGCCAGAGCAGCATGACGGGCGGCAAAGAGAAGGAGCTCTCTTGATCTTGCGCGTCTTCTGTCGACAAAGGCTCTGGCTTTTCTTCTGGAACTCTCGACTCGTCCTCAGTTACAGGTGATTTCATGCGAGTCTTGCGAGGCTCAATCACTGCCAATCTTAAGATAGCATCGAGGCCAACCAGCCCATAGCACATCGCCCACACAGCATGGTAACCGGCTGCGTCGAAAACAACACCACTCAGTGTTGTGCCTAGGAAGAGTCCACAACTGACACTGATACCTACAAAACCCGAGTGCTCAGCCAGGTTCTCCTCTTCGACGACATCCACGGCCAGAGCAAGACTGCTGGTCCAGACTATGCCGGAAGAAAGTCCAACGATGATGAGGCCGCCGATCCAGAAGCCGAGGGAAGTGCCCACCATAAGGAGGGCAAGACCAACCGCTTGGAAGACCAGTCCGGAGAGGAACAATGGCCTCCGAAGGCTTGATCTGTCCGAGAACAGACCCGCGATTGCTAGGATCGTTGGTTATCGATTGGCGCCGCCACCACGTTCTATGCGGATGTGACTTACGCGCACTTATCACGATAGAGATACTGTATATTGCTGGAAGTAGACTCGTCCATAGTTGAACTATCTTGCAGTTTTGTCAGCCGTTGATTCGCGACAGTCACCGACTTGAGTTGATTGACCGACCCTGATTACTCTCAACTTTGACTCGACGCTCGAGTACTGTAGGGAGAATTGGTGGAAGGACGCTATAGAAGAAGATGTCGGAGAATATGGCCAAAGAGCATGTGCACAGAACGAACACCTTGGAGCTGCGCGCACTGGTGAGTCGCATCGTCGAACGCGCCTGAGTGTACATAGCGAGACTGCGACAGCAAACAGCAGACCGCACTTGGGTCGTAGTGTAGGATAGTCATTTGGTCCGCGCGCGAAGTCAAAAGGTCATCCAAAAAGTCTTGGAATGGTGACTAATAAGTCGAAGATCTTGAAGACGCCGTTGGGATTCGAAATACGATTGGCAAGAGTTGAACTCGTCACACGAGATGCATTGGCTCAATCCAGGGAGCTAGGCCGCTTTGAACACAACCCAAAACAGGCAATGCACAAGCTTACGCCATGTCGTTCTAAAGGAATCTGTTACAGTATTCCTTACATACAGGACTCTTCTGTGTTTCTGAAAACGATGCTAGATGGGGACATTTACAAATGTATGAATGAGTACAAGCGACACATCATGTCTGCGTTGCAGATGCAACAACAAGTAGAACAATGGAACAACGTGGGTGTACCCGTTTGACCGCACCACGTAACCGTTGCTAATTCAAGATTTGGTTTCGTAGTGCAAAAGATCGACGCTTCCCAGTATCAAATATCTACCAAGATGACACAATGCGCAATGCTCGACGTCTTCTCGTTGTGCGGTCAAAAAGGCAAGAGCCCTCAGATCGCTTGACACAGGGCACTGTCGTCCTTTCAGCTTCCAATGGACAACTTATCGCAATTTCCGTGTCAGAATGGCAACTCCAGTGCGGACGCATCGAAGCAATGGGCCAGACACGACATTCCTATCATCACCCTTGGAGAACCGATAGTACCACATCCCAGCAGAACCATCGACACATGCATCGATCTTGCTTTTGCGGCTCTTGTGTGTGTGTTTACTGGTGACACGACTGTTAATTTCCTATCGTGCACTTTGAGCGAGCAAAGTTCACGGCATGCAGTTCGGCATTTAACCATCACTTCAAGCACGACGATCGCGGAAGGTTTCGCATCGATTGCAGCATTTGCTTTGGTTGACACGAACGTCAAACTCGCGGCACCTAGTGCGATCATCCATGTCTCCTCGGATTCAACACATGACTTCAAGAGACCTTTGGAGAACGTTCCACTGCAGGTTTTGTGCCATGCTGACGCCAAAGTACTGGATGTCAAAGTGCAGTTGCTGTTTGATGAAAGCGCAGTCGACCAATTTCACGCTCAAACCATCGGTGAACATCTTTCCAAGCAAATCAAGTTGATCTGGGAGGCTGATATGAACGACCAAATCGTTCGACTCCACCGACTAGCCGCCGAGGATGCAGCCTTCATCAGGTCCCTAAACTCTACACCACAAAAGCTCGATCACCGAATGATACACAGCTGCATTACTCAGAGTTCCAATCGCAATCCCGAACACGCAGCGATCGAAGCGTGGGATGGTGTGCTCTCTCGCGGGCAACTAGAAGAGCATTCGAACAGACTGGCCCATACACTCTCAACCGCTGGTGTCAAGCGCGGATGTGTGGTGGGCATTTTCATGGACAAGTCCGTGTGGGTCCCTGTCGTCTTGCTAGCTGTTCTCAAAGCTGGCGGGGCGTTCTTGATCATGGAGCCGACGCTGCCATTTGAAAGGCTCGAAATCATGACAAGCAGGACAAATTTTTCTCATGCAATCACTTCGCGTGAGCACATGGCTTTGGCATGCTCTCTGGTTCCTGTTGTAATCACCGGAGATGCTTGCGGCGACTTCGTGGTCGTAGATCGGGGCAACGGACGCCCAAACGTTGTTGAGCTTAGAGAAGTCGACGAGGTACAACCAGAAGACCCTGCTTTTCTCATCTTCACATCAGGCAGCTCTGGCATCCCGAAGGCGATAGTGACACAGCACTTTGCCTGGGTGACAGGCTATACTAATCACATTCACAAGTTCGGCATTACCGAAGGCACAAGAGTCTTTCAATGTGCCTCATACAGCTTCGTCGTGTCAATCCTCGATACACTGTCCACGCTTATGGTTGGTGGTGTGGTTTGCATTCCTAGTCCTGACGAGCGCACGAACGATCTCGAGAACGCCATCCGACGCATGCGAGCTGTGTACATCTGCATGACGCCTTCTGTTGCGAAACTGTTGACTCCAGCTCGAGTCCCAAGCCTTGAGACCTTGGTTCTGGTTGGCGAGCCCATCCCACGTTCTCTTGCGGAAATGTGGCTTGAGACAGGGACTGCCACGCTACGCAATGGATATGGTCAGAGCGAGGCCTGTAGTATGAACAGCACTGCAGTCCTCTCTTTATCAGACGTATCGTACCGGAACATCGGCAACAGTACCTGGCTACGTTACTGGATAGTCGACCCCTGCAATCACGACCGGTTGATGCCTGTCGGCGGACTCGGAGAGCTAATAGTCGAAGGCCACAGTGTGGCATATGGTTACTCTGCAGAACCCGAAAAGATAGCAGCGGCGTTCATACAAAGTCCTGCGTGGGCTGCAGAGTTTGGCGCGGGTGAAGAGGGCCGCAGATGGTACAAGACCGGTGACTTGGTGCAATACCGGGAGAACGGAGATCTTTTCCTGTACGGCAGAAAAGACACTCAACTCAAAGTACACGGCCAGCGGGTCGAGGCTGCGGAGATTGAGCACCATGTCATGAAAGCTCTTCAAAGCGAAATCAGTCAGGTCGTGGTCAACAAAGTTGTGCATAACGATGAGTCTGGTGCTGAGAGCATCGTCGCATTTGTCACACCCTCTGTAGGCCCTGATCAGTCGGTTGGAGCTCTTGCAACAGAGAACGGGGGAAGAACCGATCAAACGCTTCGCAAGGAAATGGTCAACCGCCTCCAAGGTACTGTCCCGTCATGGATGATACCAAAAGACGTGATCTCTGTATCAGCAATGCCTCGGACAGCAACTGGCAAACTCGACAGACGTTCCGCGAAGGACTGCGCTACGGAAAGTGCCAAAGCAAGACCGTCGCAAGAAATCAGAGCAGATGCCACAACTCAGATTCCGACTTGCATTGACTGGCCTTCGAAAAATGCAGAAGCGAACTTCAGTCTTCTAGCACCCATATGGTGTCGGATTCTGAAAATCGATGCAGAGAGAATTGATACCAAAAGCAGTTGGACTGATGCTGGAGGAGACTCCTTGTCTGCTATGATGTTCGTCAGAGAGGCAAGAAGGGCTGGATGTCAGTTGAGCTCAGCCGACATCATGTCCGGCACATCTTTGGTCAAGTTGTGTGACGACGTTCGAACGCAGGAAGATACTGCTCGAGATACAATCCACACCCCTGACGAAATCGACCAGGACCCAGATGGTCAAAGTCCACTGACAGAATTCCAGCGTTTCTACCTGTCGCGATCGCGAAGCTCGGGCAAAGACCAGCTGTACAAGTATGAAATTACTTTTCGAGGTGCATTTGACTGGGCAAGATTACAGCAAGCACTGCGTCAATGGATCAAAGCTATCGAAGCTTTGCGCCTGACATTCGAAACTCAGCAAGGACACGAGATCATACAGTATGCGATCCTTCCAGACAGCAAAGAATGGGAGCTTCGCCTCTGCGAACACGAGACTGATGATCAGCTTACCGCGAAGTCAGCAGCCCATGATTTTGTCAAGCACCCAGTATTCATTTCTTTGAGCCAAAGCATCACAACGAATTCCCAGAGAACCCGGCTCGTGATTCATATTCACCATGGTATCTTCGATGGTCTGTCGTGGAATCTTCTGCTGGAGGATCTTGTATCAGCCTACCAGGGTCACAGGCTTCCAACACGACCAAGTTTTCTCACATATCTCCAACATCGGCTTTCGGAACGATCACTTGAGTCAATCGGATACTGGAAAGAGCTTCTTCGAAACTCTTCCCCAACAACTCTGCGTATGCACCCTGGATCAAGCTTTTGTGGAGTCGAAGGCGTATCCAGTCCTGAGCATGTCGTTTCAGGTGCAGTCTATCTTGAGCCGGACAATCATCGCAAAACCACGGCGTCGATGTCGACAATTGTGCAGGCTGCGTGGAGCATCGTACTTAGTGCGATGTCTGGTCGTGATGATGTTCTTTTCTTGTATCTTGTGCATGGTCGGGACGAGAATGTCGCAGATAGCGACAAGATCATCGGCTGCTGTGTTTCTGAGTGTCCACTGCGGGTCAAACTTGACAAGAACATGTCAATCGCAAGTCTTACAGCCCTGGTGCAACGTCAGGCGATGTCGTGAATTCCTCACGCACACCTGGGCTCCAACACCATTGCAACTAATTGCACCAACTGGCTGTCAAAGGAACGAGTATACCATCGTAGTTCATTTGTTCTTCACCAGACGGTGGAAGCAAAAGATCACATAGTGGTAGGAAATACTGGATACATCGATGTCGGAGAACCGGAGGTCGAGCACAAGCTGACTTATGACTTCGATCTGGTGACGAGTTCGTGCGGCCCGAACTGTCGTTCAACCTGACGTGTTTACGCCAAGTGTATACTGGACAGGAAGCGCAAGCTACAGCAGATGCATTTTCGATGACCCTAAGGATGCTTGTAGCTGGCAAAGGAAATGTGGGTGATTTGCAGCGACAGTTGGCTACCTTGGCCTTCCTTCCCACCATGAAGGCAGAACCGAGACCTTGCGACAATGTTGCCCGGTAGAGCCAAATGTACACAAGAGGATAGTTCTTCCACGTCATCCAGTAATCATTCTACCAAAGCTGCGCTTCCATCTGTTTGGACCGTGAACGTTCACACCAGCTCAATATCGGAGACGACCTCAACGTCGAGTTCAGGTGACTGCTCGCCATGTCACATGTACGTTGCCGGTTCAATTGGCGTCGTTCATATCCTCCACGACAAGCAGTAATCTAGAAGGCGACGCGATATACGACGCGACGATGCAGATTGCAATAGAAGCAAAGAGGGTCAAAAAGTTGTTGCAACGCTCCAATCAGCCCAGAAGTCAACATAGGTCTGTTCGCCCGCGAGATCGACCGACTTCTTCTTGACTGACAGACAATGGAAGTATGGCATGTTACCAGACACACCCGTTTTTTCAACAGGCCAATCTCCATCTATCACTAGCGTTCTCCAGAATCGAAGAAGATCGCGTAGAAGGGCCGGTGGTCTGCCAGGAATCCATGGACAAGATCCTCTATAGGTGAAGAGATTTTCCCTACCTCTTCCGTCGGAAAACACGACTGCATCGCCCCAATCCTTATCTGGCGAGAGATAAACCCCGGCTCTGCGGTTCAACAAGGCCGAGCCTCTGCCCTTGTAGTCTCTCAAGGAAGGCTTTGAATGATCGCGCCAACTGGATTCTACGGCTCTGCCAGGAAAGAGCAACGTCGGTGCTAGATCGAGGGACAGAGCTGATTGATAGCCCTCGTCATCCTCAGGCTTTGTGCCGATCACTTGTTTGCGCTCGCTATCTTGAGGTTCTGAAGCGTGTCGCGCTTGGAATAACTCTGTTGTCCATACACTCACGCCTGGGGCGATGCTTCTGAATGCTGGACGACGGGCCCTTGTGAGGAAAGCGTGTTGGAACGACTGTTCTGCCCATTTCTCTGCGACACTCTCCTCAACAAGTGGTTCATGCGTGGTTTGCCGCGTCACTGGAGTGGGCAGTCTCTCTTCAATGGCATTGACGAGTTCATCCCATGCTTCCAGAGAAGCTTGCAAGTCCCCTTTACTCCATGGAGCGAGTTTCAGTGCCGTGGTGATTTTTCCAGCGTCCCACATCTGGATCCAGCGTTCCAGGATGTCAGAGAGAGGAAGCCATGATTTCTTTGGCGCGAGTGGAAGCATAGGATCGAGCCAAGAAGCCACCTTGCGCTGTTGACTAAAGTACAATCCGCAACCCGTGTTTTCACCAGGGTATAACAGAACAAGACTGTGCATGTATGGCGCCAAGTTTGGCAGTTCTTTGTGTTCGAAGAATGATTCTGGATTCGGATGATTGCAGAAAGGAGTGAGTGGTGTTGATGTTCCATCGGTAGGCCTGGCAGCGATGCCACTCAGGAAGCTCTGGAGATCTGGTAAAAGGTGGGTCCGGAGTTCGTCGCTGCAATCCTGAAGCGCAGATCTTGATGGTTGAGCAGTGCTTTGATCCTGCGTCGCTCGTTGGACGAGCTGATTGTGCAAACTTGCACATTTTGCTGAATCAAACAATGTTTCCGACTCAGTGGACATTGTGTAGTTGTTGGGTAGTTGCGGACATGTGTTTCGTGCCGGGAGTGTTGGGTTGAGGCGCCGTCGTGAAGCCTTCGCTGAAACGTTGCAAAGTTGATCAAAATCCAAGATGAAAACGACAAAGTATCATGCACAGCAATATGCAAAGAGATTGAGACGGGCGTTGGTGATGACAAGATGATGGGTTGCGAGTGTTCTGCGGGCTTTATACTTGATTGAATGGCCCAAAGAGATTAGGGTGTCCCTACCTGACGAGTCTTCTGACCTTGTTGTGTCTTGCGGTGTCAGCATTTGTCGAGAGTCGGCGCGACTTACCAAGAACGGGCTGAGAGAAGTCGTGCAAGACGAGTTTGTTGAACAGATCGAGTGGCGGCGAATGGCGGTGATGGTGTTCTGGATGCCGCACCTTGATGGTTTCGGACGCCGCGTCGGTCTTCCAAAGCCAGTTTGCAAACGCAAGCACGAATCTAGCCAAAGTGTGCTACAGACTAAGGGATGGCATGAGACTGCTAGAACTGGCTTGCGACACGCCGAATCTCGCAGCTGCAGATGTTGTTGGAAGGAAGGAGCGCTGGAGTCGAAGACTGACGCAGCCCGCAGCTCGCAGTGGTGACGTCGACATGTGACAGATGGAAGCTCCGGTCTGGAGCGACTTTTACCAGCAGACTCACACCAACATCAATCCAAAACATTGAACCATGGCAGTTCAGTCAAGAGTCGCGGCAGTCACAGGCGCCAACAAGGGCATCGGTCTCGCCATCGGTATGTCGCCTCCATTCCTTGAAGATGCCTGCAGCAGCTGACGGGCGCACAGTGCGCAACCTGGCTCTCACGTACCCATCGTCAGCCCTCCGCAGCGGCCCTCTCCTCATCTACCTCTGCGCGCGCTCTGCATCTCGAGGCGCCGAAGCAGTCGACGCTCTCCAAAACGACCCGCAGCTCAAGCAGGCAAAGGTCCTCGCCCAAGACGGCGGCGACACGACCATCACCTTCCGCGAGTTCGACGTCAGCGACACGTCCAGCATCCACCAGTTCCGCGACTTTCTGCGCAAAGAGCACCCCGACGGCATCGATGTCCTGATCAACAATGCCGGCATCGCCATGGACGGCTTCAACAGCGACGTCGTCAAGCAGACGCTGGCGACAAACTACTACGGCTCCCTCGAAGCGACACTGTCCATCCTCCCCTTGATCCGCCACGGCGGCCGCCTTGTCAACGTCAGCTCCATGGCCGGCAAGCTCAACAAGTACACGCCCGAACTGCGCGACGCCTTCATCGCTGCCACCAAGTCGGGCGTCGAAGACTGCACCGCCCTCATGCGAGACTTTACAAAGGCTGTTCAAGACGGCAAAGAGAAAGAGCTGGGGTGGCCGTCGGCCGCATACGCCGTCAGCAAGGCCGGGACAACTGCTTTCACCAAAGCCATCGCTGCCGAGAATCCTCAAGTCCTGGTCAACGCCTGCTGTCCAGGTTACGTCAACACCGACATGACCAAGGGCAACGGTGTCAAGACCCCAGATCAGGGTGCAAAGACGCCTGTCATGCTGGCTCTCGACGACTTTGGCGGCACATCAGGCGGTTTCTGGCAGAGCGAGAAGATCATCGAGTGGTGAAAGGGGCATGCTTGTACCTACACAACCTACAAACACCAGATAATGACATTACGTTTATACGAAAGCCGCTGCGACAGACAGCACCACCACCGCCAACGAAGCCCAACCCATCCTGCTCTGCTGCACCTCACCTCTGCCTGTTGCATTCGCGTCAACTTCCTTATCCTAACAGTACGATTTGCTTTGCTTACCTGTCTCAACCTTCTCGCTCACGTTTTCGCAATGTCCGATGTACCCGGAGGTCAGGAAGTTGTGGATGCACCCTGTAAAGTCGTCTTTGTCGGATGCGCAATAGTGAACGCAGCCATCTTGGACTCGAATGTTTGCACGATCCTTGTCGATGCAACATTGTGCCAGATTTTCTAGAACGCTTGAATTCGCGCTTTCCGGTGGCAGACCCACCTGACAGACTCTCTGGCCTCCAAGTCCAGTAACGTTGTAGAGTGGAACTTGTGCGCTGATGGAACACACCGCTGGCGCAGTCGGGCAGGACGCCGGAGGTGTCGCTGAGCAGCTGGTCGATGTCATTGTCGAAGATATCAATCATGAAGCAATGGGAGTTATGGTGGACAAGAGAATCTCGTTTGCAGGACCGCACGACCTTTATGGATTTGTCTGTCCACATTCCTTCCGTCATAACCGCTTGGTGCTCGGCATACGTCGTTTTTCGCATGACCTCGTGAACCAAAACAGGTCTTCCTGAGTAAGCTAGCCAACCTGTTGACTCTCCCTGTATATAACGTCCTGGAATGTGGAGGGATCTGCGAAAACACCTGACGCCGAACCTGATGATCTCTCACCCTTTCTTGCCTTCTTTTCCTCCGACTTGATCCATCTCCCCCTCCACATCTTGGACCTGGTCGGTGGAGATCTGCAACAGGACAATCAGTGGCAATTCCGAGATAGCACTTTACCTCTCCCTTTCACTTACCGAATCCTCGGCTTCTAAGACGTCGAATTCGAACGGCAATCCCAGATCGAGTATAATCTGTCCCTTTGCCCATTCCTTGTTGATTCCCTCGCGCTCTCCCGGCGGGTGCAAGACGTCTTCGCGTGTGCCGTCGAACCAACATGGTGACGTCTGTTTCTCGCTGAAGCCAAAGCGGTAGCGATGTCCTGCCACCAAGATTTCATCCGGGCCATATGATAAGATGAAGCGATCAATGAACTCGTAGGGCTTTTCGGGTTCCAGAGTGTGGAAGTACTGGTCGTCTCTGCCACCAAGCTCGCGACGGACACCGCCCGCCCTCTTCGTGCACTTCCTTGTCTCTAGGAATACGGGATCGTTATTGTTAGAAAGATCCACGCAGTAGAAGTTTCTCACTGTTTGAGCGAGAGGAAGATTCAACACTGATCGCTGTGTGTAGATTGTGATTGGAGTCGGATGCGAGAGCGTCGCGACCAGAGTGATTGAGCAAGGCACGCCAAGTGTGACGGACGCAGGCGTGATTGTCATGTTGACGCTGATTTTTGGAAGCGACATTTTGAGTGCAGTGTACGGATAGAGTTGCAGTAAGTGCGGTAAAGAGAAGAAAGGAAAAGAAAGGGAAGGTCCTTCGTTTTACTGTTTACAACCAGCCCTGGTGTGCTTTGCGGGAACAATTGACCTGTGCACGTCCTTGCGCGAGCCAAGCTGCCGTCGCTACTCTTGCCTGATGTATTCGACCCTGCGAGCCAACCAGCAGCCTACGACGACTCTGCTGTGTTTTCCGTCCTTCTGGTCCTTGAAGACCACGGTCCAATCTCCGGGTGGTGTTGCGTCGAGACCTCGTGGGTTACCCAATGTCCACACTTGATCCTTGCCGATCTGTCGCATCGTCCAGATAGGTCCACGTCCGAGGAAGCCGTCGAAAGAGCCATATAGAGCACCGCGGTCTCCACTCACCGTGAAGACGCTGTCGCATTCCTCGTTTCGATACACTCCCACTACACTCTCGCTTGAGGATTGGCCAAAGTCCTTCTTGTCCACAGGTTGCAAACGCACAGCCCGCAAGGTCCGGTTATCGTCGGTTCGTTCTACGTGGAGAACATCACCATCGAGGGCCAGCTTCATGCTATCGCCTTGCGCCTCCGTTTCCGACTTCAGCCTGGCAACTTCTCCTCCTGTGCCAGGCCCATAGCTGATCGATATGGTTCCAGGTTTCTCTCTGTCGCCTTCTTCCACTGCAACATGGAGCTGCGTGTCTTCATCGAAGAAGTGTCCCTTCCACGCGGCAGGAACGCTGATCACCACAGGCTCGGGCTCCTTCACATCTAAAATCTTCTTCATGATAAACCCGACGGGAACAGCTGGCGGTGTCTCAAAATTGTGCAAGATCACCACCGACAGACGCTCCGATGGGACCTGCATCCTGAAGTGGCGGAATCCGCGAAGGGCGCCGCCATGTCCTATGACCGAGTAGCCTGCCTGCTTGAAGTGGGCCAATCCGTATCCATAGCGAGCGGGTGTGCCATCCTTGAACTCTTGCGGTTGTGACGTTTGAGCGTACAGACTCGCATCGTCTGAGAGACTGCGGTCCAGGTAAATCTCATATGCGATCATGTCTTCGAGCGAGGCAGCAATACCGGCATCACCACCCCACTCGATCCGGTTGGTCGCGGCAAAGTACCCGACCTTTCCGTTTCCTTCGTATCCAACGATGGGCAGAGGCAGTCCATTGGTGTTTGGACAGAGGCTGGCCGTTTTCATACCTGCAGGGATGAACAGCCTTTGTGTGAGCAGCTGAGCGAGCGACAGTCCAGATACATTCTCCATGATCCGGCCAAGTATGTGGAAGTTCACATTGGAATAAGAGTATTCGATGCCTGGAGCGAAGTGATAGCCCTTGATCCGCTCAAGCGCTCGAGGAGCGTCGTGCAACAAGGAGAATTTGTCGTCCGGACGAGCGCCCCAGAGAGTGGTCCTGTATACAACCGTGTGAGCGATCGGTTGATGCGAATATCGTGAATAGCACTTACAGCGCCCAGTAGTCGCGTATGCCCGACTGCATATTGTACAAATCCGGCACCGTGACGCCATCTCCAGCACCGCACTTGAGATTGGGCAGCAGCTTTTGCAGCTCATCTTCAAACTGCTGCATCGCATCGCAATCGCGCTCGACCATCGCGGGCGTGGGATCGCGCATCAGTGAAACCATGGCCAAGCACACCATCTGCTTCGATATCGAGCAGATAGGGAATTGAGTCTTGCTCGTCATAGGTATGCGTCGATCGAGGTCGGCATATCCCCAAGCGCGCTGGCCCAGCAGTGCGCCGTCCTTGACAACGGCGACGACGCCGCCCGGGCCACGGCTTTGGTGTGGCACGGCGGCGAGTATGTCGTCAATGTTGATGGTTTGCGCTGCCATTTTATCCAATCGGAAAAGTGGTACAATGATGCAAGGAAGAAGCTTGATTGATACCAGTATGGGGGAACGGCCGCCCCTTATATATGGCTATCTACTAAGCATAGATAGGGAAAAACATTACAATCGCGCCAAATCTAATT
This sequence comes from Aureobasidium sp. SLJ-2021a, assembly GCA_019677095.1. Lineage (NCBI taxonomy): Eukaryota > Fungi > Ascomycota > Dothideomycetes > Dothideales > Saccotheciaceae > Aureobasidium > Aureobasidium sp. SLJ-2021a. The sequence continues at coordinate 325,851 of JAHRBU010000027.1, forward strand.
TTTGAAATAACTCGATTAGATTGTTCCTTATAAACCTCGGACCGAAGCTAACTTACTCGCCGACCTAAGCTCTATCGATAGGATAAGTATTAATGCCGCCGCCGAGTTACTTAAGCTAGAGATTAGGTAAAAGATCCTAGATCTAAGCGCCTATAGTCTTAAAGACTAGAATAAAATCTTTATATAATAGTCTATTATAAGTAAGGTCTACTCTAGCTTTACTACTATTACCTTTAATTATCCTTAACTCTTTTACTTTATAAAGGTATATTTATTAAATACTCTACTAACTCTAGATAATTATTAACTATTTGCTATTAAAGTTTTGCTAGCGAAGGAAGCCCTAATAAGATAGTAGGATAGTCGTTTATATGTTATAGACAAGTTATAATAAGGTTTCTATATACGTCTCTATAGAAAGTCGCTCTTACCTACTAGCTACTAAACGTTAATTACTTAGTCTTTTAGTACCGCGAGATCTAAAGGGTAAATTCGTTTTATACGTATAGGTATAGCTATAGACTATCTCTACTAGTACTTAGCCTACTATCTTACTTAACTATGTTTCTTTAAGTAAGAATACCTTTCGCTAGTACCTAGAGATTCTTAGCTTATAAGATAGCACTTAACGCTAACTCTATACTAGTCTCCCTTTAAATCTAGTTACGTAACTCGATAGATATAAGGGAGTTAAGACTATAAGATATAAGAGGGATATCTACCCTAATATCCTCTCGCTCGATTATAGTTATAGCGGAGACCTTTAAGATAAGCGCCTTAATTAGACCTATTAGAGGGTCTAATGCCGTAGTCTATAATATAGTTAAAGAGCCGGCATCGCTAACTACTTCGTCCTATCCTTCTATAAAGTATCGGATTAGCGGATTAGGGCCCGATCTATTTAATTTCGTATAGGGGGTAGAAATCCTAGGAGGGTTCGATCTATTTAGAAATAGGGGGGTCTAATCTATATTAGTTAGCTTAATAGATTTTAGAAGTAGAAGTAGAATATTAGTAATTACCGTACTACGAAAAAAATGGCTTATTTAGATTTCTTATATCTCGTTTAGTTATAGTTATATATAGGGAGGGAAAACGCATTAAAAGAAGTAATATAGATAGAGAAAATAAAAGGAAAAAAAAGGGTAGAGTTAAAGTTTTTAAGTAAGTTTAGAGTTATATTATATGTTAGGTATAGTTATTATATTACGCTATATGTTATAAAGGGACATCTTCGTAATAGAAAGGTATATAAGGGTATTAGAGGAAAGAAGATTAAGGAGATTAAGGAGTAGATAATAGGTTTAGAGGGGTTAGCGATATATATAGAAGATATAAGATATCTAGATAGTAGAAGTTTAGGTATTAAAGAGATAGAGGTATTTATAGGTAGTTATATTTATTATTAGCTAGTTAGAGAAGGAGAAGGAGAAGAAGAAGGAGATAAGATAACTCGTAATTATAGATTTATAGGTAGTAGTAAAAGAGTAATATAGGAACATAGGAGGAAAGTCTATAGTTAGGTAAATAGTTAGAAGAAAGGAAGGAGAAAAAATGGTAAAGAGAGGAAGATTTTTTAGAGAAGTAATATAAAGTTTTAGCGGTTTTTTCGTTTAAACGATTAGAATATAGCGTTTAAAGTAAGAAGAGATATTATTAGGGAAAGAGAAAAAGGAGAAGAAGAAGAAAGGGGAGTTAGTAAAGGTAAAGAATAGAGTAAGAGTTTAGAAAAGTTAATATTAGAAAAGAAGAATAAAAATTAGGAGATATTAAAGAATAGAAGGGTTAATAGTAAGATTAGAAGAGTGGATATAGACAATTAGTTAAAGATGTCGCGTTAGAAGGATATATTAAAGGGTATAAAGATAGAAAAAGTAAAGTTATAGTTAGAGAATGTTAAGGAAGAAGGGTTAGTAGTATATAAGGCGTTTATTAGAAGATTAGTAAGGAATATAATAGTGGTTATAAGAAGTTTAGATATAGAATAATAGTGTTTAAAGATTTTAAATAGAAGAGAGGCTAGTAGAAAACACGATAGAAAGCCGATATATATTAGATAGATAGTGTCTATATTAGAGTAGTATATAAAGGTATAGAAGATGTTATTAAGGTTTATTTAGAGGATATAGAAGGGTGTAATAGAAAGCGAAGATAAAGGTGTTTTATTTAAGGGAAGGCTAGATTTTGTTTTAGGTTAGAAGGAGAAAGAAGTATTAAGTGTATTAGAAATAAGAGTAGAAGAGTTAATAAGGGTAAGAAAGGAAAAGAAGAGAAGGTTTAGAGGGAAGGGAAAGGACGTTTAGAAAGATAAAGAGGTAAAGAAAATCGCCGCTAAGGTTAAAGAGTGTTTATTAGATATATAGGTAGTAATGTTAGGGATAGAGATAAGAGGAGATAGTAGGAAGAGTATATTTGTTTATAGTATAGCTTATTTAGGTTTAAATTTAAAGGTCGGTAGTTAGAAAGAGGTAGATAGTTATATATAGGTATATACGGCGGTATTAACTCTTAGGAAGTTATTTATGTTATATAATTGTTAGTTAAAGAGAAAGAGAGAGGTAGATTTGTTAGTTATTAAAAGGGGAATGTTAGAAGATTAGGTAGAAATAGAGGTAGAGAGTTTAGTAGAAAGGTTAAATAGAAGGGTAAGGGAGTTATTATTTAGTAAGGTAGAAGGTTTAAGTAGGAAGGTAAGAGTAATAGAGTTGTTAATAGATTAGATAAGTTATAGAAAGTTGATAAAGATAAAGGAAAAGAGTTAGAAGAGTAAGATATAGTGGTTAGTTAATTTTGATAGGAATATAGTAGCGTTATTTAGAAAGAATGTTCGTTTAAGAATGGATAGTATAAAAGGTATAGTGTAGGATTTGTTAGGAGAGTTAGAGGTAAAGATAAAAGAAGAGTTATTGTTTTTTAAGAAGAGTTAGGATTTAGAAAAGAAAGGGTTAATAGTTAATATAAATCTGTTAGTAGATAATTAGAGAAATAAGGGTATTAGGTACTCGTTTATAGGTAATAAGAGAAATTTAAGGGAAGGTAGTACGTTAGGTTTTAATAGGAGTACGTAGTTATTAAGGGTTAGGGTTAGGGTTAGGGTTAGGGTTAGGGTTAGGGTTAGGGTTAGGGTTAGGGTTAGGGTTAGGGTTAGGGTTAGGGTTAGGGTT